>LNAC01000602.1:729557-860770 GCA_002007465.1 Ailurus styani | reverse complement strand
TCCTGGTTCAGTTTTGGTAGTTTATATTTCTCTAAGAATGCATCCATTTCTTCCAGATTGTCAAATTTGCTGGTGTAGAGTTGCTCATAATATGTTCTTAGAATTGTTTGTATTTCTTTGGTGTTGGTTGTGATCTCTCCTCTTTCATTCATGATTTTATTAATTTGAGTCCTTTCTCTTTTCTTTTGGATAAGTCTGGCCAGGGGTTTATCAATCTTATTAATTCTTTCAAAGAACCAGCTCCTAGTTTCATTGATTTGTTCCACTGTTCTTTTGGTTTCTATTTCATTGATTTCTGCTCTGATCTTTATGATTTCTCTTCTCCTGCTGGGTGTAGCCTTTCTTTGCTGTTCTTTCTCTAGCTTTTGTAGGTGTAGAGTTAGGTTGTGTACTTGAGACCTTTCTTGTTTCTTTCACTCAATTTCTTAAATCTATAGATTTTTTTTATCTTTGGGAAATTTTTATCCAATTTTTTGACAAATACTCTTTTAGTCCAATTGCTCACCTTTCTTTTGGAACTCCCATGGTAAAAATCAGCTCTTTGTTATTGTTCTACAGGTCTCTGAGACTGTGTTTACTTATTTTAATCAGTTTTCTCTCTGTTGCTCAGATTGGGTAAATTCTGCTCAAGTTCACTGTTCTATCCTCTGAAAACTCAACTCCACTATTGACCCCATCCAGTCAGTTTTTTATTTTAGTGATTGCATATTATGGACAGAGTTGTGTTCCCACAAAATTCATATGTTGAAGCCCCAACTCCAAATGTGACTGACTGTACTTGGAGATAGGGCCTTTTATTTTTTATTTTTTATTTTTTANGTTGCTCAGATTGGGTAAATTCTGCTCAAGTTCACTGTTCTATCCTCTGAAAACTCAACTCCACTATTGACCCCATCCAGTCAGTTTTTTATTTTAGTGATTGCATATTATGGACAGAGTTGTGTTCCCACAAAATTCATATGTTGAAGCCCCAACTCCAAATGTGACTGACTGTACTTGGAGATAGGGCCTTTTAAAGGCTACTAAGGTTAAATTGGGATCTTAAGTGTGGGACTCTAATTCAAAAGAACTGGTGTCCTTATAAGAGGAGTGAGGGACAACGAGGCTCTCTCTCTCCCTCTGAGCATGCACAAAGGGCATGGGAGGAAACTTGTGAGATGGTGGTTGTCTGCAAACCAGGAAGAGAGCTCTCACCAGAAATAGAATGTTCTAGTACTTTGATCTTGATCTTCTAGACTCCAGAACTGAGAAAATAAATTTTTGCTAAGTCATTAATATCACTTAAGTGATATTTTGCTATTGTAGCCCAAGCAGACTAATACATTGCATTGTTTAGTTCTATAATTTCTATTTGTTTTCTTTTTTATCATATACCTTCTATTTATTTGTTGGGATTTTCTGGTTTTCATTTTTTTCAAGAGAATGGTCATTTCTGATAGAAGCATTTTTATGGTATTTGCTTAAATATCCTAGTTAGATAATTCTCACTTCTGATTTATCTGAATGTTGTTATGTTTTACCTCCCATTCAAGTTGTGAATTTCCTGGCCCTGGGTATAAGTGATTTTTCAAATGTATTCTGAATATTTTAGATATTATATTATGAAACTCTGGGTTTTATTTAATTTTGTTTTAGCAGGTAATCCTCCTTTTGAGGGGTAGCATTTGGGTTAGGTAGGTGAATTTATCACATTTCCTGCTGGGCACCGCTGACACAGCCTCAGTAAAAGTGGAGCACTGATTCATAGCAAACGGCTGATCTGGAGGTTCAGCTTCCCTGATGTCCTGCTGACACCGTCCTGGTGAAGCAGAAACCAACTCTCACCAGCTTATTGCCTCTGAGTGGAGGTGTAAGCTCAGTTCTTTTCTGGGGGTCTGACACCAGGGAGGGAGGAATGAAGGGCTGACGACTGCTTTGTTGCTGAAGGATGGGTAAGGAAGTTCCACTGCTTTCTACTGAGATCTGCTGAACCAGGGAGGAAGGTGAGGGGAAGGAAATGCCAACTCCCTCTGCCTCTGACCAACCAGTTCCGCCTCATTGATGCTGCATGGGAGAGGAGGCTCAGCTAACTCTGGGCTCTGTGAACACTGTGGAGAGACAGGGGAGGAAGCATCAGCCAGGTCAGGGTGGAGTCTAACTCCCCACGTGGCCCTACTGACAGCAGACAGGGAGAAACAGAATATCGGTTAGCTCTGTTTCACATTGCCTTCTTCAGTCTCCTTGATGCTGGCTGCACCTGGAGGGTCAGCTCCCCCCTGGGCTCTGATGACACCAGGAGTAGGGAACTGGGAGTGCTGAGCTGACTCACACTAACTCACTGACACAGGGTAGGGGGTAGAAGGTGACCTCACTGTCGTGGTCTTCTTAGGGTTAAGGGAGGTTTTGGAATTTGTGGGTTTATAATTTTCCTCAACTTTGGAACATTTCCAGTAATTCTTCAATATTTTTTCAGTCTGATACTGACTCCTTCAGGGACTCAATTTACACATATATTTATCTGCTTGAAATATTCCAGAGTTTGCTAATGCTCTTCTCATTTTTTAAAATTATATCTCTCAGTTTCACTTTGAATGGTTTCTATTTCTATGTGTTCATGTTCACTAATCTTTTCTTTTGCTATGTTTAATTTGCTATCAATCCCATTTTGTGTATTTTTTAACTCACACTTTGTAGTTTTCATTTGTAGAAGTTAAATTTATTTTGGTCAGTTTTATGTGCTCCAGATCTCTACTTAATATATTCCATATTCCATGTTTTTGAGCATATGGAAATCAGTCATTACTTTTTTAAGATGTTCTAGTCTGGTAAATAAGTCATCTGTTTCATTTCTTGGTTAGTTTCAGTTCATTGATTTTTCTCCTCACTGTGGGTTGTATTTTCTTGTTTTTTTTTTTTTGCATGTCTGGTAATTTTTTAATTGGATACCAGATATACCTTGTTAGATGCTAGATATTTTTGTCTTTCTATAAATATTTTTGAGCTTTTTTGTTTTTGGACTCAGTTAAGTTACTTAAAATTTGAGTTCTATTATATTTAGTTTAAGTTTAAGTAGGTTAAATGTTCACTATAAGTTATTTAATAATTATATTCCCAATTGATTAGTACTTAATTTTGATTAATATGCTTTTGCTGGATTATGTTTTCCTTAATAGTTATCATGAAGTTTCATGGGTCATCCACATTTAGATGACTTACCTGTCTTAGATGTGTTTCTATTGCTGATAATCTAGACATATGACAACTTGGAAAGTACTAGAGCTCCTGAGTCACACTTTTCCCTTCAAATTTCTATAGTTTCATTGTGTTCTGTAGAAATGCTGAGGAGAAGATTATAGTCAGCTAGTAGTTTTTTTTTTGTTTTTTTTTGTTTTTTTAGGATACCAGTTTTTACTTTCTCAATGAATCTATGATTCTTTATTGGGCAAATCTTGATTTTTTATCCTATATTTTTTATTGGGACATAGTAAGACTTTGTATTGTATTTATGTTTTTTTTTCATTGAAAGAAATATCCTATTTGTGTCTGGATACAATTTGTATCTTGCAATTTGTTTTCTAGAATTTACTTAGGTATACTAATTATGTTTATGTTTGATTTCCATTTCTCTCCTATTTACCTCTGTTATTTTCACTACTGTCCCTTTCATGTCTTTACTTGTTTCCCTCTGTGTTTCTTATCATTAATTTTTTTCTTCTTTGTTTCCTTGGAGTAAATCTCCCACAGTTTTCTCTTCAACTACTGTTTCCATACTGCTTGCTTTTCTTCCCTCAGCCTCTCCTGTTTTACCTCCTCCTCCCTCTCCCTTGCTGATTCTGTACTTCATCTCTTCCTCTGCCTACTCTTCTTCTTTTTGTTAAAATTTTACTTAATATTGAATGCTGTGGTTTTAAATGTATTTGTCTTTTAATAGAGTCAGTTCTATTCAAATTTGATAAGCAAAATAACATGGCTAGAATTTTCTTGACTCTGCCTTTTTTTAATGGAGACAACATTTTGGTTGTCTCCTTAGGATGAGTTAAAATAAAATGTTGGACTTGTGTTAGGACAAAGGACATGCTAAGTTAGGAAGGAAACTGCAGTCATGATTCCATTTCATCTAAAAACCAGTGAGGCAAACCTTACTCAGTGTTTGCTCACTGAATGGATGAACTCCTGAATACTTGCTGGCCCTGTCTCACAGAAAAGTCCAAAGTTAGGTTGGAGGATTAAAGCCACCTTGCTCATTACCAAGTACTCTACAAATCCTGGGCTGAGAATATCAGAATAAGCCAAGGTGGTAGTTGCAGGATAATGCATTTTGGTAAAACATTTCACTTTCCCTGAGACATCATAGGTTTTTATCCCAAAGAAATTGTACCATGTATGCTTGGGCGCTTTTGCATGACCACGGAACAATCAATGACAGTTATTACAAATCGGAAGTCTGTGGTTGGGACCAAATTCCTGGAATGGGTGACTCCAGGGCCTCAGACAGACAATGTCTGCCCTTCTAAGTACAGACTGGGGAGGGAAGTCCCCAGGCAGAACTGCCATTGATGCAACACATCTGTGCAGGAGGCTCGGCACAAAGCTCTCCTTTTCCATGCATTTCTATGCTGCTGTGTGGGAGTAGATCCCTTGAGATGCATTAAATCTGTTTCCTGCTGAGAGCTCCATGACTCCCAGCAGCCTTCAGGGATGGCCAGTGTGTGTGATTTGGGGAGGTCACTGGGTCCCCTATCACTCTTGTTCTCTCTGCACTGTGGCACTTTATGGAGAGTTCACACTCAGGCATGTCAGAACTAAATGGTGCAGGCTGATCTGGTGTCACTTGCTAATGCCCTAGATTCTTTATTGCTGTAGATACGCACATGTGAGGGACAGCTCAGACTCCCAGTCGCCCAGCTCTGCCCGTTTCCATGCTGAACTAGACTGCGAGCCCAGTCTTTTCCTCACCTTCTGTCAGAGCAGTCTTTGCCCTCACCCCGTTTTATATAACTGCCTCTCAGACACTGATTGAACCTAGAATTTTGATATTCATTTGCTACTGCTTTATCTGGCCCATGATTCTGTGTGTTGAAGACTAAATGCACCAAGAGAGAAAGGACCCACAAATTACTTGTAAAAATAGACGTGAGATTTGCATTACTGAAATTTGGCTTGAATTGATTCAGCACTTCTCAATTAAAATTTAAAGAAAACTTCATGGAGAACTGGGTGTGGTGTATAAATGACGAATCTTGGATCACTGAATAAAATAAAATAAAGTAATACCGTCCAATCTGCTATTGTAAAAAAAAGAAAGAAAGAAAGAAAGAAAGTAGATGTTGTGTAGCTCACAATTCTTAAAGGGTATGAATGGGATCATCCACCCTGCTCCAGGCCTTGGCTGAATGATTCAAAGGAAAGAAGCCTGATCCAAACAATCACATTCTCTCTTTCAGGACTATGAATACCTGAGTGGAGATAGAAGAGCCAGAAAGTGTTGGATCACATTTTCCTTAGGACAGAACCTTAGACCTGAGGACCACTGGCCGCTGTATTTGAGGTACCTGATTTTTGCCATACTTTGTCACTCTTGTTTCTACTCATTGTGTCCTCTGAACTCGAGAGTCTAAAAATTACCACAGCTAGTCCCCTGCTGTTGGCCATTCCTATTAGACATGCCCCTACAGTTTATCTATGACACAGCACGATGAAACATTGCCAGAATCCAGGCTTCTAAGCTCACTTTGTCAAGGTACTTAGGCCCCACTTTCACCCCCTGTATAGGTCACAAAACCCCAGCTAGGAAATAAAATGAAGGTGGAGGTATGTGGGGTATCTGCCTTTCTGAAATCCAATAAATATGCTCATAGATCCTTCTGGTCCATTGAAGTAAAATATTACCCACTGTATTCAAGAATGTGTCTAAAGGCTCTAGGATTATTATTTGGAACTGAGATGTATGCACCCATTTAATATATTTAATAATTATTGTAATTTCAAGTTTGCACTTGGCATTAATGAAGGTAGGTAAACAAAATATGGATATTGAGTCAGTCACAAGGAATTTAACATAGATAATACTTATTTACTTGTTAACTGATGAAATCATTATCTAATTTATTTAATGGCCATTCACCCCTTCAGAAAACTTTATGGAGAATAGTCTCATGGCAGGGCATGTGTTAGGGGAGACCAAGATAGGAGCAAGACATAACACCTGTCCCAAGGGAGTTCAAGGTGGGGAGTCAATTCCAAAAAATTTAAATATGTTTTGATAGGCATGAGAAAAGACTTGTGGGCATGAGGTCGATGAAGTACATTTATACAGGCATAACTGAAAGGGAGTAGATTAGATATTTCTTGCTGTCATGCAGGTGAGAGACGGTAATCTACACAACAGTAATGGTGGTGGATATGAAGGGATACTGGCAATTCCCATAGATATGGAAGCAGTAGGAACTATGGAACTAAGTGATTGGAAGGGGTGGGGGTGGACAGTAAGGGAGAAGGAGAGTTGAGGGTACAGACCGAGTTGCCGAATTAGAGGGCTTGTCTGATGGTAGTAGAGATAAAGATAAAAAGGAATGTTTATGTGGGAAGTTTGTTTCTGTTCCCTCACAGGGGTTGATTAGATCCAAGTGGAAATGCTAAGTAAGTCTGAACTTAAGAGAGAAATCTGGGCTCAACACCTGATTAGAGCCTCATTTTCTAAAGAGATGGTAATAGAAGGCATGCAATTGGAAGAGATCACCAGAAAGAGTGATTCAGGACAGAATGAATAGTTTAAGGATCACCAAAATTTAAACAAAGTGTGGGAAAAGGAATATGGAAGATAAGTGAAAAAGGGACAAAGAAGTAGAAGAAAAAGTAGCAGAGTGTTAGAGCGTTAGAGTGTTAAGGAAGCCAAAGAGAGTGTTTGGACTAGAAGGGAAGAATCATCTCTTTCGAACGCTACTGAAATGTGAAGGATGATGTGTACAAAGTTCTTAATTGATGACTTCTATTTTCTTTGAGCTATAGGAGAGAAAGTGTTCTGAGGAGAGTGAATTTCAGAGGTTTGAGAACAGAATTTCTGGGCAACTTTCCAGCCTGATGTAGGAAGCAGGATGAGATAATCTATGTAATGTGCTTTGAATAATGCCTGGCAAAGATTAAACTCTCAGTAAATGTTGGCCGCTGTTATAATGGCACCAAATTTTTCAGCTTTGTGGTTTTTCTCTAACAGTGATTAGCACCTAGAATATAAGCACAAAAAAAGTTGGACAAATGCATTACTTCTGAGGGGGATTTTTCAAGAAGTGAGATGGAAGAATAAGGGACTTGTGAAAATTGGCAAGTGTGATAGAAATACTGTTCTGTGGAATCTTAACTGGATTAAAAAAAAAAAACCAGAAGACAAGAGAAGGCTGCTAGATAATGAGAAAATAAATAGTTCCTGGGCCAGAAAGTCTTGATGATATTATAACACTGGTGCAATGGGAGTAATTAAATGAAAAGGACTGAGGATGGAAGGTTGAAGAAGTGTGGGATCTGTAAATTTTGGACTTACGAATTCAACAGTAATCAGTGATGACAGTGTTCTGGGGAGACAATGGAAGCAAGTTGACAAAGTGGAATGGGGTGAAGGTCACTGAGCTGATTAAAGGATTGAGAACTCAGGTGTAGGGCTTGAATGTTAAAGTCACCCAGGGATGGTAGGGCCTGGAGGCAAGCGAGTGACCAGGAGGCTGGCAGATGGCAGAGGTGGTAGCTAGAAATGGGGGATGTATCCTAGTCTGTTTTCCCCAGAAAGCAAAGCCTGAAACAGAGGCTTGAGTTAAAGTTCTTTACTGGGACCCAAGGGGTAGGAGTAAGGGTCAGGAAGAGTGAAGTCAGGGAAGAGGAGAAGCCATACGTCATGCTGGCCACTGCTTCAGGCAACTGGTTGCTGGATTCCATTGGACAGTTTAAGGAGCTGAGTGAGAGGGATGTCAGGATCTTCTCCATGGAAAGAAAGAGGGAAACATTTATCCATTGGATCCGATCCCCATTAGTCAAAGAACCCCTGGTAGAGTGCTATCACCCCTAAATTCCTGGGTTGAGCATCTGTGAACGAAGCAGTTTGGACAAAGAAAAATAGTGTGGCAGGAGACAGATGCTTTCAGGTTATACCTGCCTGAAGGATGTCAACTTCTACTGAGTATGGGCTGCTCCACAGTGGCTAAAAGAAGAGGGAGGTGAGGCTGAGAGCATCTGAAAGAATGCCCAAGAGGCATCCACTGCAGGCCGCCCCTTGTACCAGGCATATCTGTTCATTCCATCTATATAGTCCCACATGTCACAAAGCCAGCTTCAAGGTAGTGGCCCACAATCTCAGCAAATATTTAATTTAAAAGTATTAGTGAAACAAGCTACAGTCACTGCTGCATCTGGCTATATGGCAATAACTAGTATTCAATGACTATTCCTCCACACTTATTCTAGATTCCCCTCACCCTTTGCCAGCACTTGGGCTGGGGTCTAGGTCACTTGCCTGGAGTGGGAACTTTGACCTTCTTACCCAAAGCATCTAAGCCCTGGTTTGTCTTGCCCGGTTACCTGGAAGTTGCTGCAACTGACTGTTTACCATCCTCACTGGCTGTGGAATCCCCAGGAGATGCACCAGTAAACCACCCGGGTTCCATTTAGGCCCTCTCTAAGGCCATTACACAGAAGAAACCCTGGGTCCTCAGAACAGTCAGGATACAGAGCCCCCACCAGTAACTCTTCTCCTTTTTCCCCCAACCGGTTCACTGGCATTAATGGTCCCAAAGTGACTAGGTGAGAGTTCTAACTTCAAGCTGAATAGAATCTGTATTGTGTTCACTTAGAAAAGCCTCTTCCCTCACCATCACTGTGTTGTCCTATGAACCAGGGTCTCTAATCTATCAAAGCCCAAGGCTGTGTGACAGGAAGCACAAATTCCCTATGAGGGTTGGTGACAGTGAGGGGAGAGGCCAGACTTGCTTCTAGACGCTGCTTGATTTCCCTGATCCTCTAATCAGGTTCTTCCGGGCCTCTGACCCATCAGCTATTCCTAGCAGTCATGTACCTAAGACCTCAGACTACTTCTCCCTATAAATTCATCAGCCACATGGAGTCTTGCTACTCTGCCTACCAGGAGGATTTGCCTTTACTCTTGTTCTCTAGGGACCCTGAAGTGGATAGAATACAGCAGCAATCTACTTCAACTAGTTAGCACCAACTTATGCCAACTCAGGTGTGGGGGCAGGCCTAGTTACTCCCTCCTCTGGCAGCTGGAAGCAGGGAAGCTCCATGAGTCCATGGATGTGAGCAGAGGAGAGACACTGGTGCCACGGTGGGGGTCATGTGTGAGAGGGGGCCATCGGTTTATGTAGTGTTCTCTCCCTTTTGCGTCTGCATAGATCAGATCTTGAACATACCATTTCCTCTGTGCAAAGGATTGTTGTTGTGCCCGCCCAAACTTATGGCGTGTGAGACATATGAGTACATCCAGCCCCAGCCCCGTGGTAACTTGGTCTCGCCTGGCACAGAGCTTGTTTTACCAGGGTCCAATGACATGCCTGGAGATATTTTTCAAATAGTGAGTAGCTTTCAACCATAGAAAGGTGACCCTGCTCCAGCCCCCTCGGAGTCTGTGAACCAGCTCTGCTACAGGGACTTTCTGGATGCTCTTTAGAATCCTGTTCCACCAAATCCTGAGGGGCAGGGAAGTTTGCACACAGCTGGACCTGTGGTGGAGAATTTTCTTGCTCTGGGCCCCACTCAAAATTGGCAGCTTACTGGATCATCTGATAAATGAATCAAATCAGTACTTCTAAGTGTGATCTATGATGTATCTCATATCCACAAGGCCTAGCAAACGTCATCTGCTATCTTAGTGGAGGGAAGTACAAGGTGCAACAGTGTGCCCTTTACCTGACAGGAAATGTCCCAGCATATGCCAGACCACTGGACTCTACGGACTTCACCAGTGGGGCAAAACCTGGTGGGATTTATCTCCCATCTTTTGGCCCACATGTGTCCTTGATTGCATGTAGAGTATGTTCATGTTTTCACATCAGAGAACTCTGCACTTCATGCCTATAAAAGGTCAACCAAGTTGTGATTTACAACATTAGGGTTCTCAAAGGCCAATTCACTTATTTCCAGCTGAAAAATGGGACTTTTAATGTCTACCCTATATTCCTCACAGTTTTAAAATGAGGGTCATGAGAGATAATATACACAAACACTTTAAACTGTAAAGCATTGTTCAAATATGATTTCTTTTTCTTTTCTTCCTTTTCTTTCTTTCCTTCCTTCCTTCCTTCCTTCCTTCCTTCCTTCCTTCCTTCCTTTCTTTCTTTCTTTCTTTCTTTCTTTCTTTCTTTCTTTCTTTCTTTCTTTCTTTCTTCCTTTCTTTCTCCCTTCCCTTCCCTTCCTTTCCCTTCCCTTCCCTTTTCTTCTATCTGAAGTTTGAGAGAGGAGAGAGAAATGGATTAGTGGTGTTCAGAAAAATCTTAGGAATTAAACAAGGGAATAGTCTTATGCAAGACAGTCCTCAAGATCCCTAAGTCCTAGCTGGTGGCTTGGGATTGATAACTGAAGGGTGAAATGGAGCATTTCCAAGGTCTGACTTTTTAATTTATATCTCTCCTTTGTGGGGATACTAAACTGTAGTCAAGTTGTAATGAAAGTCATCTTGAATAGAAAATTCTCCAAGTACTTTGTGAACCCTATATACTGCATGCCTAGCCAGTTATTCCATGAGGAGGGCTGTGAGGGTCCATGCTCTTGGTACAGGCCTTTGAGAAAGAGGGCAAGGTCCGCATACTCTCAGTACCAGCACCCTATTTCAGTCTAGGAGCTTGGTCTGGGATGGATTGCATTTTCCCAGGCTTTCATTGCTCTTTGAGTAGGTGTGCTCCAGAGTAAGCAATTTGACTAGGGAACAGATGGATGGCCAGGTGCATGGATTCCTAGGAATAATGATTGGAACATCATGACAAGTCGATGACAGTGGCCCAGGAAGATGTTCTAGGAGCAACCCTTGGGGAGTTAGCTGTAGGAATGAGTTCCGTCCGGCCTCATTTGCCGTTACTGGGCTGCACCCAGGTTGGGGAGGAGGCCAAGTCACTCCCTTGCAGGTCGGCTTTCTGGGAAAAATCATGTGCCAGAAATCCAAGCCTTCCCCCTATGTGAAATTGACAGAAATAACTAGAAATACAGCTTCAGTGTGGACACTGAACAAGCGTGACTTGCAAGGTGCACTTTCAAAACAACTTTTGAATTGTCAGTGTGCTGATACTTGTTTTTCCTGGTAATGTGGGAATCTGAAAGGACACATGTGCATTCATAAAGGTACATGAAAATGTATATCCAGTGAGAGAGGATGGAAGAACAAAAGTCAAACTATTCTTTCTGCAGCTGGGCTTCTTGGTTTTGGGCTGCTGACATCCACCCTGACCTGAATCAAAAGCCCTCTTCAGAAAGCAGTGTCAGTCTTCAAGAACACTTAGCTGTCTGCAACTTTGGTGTAGTATATCTATCTGTTTTTCCCAAAATTAATTTAGGACTCTTGGAAAAATCATGGTAAGTTAAAATAGCAAGGAAAAATTCATTTGTAAAAGTTTAGGAACAATCTGATGGAGTATTCTTGCCTTTTCTCATCGACAACAATTCTAAAGCTGGTCTAACAGATGGAGTTTAGTCAAATAAATCCAAAAACATCGTAAATATCTTGAGAAAACCAGTTTTCGTTGTATCATACTACAATCTCAGTTTCAAAGCTCCATAGTGCTGGAACAAACAGGGCTAAGGAGTTTTGCTGGTGTCTCAATGGAAATATCATTTTATTGCATTATAAGAAAAAAATACATGTACTCTGTGAAGGAAGAACTTCACATATTTGTAAATGTTCTCAAAACTTTTCTACATTTCTTGGGATTACAATCTAAACAGGAAAGCCCAATGGAATCATTTCACTTGTGAGGCTGCAGAAAGCTCCTGTCTTTGCCAGGGTCATGCAGCATTTCCTCAGAGACCTGTGTGGTGGAAAGGCCCACCACAAGGGCTGAGTCACATGGGCACGCCGAGAGTCCCAAGGTTTTCGTTTATTTGGTTTTGACTATGGGAATTTATATCACTTTTATAAATCTGTATCTTCATTTGTAAAATGATGACAAAAAATAGCACCTATTTCATAGACCATTTGTGAGAATTGATTATAAATGTGAAGAGCTTATTCGCATAGAACTGAAAACTTTGAGCAGAGTTGATAAATGACACCTTTTTCTATTTTTATTATTACTATAAGGAGCATTCATCAGAAGCTGAGTGAGTTGTCCTAAATTGAAACTATAAAGCACTTACTTTGTGCAAGACACTGTGAAAGGCTTGCCCGTCACAAGTACCTCAAAGGAATAGCAGGATGTGGAGGAGCAGCGCTAGGACACCTGAGGAATATAAAAGGCTCAGGCCCACACACACAGGTATACGCCCCAGCAGCCCGTGAACACCCACACACCCACATGCACACAAACACACACCCCAGAACAGAGCTCTGCTCTTCAACATCTCATGTGCTCCCTGCATTCCCTGGCCTCCCTTGCAATGGGTCAATATTTTGGATAACAGATTATAAGTAGAATTGACAGGGTTACTTCTGAAATGAGGAAGTAAGGGCCAGTGTGCCTCCTCTTTCCCTGCTGTTGGGACCTTGGGGGGCTATTGTCCTGGGTCACATAGCTCGAGGTGGAGGGACCTGCCGGAACCACATCAAATACTGTGTGAGAGCTATAGCTTTGTGTGTGAAATAACTGAGGTATTGGGGTTAGTCATAAGAACTAATCTCACTCACCCTGAGATATTTACCTATAACCTAACAGGGCAGAGTTCTAGAATAAACTCTGGGCAGAAGCAAGAACAATATATCCAATGGTTGCTTTTATTAGATAGCTCATATATGGTTGATTTTCAAAAAACATCATACCCATTAAGATGTACCTGTGGGAAGACCATGATGGTGAACTGTTGCCGTATCCATCAAGGCTGTATTTAGAGAAACTATTTTAATCACCATAGTGGTTTATGCTCTGTTAGAGATCTCTGAGAATTGGACTATTTCCCCAGCTCTTTCTGGTCTTCCTGGTGATTGAAGCTAATGCGCCTCCCTAGTCCAGATATCCAGAGCAAGGGATGTGGCTTCTTGGAAGAAGACAGGGAGCGACTGATGAAGGACAAAAGGAGTCCTGGTTACAGGCAGAGAATATGACAAAAAAGTTGGGGATGGGCTGGGGTGTTGCTGTGGGAGACCAGTGAAAAGTAGCAATCTGGGATTCAGGCTGTGGATGGCATCAAGCAAGGTCAAATGCCCTTACTGGTGATTGAGAAGAGGGAAGAGGCTGGTGGTCACAGCTGGGCAAAATGCTGGTTCAGGGCTAACTAGTCAATGAGTACAAATATCTCTTTTATGTGAAATATCTTATGAACACTATCTTTTCTGATCTTCCTGACAACCTTATAAAATAGGATTGATTACATTTTAATAGTAAAAAAAAATTGAGGCTCAAAGACGTTAAGTAACTTGCCTGAGATCACAGAATTATTAAAGATTCAAAGATTCAAATTTGAGATTATTCAAGATCCAAAAGCAGATTTCTCAGACTCAGCAGCGCTTTCCTCTTTCGTGTATTGCCTCCTGAAAAGAAGCAAAGCATGAGAAAAAGGGTCATTACCCATGCTACTTGGCAGGGCCCTGTGTTGCAGCTTCAGCCAGGAGGAAGAGGAAACGGGGAATAGGTGTGGTAGATGCAGGCAAGATCCCAGCTAGTGTCATTTTCCAAGGGGAAATCTGTTCCAGTAGTTGGGCTAATAGCAAACACTTCCAGTAAACACAGGTGGAAGGCAAAGGTAGTGCTATTCTTGTTCTACCTGATTTGTTTTGCTCCTTGCTGGAAGTATAGGGCGGTGTCCAAGCACTTGAGAAGGGGTCTGATCAGGACTGCACAGGGCATCAGTCCTTGACCTGGATCCTGGACAGGGCTCTTGTCCCAGTGGGTGGCCTCGATTTAAATGAGAACACGATGCGACACCCAGCACGCTGACTAGGGACATAGCAGAGCTCAGTAGAGCTTTGACAGCAAGGGCTGTGACGGTGTCCAGACTTGCCTGCGGCCACAGGATGTGGACAAGCAGCACTAGGGTCTGCTCTTCCAGCTAGTGGATTTCAGTCTTCAAATACCTGGACTGTGGTAGGCCTACAGCTTAGGTTGGGGGGTAACAAACATGGTTCCAAGTTGCATGTTACATTTCGTCCCATGGGAGGGTCCAGTTATGAATGGAATTTGGGACCATGAGAAGTGAGGACTGAGGAGCTGTAAGGTGGGAGCTTGGTTGTAGACTAGCATGAAGATGAAGATGAGCCAGTTTCCCAAAACTTAAATCCAGGCAGATCCCAAGAAGGGTGAGACAGGAGATTAAGCAGCTGTTGTTCAGATACCTACTGACAGACCGTGATGTGAATCTCCAGCAGCACCACTGAGGGGGTAACTCCTGCCTTGCCTTTTGTTCCATGTATATACACTGGTCTAGCTTCCAACTTTCTGGTGCAGCACCGACAGTGAAGGGAGGGCCAGCATCACCTTCCCTGTCTCCCCGCTGCAACCACCTTCCCCAGGACAGGACATGGAAATCCCCCAACACCACCACCACCATCCTGCCCAATCTGGAAGGGGAGACCAAGGAGGGGAAGAAAGGAGAATACTGGTTGAGAAATGATAGCAAGACAAAGGTTGAGGGGGGACAGTGTAGACCAAGGGAGAAGAAATGGCTTTCTCTTGGCAGTCCAAAGGCAATGCTGATATGTCAAGGTGCTTTTATGCATTTATTTCCCGGGTTCTGGGGTTTTTTTTTTTTTTAATTTTATTTTTATTATTTGCCCAAGGGGTACAGGTGGTTCTGGGGTTTTTAATCATAAATTTTTGCTCAACCTATTGAGTAAGGAGGACTGAAGGAACAGCCAAAAGAGCCATGCTTCACGTACCACCTCCGGGAGCTGCAAGGCATGGTGTCTTCGAGAGGTGTGTTCTGGAGTCTTCAGCGGAGGGGGAGACTCAGGTTTAGGGAAGCACAGAGATGTTCAGAACTAAGTTAAAATGAGAGGGAGATTGTTCTTTGTTGTCCAGCCGGCCCCACCCCACAAGCTAGCACACGTGGCTATTGAGATGGAGAAGTGTGCTAGTCCGAAGGGAGATGTGCTGTGGGTTAGGGTAAAATACACCCCAAACTTCAAAGACCTGGAGTGAGAAGAAAAATGTAACCTATCTCAGTAAGTTTCATGTACGTTGTGTATTGAAGTGGTAATGTTTTGGATATATTAGGTTAAATCAATTATATTATTAAACCATTTTATAGGTTTCTTTTTGCATTTTTAAATGTGGCTACCAGAAATTTAAAGTTACACATGTGGCTTGTACTATACTTTTATTGGAGAACACTGGTTTAGGCTCTTCTTCAAGTTCCAGGAGCAGGATATGAGAACCCATGATACAGACAGACAGACAGACAGACACATACACACACACAGGTGACAGTTCCAGGTAACTTTAGCATTTGGTAGATAAATTTGAAAAGTTATAAATTCTCAAAAATAATGCAGACCCTTCCTCAGCCCTTGGTGACTCCTGGCTATTGATCAGTTTCCCCTTTCTCTCTTGGTTATCAGCCCTTCCGTTCCTGCCGTTTCTGCTCCCCACATATCCCTCCTCAAACTTAGGCAGTTTTCTACTTTTTAAAATGCCACCATAGATTCACGGTGTGAGATGTGCTGGAGAAAAGCAAACAAGTACTTACATTTTGGGAATAAGAAATCGTTTTTCCCAGACCGTGGAAGAGAACATAATGGGGCTTTTTTGCATTCCAGCTGCAATGTTGGCTCTGGAAGGCTGGCTGTTCTCTGATATAATGTGAAACATAACTCAGTGGTCATTTCAATGTGTAAAAAGTTCAGCAGTATTGTTGGAACTATCATCATAAATCAGGAACAACTTTCTTTAGGGACTCTATTGCCACTTGATTTAGTATTTCCTGGCAACTTGCCTATCATGGAATGAAGCCACGATTGCTTCCTACACAAAATGTTATCTGCAAAACATCCCACCAGAAACCTACAGAAAGAACGCTGACCAGCTTGTGGGTTTTGATAATCTAGGGCTGTTCTTTGTATTGAGAATAAATTTGACAATGGGACTCATTGTTAAATTGGACAATATATTCCCTGGAACAGCTTCCAAATTAAAATGGGGTTTATACAGTGTTTTATATATCACTTGTTCCAAAGGAAAGGAAAGTGAAATCTTTCAGTTCCAAGAAGAAAATTCAGCAAAGTATATATACTGTGAAACATGAGAAATTATCCTGAGCAACTTTCATGCTAATGTGCTCAGTTATTGTAAATACAGGGGGAAATGTAAATTGCAGAGAGCAGGGGAGCATGGCGATCTTGAGCATACGACCTTGGGGAATTTCTTTTAGGTTATTTCTGGGAGGAGGTGCAGTTTCTTACATGTAAAGGGGTGATTTACGTGGGAAGTACTAGGAGGAAAAGCTGGAAGAATCTCCCCAATGCCCTGTCGTTTTGCCTAGCCATAGGTGTTGGGAGGGCCTTGGGGGGTGGGCTGGGCCTAGGAATTCAGTGGATGCAGATGCTGTTTAGTTCACAATCCTGCAGTGGTACTAACCCCCAGATGGCACTTGTGGGCCATGAACTCAGGAGCTCAGGTCAAGAGCAGTACTCTGCGAAGAACAAGGACGCTTCCCCAGGAAACACCCAACACCCTCCAAAACGTAGAAAAGACAACTGAGCAGAGATGCAGAGCTCTGTGCAGGGTGATCTCCGAGTGGCTTTCTCTGTAGCTCCCTGTCCTCCCCAGGCTGCTGGATCACTTAAATAAAACTTACTTAAGTAAAACTTAAGTAAACCTAAAGCTATCTTTTCTTTCTTTTCCATTCTCTTGCGTTGAAACCATTCAGATTGGGATCTCAACTATCAGCTTTGAACAAATATTAAACTCCTTTTGTAATGATGAACATGCAGAGTGTAATTGCCAGGCAAGTGAAAAGACATCACAGTTCAAAGGAAGGGCCAACTCTGAGGAATCAGGGAAAATATTTTCCTATGAAATATAATTTCTGTAAGGGGAAATTTTGAGGACACTCCTGATTTGTGTTTCCAAAAAACTTCAAAAGGACATTTCTTTTATGGAATTCAAGTAGAGAACTATAAAGAGAAAAAACAAACAGGCTAAGGGGGCCAGCACTGAGGGTTTTGTTTTGTTTTGTTTTGTTTTTTTAAGATTTTATTTATTTATTTGACAGAGAGAGAGAGAGAGATCACAAGTAGACAGAGAGTCAGGCAGAGAGAGAGGGGGAAGCAGGCTCCCTGCTGAGCAGAGAGCCTGATGTGGGCCTCGATCCCAGGACCCTGAGATCATGACCTGAGGCGAAGGCAGAGGCTTTAACCCACTGAGCCACCCAGGGGCCCCAGCATTGAGGTTTTAATGAATATTCATTTCAAATTGAAAAGGAGGGAGTGAACAGCAAACTGAATCTTGCGGAGCAGAAGTCAACTTGGAGATCACAAAACTAAGAGATAAAGGGCAAAAAGATACAAATATGGGAGAATATATAAAAAGCATGGACAAGTGATATTAATATATAAATATTAGGAATTTAAAAAATAATATTTATTTATTTTAAGTAATCTCTGATCAATGTGGGACTTGAACTCATGACCCCAGGATCAAGAGTCACAATCCCTCTGACTGAGCCAGCCAGACACCCCTATAAGTATTAGGAATTTCAGAAGAAGAACCAACAAAAGTGGAGTCATCATCGAAGAACTATTTGGTGGAAATTTTCCTGAGCTAAACAAAGACTTGAGTTTTCTAATTACCAGACAAAATTAACAATAGGTTTTTAATACCTAGACTTGTCATGATAAGTTATTTTAATTTCAAGAATAAAAACAAATTCAGTGAGGCACCAAGCAGATAAAGCTTACCTCCTCCCACTTCTGCTTTGACACATGAAGAAGACAATGATCATTTTCTACTGAAGTGTAAGGAAAAAGGATTGTGGCCCAGATGCAACTGTCAGATAAAATGTGGGATGCCAGGCAATACTGCTTGTATCCTATACTAAGAAGTTATTTGGTGTTCATCAGAAATTCAAATTTAACTAGGTATCCTCTATTTGTATTTGCTAAGTCTGGCACCCTCAGCTCCTGTGCCTGGCCAGGCTCACATGCATATTCTAGTGCAGCAAACTGACACTCTCTCGTACACACAGGCCCCAAAGTACATACCCCGTGTGAATGTCCTGAAAAAAAACTTAATTCATTTTTAAGTCAACTGAGTGAGGAATCAAAACATCAAATTTAAGAATGGAGAACTCATGATGTAAAAGACTGGTGAAAAAAATAGTCAAACAGATATTCACCTCCCCTCTCCCCAAACAGCCGTTAGACAAAATTAATGTAATTCTCAACATGATATTAAAACATAATGAAAATGCCAAAAATAATTTTCAAAAGAGGACACATGACTAAAAATGATAATTTAGTAATGATGATCTAGTTCAGATTACCCACTAAAAATCACTAAAACGAGGAATTAGAGGACCAGAAGATAAGAAGGAAAAGCCGAGTAAATTCCTCATATTATGCAGGAATGATTAGTTGACACTGATTTATTTTTGATAATGAAAATTAGTGAAAATAGATCCCAATATTAAATGTCACTACTAATAGAATAAAAATAGTAGATCTGATTTCCAAAAATTACAAGGGAAAGTTAAGACAGTAAGTATAGTCAATCTAGAAAATTAAAAAGAACCATAAAACAAAATAGTAGAAATAAAACTAAGCATTATAAATCTTATTAATAAAATGGTTGGAAAAAAATGGTTGGAGTCAACTCTAATTTTGAATCACAGACTCATATTGGGTTAAAAATAAAGTATAAATGTTGCATTAGTGTACCCAATAATACGAAAATAATAAAAATAAGGCAATGGGTAAAGATATAGTGGAGAACCCAAACCAAAGGAGAGCAGGAGTGGGAACACAGAGACAGGGTGGAACTGGAGGGGGAAACAATCAATATGATAAAATAGCATTACATTTTTCCCACTAAAAGAAAAAAATCCACATGGAAGCTATGACAGGGTTTCACTTTTCATGATGAATGTAAGAGAATCAAATGTCGTAAACAAAGGTTTTCAGCAATACAAGGAGAAAGAGAAACGCTATTGTAGTAGGTTAGGTTAACATCTTACAACTTTTCTATAAATTGATCACCAAAAATATCTTAATAGATTCTCAACCAGCAATTAAAATTCCACCAATGGGCCCAGGTTTTCGGTAGTGCTGAAAACTACCCAGTGCTGTCGAGAGATCCTCATGATGATAGTTATCAGGCTCATAAAACACTGACCTAGAGCCTCCCCTGGGCATGTCCCTCCATAGTGTGCCATGGACTGGGAGATCAGGGGAGTTTTTGGTCATTTGTAAAAGTACCATTTCCTGACCCCCAGACTTTGGTTCTTTGTCCACATAGCAACTCGTGACCGTTTAGTCAATGATGGAACCAAAATCTAGTTAGTGTCTTCAGAGTAAATTGTTTCTACTTCCAGCACAAACACAGAAACCCATACTGACCCTCACTCCTTCTCCGGATTCTGGACTTAGTCGCTTCGGAGGGCTGTGCAACTCTAGAAGGGCTGTGTTTCAGAAAGCACGATTTTTACAGTGGAGCCTAAGTTGCTCTGGAAATATTAGCTGTGTAACCTAGGAAAGGCATGTCTCATTTTGAGAAACATTGCAGGAGCATGCGTGGTCTTTATAGATTTATAAAGTGATTTATAAAGTGATTCTTCACTGCACAAAGCAACTCAAGGGACCTTAAATAGTGAACACTGTTAGTATGCTGCAAATAAGATTAGGTTTCCATGCAGCTTCTCTGGAATACATTTAACACACAAGGTAGAGCCAATGGGCATCTAGGAGGAAAAATCATTGAAACTCTGTACGGCTGTCAGTGGAAAGTCCAGTGAAGAGAGCATGTGTCAGGAGGAATATGTGCTAAGGACAAAGTCACCTGGTGCAAAGAGAGTAAATTATTTTAAATAAGCAGATAATTGAGAAATAGCATGGAAATAGTTCCTCCAATATAGTGCAAGGATGCTGAACACTGATGTGGCAGTGACTTTGTGTTTATATTTTTTAAAGATTTATTTATTTATTTGAGAGAGAGCGTGTGCACACACGCATGAGTGAGTGAGTGAGCGGGAGTGGTGGGGGTGGGGTCAGAGGGAGAGAATCTCAAGCAGACTCCCTGCTGAGCTCGGAGTCCAAGGCGGGACTCAATCCTACGACCCTGAGATCATGAACTGAGCCGAAATCAAGAGTCCCATGCTTAACTGACTGAGCCACCCAGGCGCCCCATGACTTCGTGTTTCTAAGGAGCTGACCTCCCTGGCTATCCTCAGGCCAGGTTAGTTGAATCTGAGCAAAAAGGATAACCCCTGAAAGGACCTCAACTGCTGAGCTTCCTGGGTTCCTGAGATTACAGGAGTCCTGCTGTTCTGGGCAGGTCTCCTGCCCCGCAGTGACTGAGTTTGAGTTGAGTTCACACACTGCCCGTCTGAGAAGGGCACGCCTGTTTACATACATACACAATCTCATTGAGAGCGCCTTTGAATTTAAACACTTAACATCGGTTCTTTATAACCGTGTGATTTCATTCCACGTGGTGGTGATATTTTTTTCTCCAAATATGGACTCGTTAGATGGTAATAAATAAGGCGGTCTGGGCGTAGGAAATGCGGTATCCTTCCCCCGGGTTATTCCAGGGAAGCAGGGACGGAAGCGAGCCTTGCTATTTCAGGAAAGCTGGTGGAGGCTGGATCGGAGGGCTGGTAGCTGGGCGGCAGCTGTCCTCAATCTTGCAGCTTTAACGGAGGGGAGCTGCCAGATTTACATTGTTTAAACACTTAACTAAATTAGCTCTGAAAAGAAGGATGGGAGGAGCCCTGCTTAGTGGGGGAACTCAGGCCCTCTGGCTTCACACACTACTTCACACACACACACACACACACACACACACACACACACACACACACACACACACACACTGATTTTTCCACTGTCTGCCCAGAGGAACTGGGAAAAAATTGTATGCTCCTTATAGCAAGATTAAAAACAACAACAATAATGAAATGGCTGTTTTGGAAAGCTGTGTCTGGCAGGAGCTGGTCGGGGCTTCTGGGCTCAGGGCCTATAAGCCAGGCTGAGGGTTGGAGCTGGACTCTGACTCGGCAGAGTGAGGACCAGTCCAGGGCAGTGGATCTGAAAACCCAAGGACGAGAATCCAGCGGCTCCAGTGCTGGGGACGGGAAACAGTGGGGTAAAGGCAGGTGCTGTAGGTCTGGCTTTCTGAGGCTCC
Organism: Ailurus styani; assembly: GCA_002007465.1. Classification (NCBI taxonomy): domain Eukaryota; kingdom Metazoa; phylum Chordata; class Mammalia; order Carnivora; family Ailuridae; genus Ailurus; species Ailurus styani. Next base: position 839,318 of record LNAC01000602.1, on the reverse strand, counting down.
TTGGAACCATCCCTGCTCTACTGGAGTTTTAGTTTAGCTACTGCTGATTAGGAGACAATTGGACACCTTCTCAGGGGAGAAATTTGTAAGGGGGTTTGGGTTATTGATCCTGAAAAAAGACTTTGCAAAGACACGGTCTCCATCTGAGGGTTCTCACGGAGGACCCTTGAGCAGCTGAGCTGCCATCTTCAGCAGCTGGAAAAAGGAGTTCAGTCTTTTACCCAGTAAAGTGCTCGAGGCTGAGGAGGCCTCGCTGAGAACAAGGCATGTTCCGGGACCCGCTCAACCTCTCAGGTCCCCTAGGCTGAGCCTCGGCATACTGGGGACCCGCCGCCCGAGCTGGGGCTCAGAGATCTGGGTGTGTGCACCAGAAGATTAACCTGGACGTCTGTTCATGTCACTGCACTATGGCCAGATTGGAGCTCTTCCTGTTCCCATTCTGGGGGATGGCAGGGAAACTGGTGTCTATGTCTTGGGGGCCTGGGGATGAGAGAGGGAGCCTTTGATAAAGCTGCAGAGGCCCCAGAACCATCACAGGTCCCCAGACTGTAATTTTCTTCCTAAACTTGTAGCAGAAGATTTCCCAATTGCCACTGCTCTGCTCTGGGCTTGTGACAACCTCAGTCCAGGTTCCTTTTCTGCTTGTGCTTGCTGGATGACCCTGGGCACGTTATTTGGTCCGTCAGATTTTCAGTGACCTCATCTTAAAGTAGGGAGAATAGTAGCTCACTGGGTGATCGTTGTGAGCTTTAAAATGGTAAGTGTGCAGACTCTATGTCTGTAGCTCACACACCACAGGGAGAGGCACATAATGAGACAGGTTGTTATTGCCACTGTTCTTACGATTTTAGGTGATTGCGAACATCTATTTTTCTTCTATGTTGCCAGCTTTTTGAAGATAGGACTTAGGTCTTATACATTTTTCTATAACTCAGAACAAGTTCTGAATTTGGCACATGATAGTCACCCAGGGAATATTTATTACATTAATGAGTAGTCCATATTTTAATATAATGTACTAATAATTACAGAAAGACCATCAACATAATGAAGTAACTTTGACGTAACAACAAAAATAATGAGCAATTATTAATTGCATCCTTTGTCCAGACACCACATGCAGGACTGAATTCTTGCAATAACTCTCAGAGAAACTACTAAATCCATTTTACAGATGGAGACATCAAGGCTGAGAGTGTAGATACCTTGCCTAAAAGCCTATAGCTTGGATTTGAACCTGCAGGCATGTCTCACACCACAGATTGTGCTCTCTATCATCAGGGGACCGGACCTTGGGGCAGGTCTCATTTTTTTAAAACTTTTTTTGTTAATTCTATTTTTTCAGTGATCCAAGATTCATTGTTTATGCACCATATCCAGTGCTCCATGCAATATGTGGGGCAGGTCTCATGTTATCCACAAGAGCTGCTTCATGCAGTGGGAATGGTCCCCAGCCCCCAAGCCACTTCCGGATCTAATGCAGCACTCCATCTAGCCCTTACACGGAGCCCTGCAGAAGCCACGTTCCTTAACCCAGATTCTAATCAATAGCCTCACACTTTCTGTTCATGTCCTTGATGAGTGTGACTGCATGGAGAGCATCTGTTCTGGAGACAGGCCACCCCTGATGGGTTCCTCTGCTTCCTGTCCCCTTAGGGCATTGATTTATGGCACACCAACAGTGAAAGACCCGGCTGCATGAGTCTTGACAATCATTATCATCATCAGTATTCCTTTGTGGCCAAGAACATTCTGAAAGTAAAGATGAAGGTCCTCCTCCCAAGTGAAACTCTCCGTAAAATTCTGGGGTGTCATTCCCTTTGAAGGCACTCATCACTTGACTTGAGCACATGTACTGTGACTAATTTATCTCCCAGAAATACATAGAAAAAATGAAAATTAGATTGACTGGGAAGTCATCTTAAATACCTGTTAATTTGTATGTGTTCACTGGATTTGAACTAACCTGACTGGTTAAATATAGAATTACATTTAAGTGACAGGCTACAGATTTGTGTTAGCCTCATGAATATCAACAGGTTCATTTATTTCGGCTTGCTTTGAAGGCACAGAGCTCAAAGCCAGAGCTGCGTGTGGGTTTGTTGCATATACTGCACTGCCATGATCTTACTGAATGTATTTGTTAATATTATTTTTCTCTGTGCCATTTTTGTTAGCGGGCTGGAAAGAACTGGGATTAAAAAAGAAAAAAACAGACAAAAACTTCTCCCCAGAACATTTACCTACAAAACATACTTCTTTGATATTTTAGTAACAAAACAATTTTGCATGGAGAGCTTCTAATTTACATTTTCTTATATTTTTATGCAAAGCTCTTTTTTCCCTTCTCCTTTGGAGGAACAGATATATCCAGACATATTTGTGAAGGTGGTTGAGCGGGGGTTGAAAATTTATTTATAAAGGGCCATAACATTTTTAGCTTTTATTCCCCACTCCAATTTTATTTACAAATCCAGGCAAATGGGGCTCTCAAGTGTAGTTTACCAATCCCTATTCTAGAGTTGGACAGACTTCAGTTCAATCCTTGTCGTCACCAGCTATCAGCTCTGAGTGACTATAGGCGGTGAGGCTCACTTTCCGCATCTGTAAAATGGTCATTATAACACAAATTTTAAAGTGGTACTGAGAGTAGATGAAGTATAGTGCTTCTGAAGCACTAATTAAATATGTGCCCCTAAAATAAAAAAGAAGGGTGATCTATACCATAAATGAAATTAATGCAAGAATGTTCTGGTGGATGTGAGGCTGAATTAGAAATAATTCTAGCCTCATGACTATCCTTTGGTCTTTTGACTTTGTCTTACTTGAAAGCATTAAGGAGGAAATAATTGCATGAGATTTATTAATTTTTTGAAAAGATACTGTTATAGGTATTTTCTCCTATATTTCTCATCAATGATGATCTGGGCAAAACAAGTTCTCAGATAATCTTGTCTTGCCCTGAAGGGTTTTTATGTTGTTTTTACTTCAGGGGTACTATCAATCACATTACTTTCCTGTTTGTGCACTGCCACTGGGAAAGCTCCACATGTAATCTGTGGCTCAATTTTCAAAACTTTCAACAGAAGTTAGAGTTTTATAATATTAACTAAAATAGTGATGCGTACTTTTTATTGGGCACCTACTAGGTGCTTGACACTGTTCTAGGCAACTGGGATATAGCGAGCTATGTGACCCACGTTTTCCTGATCTGTTAGAGTACACCTTTAGTGAAGGATCTAGATAATAAACATGGGAGCAGATATATTAATTTCAGAGACTGACAGAGCGTCCAATGAAGATAAAGGACCCTGACATGACAGTGATGGAGAGTGCTTCTTAGGAGTGATGGGTTAAGGCCTCCGAGGAGCCTTGTAGGACACGTGTAGCATATTGGGCCCCTGCAAGAAGGACAGAGGAGGGTCACCATGTGGTCACAGAGATGAAGCTGAGTGAGAGTGTGCCAAGGCCTTGCTGGGCATGTCAGTGTAATGAGAAGCCTCCAGGGACCTCCCAGGGCAGGAGTCTGGAAGCCTGGATTTCCACCACAGCCTGAACTTGCCTTGTCACTGGAATGACGTCTCTCCCCTACCTGCCACTCCTCTGAGGTCTTGGGATCACCAGTGCTCTCCCGGTGGCAAATCTAGTGGGCTTTTTCATTCAATTTAGTTAAAAAAATTTACATACAGTAAAATTCACTTTTTGGTGGCTCATGAATATTGATGAGTAATAAGAGTCATGTAACCACCCCCATAGCCAAGCACAGTTCATTTGAATCCCCCATCTTATTAACCACAGAGCATCCACACAGTTGCCCATTTCCCCTCCTTACCTCAGCCCGCCTCCCTGGTCACGAGCTTCTGGCATCCTCTAACCTTTTGCTTTAACATGAGGTTTCCCCAAGTTTCATCCTCCATCCTTTTCTCCTCTCATTCTGTATGTTTTCCCTTGAGGACATCCACCCAGCCCTGGCTCCAGTCGCTAGCCCACCAAACAGCCTCCCTTCCAGATGCTCTCAGCGACCATTGTGAGTCCTCACCTCCTTCTGGTCTGTGCACAGGTCTGTTGAGTGGCAGCTTTCCCTGACTCCCTGTCTAAAGCCGCCTCTGCCCTCCCAGCGTCCCTGGATTTCATGGTCAGCTTTCTTAGCTCTTCTCATGCCCCGTCCTGCAATTCGAGGACTTATGCGAGTATTGTCTGTGTCCCCCACTGAAGAAAAGCTCTAGGAGGGAAGGGATTTTACCTGTTCTGTCCCACGTACAACTTCTAGAACCAGGTTGGTACACAGTAGGGTTTAATAAACTATTTGTTGGATGATTGAATGATAGAATAGTAATTGATGACCTAGGGCTCCTTTGGACATCTCATTCTGATGCTCCTGGTTCCTCAAAGGCTCCCCGCTCGGCACTGCTCCCAAGCATCACTTCCCTCTGGGGGCAAGAAGGAGCTGAGTCCTTCGTCTGGGGATTAGGGCTCCCAAAGGTGGGGCTGTTCTGGGGAGAGCCGGATGCGGAGGGGAGCCCAAGTGCACAGTGTGTGTGCACAAACCCAAGCAGAGAGGTTCTGAGGTGTGAGGGCTGAAGGATATGCCTCAAGAGGGGAAGGGTGGTGTCTGCAAGGGAAAGGCCTGAAGTGTGGAACAGGATGTTACACCGGAATCTGTTGCCTCCTGTGGCAAACAAGAGGCCAGCTCATCTTTGCAGGATCAGAGAATTAAAGAGCCCAAAAGAGACCATTTAGTTTTGGGAAGCACATTATTTTGTGAGCTGTTGTATTTTCCCTCCCTCGTTGTGCTCCTCCTTTCCTCAGGCCAAGTGGGACAGATTCGAGATTAGTCAGAGGTCTTGAATCTGAGTCTTGTATAGCATGTGGGGCTTCAGCCATATCTAGGTCTGGCTGCCTCAGGGATGGCCTTGTGTTCTAGATTTTGTCAAGATAAAGGATGCATGAGTGTGCCCATCTACCAGAGGAGACCCAGCCTGGAGACACCTCCAAGACTTGCCCAGGTGGGTCACTCCCCCAGGGCAATGGTACTCTAACAGTGGATCTTTGCATGGCTGGTTACCAAGGCCCAGTCAAGGGGGCTGCAGGGGAGAGAATTCTAGAGTCAAGGTTTTCTGGGGAGTGCATAAATCACTCCAAGGGGCCCTGGGGAGAAACACCATTGGGTGATGGCAGGGCCTACCAAGTAAAACTTCTACCAAGTAGAACTCCTCAACTTTCCTTCCTTTCCTTCCCCAAACCAGAGGAGTGAAGAAGTTGGCTAGCAAAGCTGGGAGAGGGATGGGGTGGAACAACCAGGTAGGGCAGGGAAATTGAGCAGATGCTCACACCAGGCTTCAGCCTGGGTTGGAGCCATGCTGAGGACAGCTTTCAACTTTAAGAAGTTCACAGTTGTGACTGCTCTGGGTAACTGGATACTGATGACTGAAATGGGCCTATATTTGTGAGAAGAAGTGATCAGAAAATGTCTTTATTGTCTGAGATAACCCGACAGACACCATGACTTACTCCAGGGACATCAAGAAAGGAGTGAACATGGTGGATTAGGCAGTGAATGCTAGTACTGTATGATTGCATGGATAGATGAGTTGGATTCTTTCTACCCACTGACTGAGGGGAAGGGACACAGCTGCTGAGACCCCGGGCAGAGGTACTCAGGGTGGGACAGAGACTTGAGGGGAGCAGGAGGGGGAGAGGGCTAAGCTTGAAGCAGGAAGGGGGTCATGACCGCATGCAAAGTTATCAAGGCCTAAATTGTGCCCCCTCCCCAATTTCATGTGTTGAAGTCCTAACCCCTAGTACCTCAGAATATATTCAGAGATAGGGCATTTTAAGAGGTAATTAACTTAAAATGGGGCTATTAGGGTGGGCCCTAGTCCATTCTGACTGGTGTCCTCGCAAGAAGAGGATATTAGGACACAGACACACACACGGGGAAGACCACGGGAAGACATAGGGAGAAGACAGCCATCTGCAAGCCAAAGAGAGAGGCCTCACAAGAAATCAAACCCCCGACACCTTGATCTTGGACTTTTGCCCTCCAAGACTGTGAGAAAATAAATTTCTGTTGTTGAAGCCTCCCAGTCAGTGGTATTTTGTTATGGCAGCTGTTGCAAACTAGTACACCTCCTAACTATTTATTTTCCTGATTTCTCCTGCTTATTCTTGTATATTTAGTCTTGTTATTTAAAAAAGATACCCCAGTTTCTATAAAGGAAAATGTCAGCTTCTTTATTTCTAAATGTCTGTCTCAGCTCACCTCACTTCCACGGGGCTCTGTTGACATTCGTTGCTCTGTGAGTCCTTGAACACACTGGTTTCATGGGGAGAGGCCTTGGCGTCTGAGGGGTCCAGCACGGAGGATGGGGTAGAGGCACTGGGCAGGAGAGGCCGTTAGCTCCGTGGATGTGGGCTCTGGGTTAATAGCAGGGCGTGGAGAGGTCACGCTTCACCTCCTCTGGTGACCGTCCCTCAGCCGGGCCTGCTGCCCAGCAGCTTTGGGAAGCACATTGCTTCGGGTCACTGAGATGGGCATCTCTACAGACACTCAGGCAGACTATCAGGAAGACGAGGCACCTTTCAGCCCCCTGGCCTCCCAGGATTTATTACCAGGAAGCACGATTTTCGCAGTTGGAAAACAGTATACGGACCTTGTGTTCCCTGTGGTCCTGGGCAGCCCCTTGCCTCAGGGAATATTCATTACTCCATACCAGGCTGCAGGCCCACCCACGCCGGCCCGGGGAAGGAGTGTGGGTAATGGATACTGAGTCCAGCTGTTCCGAAGCGTTTTCTTAGCCCTTTCTATCAATTAAAAAAGACCTAGGGCACATTATTAGCTTCTGGCTAAACAAAACCAACCTCAGGACTTATGGACCATGTGTCACTGATCTGTTCTCCGAGTGAAGCTTCCATGAATACTTCCCATTCCAAGCCAAAGTCCTGGCATCTTCTTGCTTTACTGCCTCTCCAAAGGGAGCGAAAATCTGGCCTTCTCAAATAGACGTTGATGGACATTAGTGACCAATGCAAATTTTGGTGTGGATTCCATAAATAACAAATTTTGTGTGGGGGGGGGTTCCATTCTCAGGGCAGCCAAACTCATCCAGAAAATAAAAGGCGTGTACTCGACCTCTGACTCAGAGAACTAACCTGAGGGTGACCCTGAGCAGATGCCATGTGTGGCCTCAGCACTCTCTCCTCTTCCCACCCTCCCCAGAGCGGGGGTGTGGGGGCTCAGCTGCCACCCACGGGGAACAGAATGCACCTGGACGTACACTCAGGTCCTCCTACCTGGAGACCCCTGGAGACCACAGGAGGATTTGGGACCGGAAGAAGCCTGAAACTAATCTCATTTTTAACAGATGAGGTATAAAATGTGCTGCTTGTGTGTAGTTTTAGAACACAGTTTCTAAAGCTTTTAAATGGAAAGAGATAAAAAATGCCCATTGTGAAAGCACTGGGCACTCAGAGGAGGAAGCCACGCACAGCCAAGTTGCTAAAACAAGTGAAGCTGGAGGGATTCCTGCAAGGAATCAGGCAAGGGTCAGAGTCCCTTCATTGACACCTTCCCTACCCTGCCTGGCCACGCGGACCAACAATTCTCCACTCATTGAAGGTGGGTCTGGACTTGTCTTCAGTGTTTCCCATCTGAGTTCTGCCTCTCTCCAGATTCCTCCACCAACGCCAGCCTCTGTCCCAGGCTCACCAAGGCTGTGCTCTCACCAATGCTGTGCCTCACCAATGAGTGTCTCACCAATGGGACACTCTCTGTAACTCCCCCTGCTCATTGCCTTCCTGTCTGGGGTAGGGGCTGTCCTTTCTAGGCGAGCTTCCCTGCCCTGTGACTTGTCCGGGCGCTGCCTCTTATGGCTTCCCTGCCTTCCTCCCTCAGACCACCCTCCTCCTGAACGGGGTTTTTCCTCCTGCTGCACTGGGAGCAGCACAGGTGAGGGGCTGAGTCTTTCCAGCTGTCCTCCAACAGGGGAGCCAAGCAATCCGGATCTAGGGCATGTTTGTCAAGGAAAGGAAGAAAAAGTGTGGTTGTGGTGGAACCGATTTTAAAAGTGATACCTTTTCCTTCTCCACTGACATACAGTGGGCAGGGGGCGATTGCCCTTCATAAAACAGGGAGGGGCTGCTGCCCATCTGAAGGAACAAAATCGAATCACTTCTCTGGCATCCCTTATCCTTTAATAACTCCAGCCTTCCCCATGTGTCCTCCTTGTCTCCGGCTGACCAGCCAATTGAGCCTCACAGAGCCAGACCTCAGCTCAAGGGTGTGGCAATGCCAGAATGTCACCTAACCTTTTTTATTTAAAGTGCTTAAGCCTCAGTTTTCCCATCTGTCCAATGGGGAAATTGGTACTTATCCGACAGAGTCGTGAGGATTAAGCGAGGTAGTATTGTCTGGCGCAGTACTGAGCCGGCCTCTGGGGATCCTACCCCGTTTGTACCATTGCGTCCCTGAGATCAGTTCCTCCTGCTCTGGAACCCCATCGGAACCCCACTTAACCATCCCTCCTCTTCCTGAATCTGGTGGCATCCATTCCTATACCCCAGCTCAGCCCTGTGGCTCCAACACCCATGAAAAGTCCCTTTACTGCTCCAGATCTCACATCTTCGCCTGTGGGGTGGGGGTGCTGATATTATGTCACTCACAAGGTTACTGCACTATCCAAATAAAACAACCAAGTGCTTCAGGAGTGTCTGGCAGAGATTACGTTTCCATAAATGTTGCGTGACTGTGAAGCCGGCCTGCGGCAGAGTCTAGGCCTAGGAGACATCTGGACAGGAAGCAGAATGAACGGAAGCTGTGCGGGCCATTGCTGGGCTTGAACCCATGTTCCAGACTGTATCCCCGTACAAGGGCTTTGGATAAGACTTGTCATCATGTCGGCCGCACTTTCCCTGACCAAAACGCTTCCTTACACTTGGAGATGGCTGGATTCTGAAGTCAAGCTGCACATGTGCCTCCTCAGGCCCGCATCATCCTCTGAGCCCATTGGTAGAGTTGTGACCCATTTATTTATTATTTCTTTGTGTGCTTACAATATCAGGCTTATTAGACTCTCAGCTTTTTGACCAGAGGAATTAGCAGTAGGTCTGCATTTCTCTTGCATCTTTCCTCAGAGACTAGATCACTGTAAAAATGTACAATTTTCCCTCACATGTCCATTTTGTGCTCTAGGGATGAGATGAATGAGCATACTTTTTCCTCCCTTTGAATCCCATTGCCAACTGGTGACTTGGGCCTTTTAGAGGGGGTGGTACAGAGAAAAGTAAGTCTTTTTTAAAAAAAATTTTATAAAACAAGACTTTTATATTAGTACTTATATTACATTAGTATCTTACTTTTATTATTAGTACTCTAATGGTAATACTCAGAAGATGGAGCATAAACTAATTATAAAATAGCACACTCGAGTTAATGAGGTCACCTACACCTAGTAGGTTTTCATTGGTTAGGTTTTCATTGGTTAGGACTCTATTTACTTATTATTTATTTATTTGCAGAAAGCATCTTAAGAGAAAAGTATTGTAAAAGAAGATCATGTCAGAAATCTCTAGGACTCCCTAAACATATAATTTAACAACAAAAAAGAATAAAACAAGACTGCAGCATATGTAGTAGAAAGATGCAGGGGGGCCCCTTTCCGAATGTCCTGCCTTCCCCCGAAGTCCCCACTGCACAGCTCCAGGTCCTGCACCGGGGCGGGGGGAGGGGTGCGTGTTTCACGACATTGAGCTGAGGTTTGCAGGTGTCAGAGGAGATCAGCTGTGTCCCTGTGGCCACAATCTCCAGAATGCATGTTGTGGGCCTGCAATCAGAAAGGCCCCATGCTTGGTTTAAGGCTCTGCTGTTGTCATCTCGAAATTCTAAATAATTTTTGGACAAGGAGCCCAGCATTTGAATTTTGCACTGGGCCTGCAAATTATGTTGCTGATCTTACACCATCCTCACCCTAGACCTATTAGAATCTCTGAAGGTGGGTGCCTGTCATGTGATCTTTGAAAAGAGCTGGACAGGTTACAGGTGATGAGCAGTCATAGCTTCCTGAGAGACCCCTGTCTGCTGGCTTGCCCGTAGTCATTTGCTGCTCTGTGAGTGTTCAGGGTAAGCAAGAACAGACCTACTTAGAAATATGTCTTGCCAGTTGACTCCCATTGGATTAATAAGCAGGATGCTAAGAACCCACCTATCTCTTCTCAGAGTTCACAGTATAGCCCTAAGTCATCAGGTCCAAGTTCTCATTTAGCTCCCACACGTTCATGCCAGCGTGTGGCACAGCCTGGGCCTTGGTTTGTCTTAGTTTCCGAACACTCTGCAGCTTTTATAATCTCCTGATTAGTTTTAGGAATAACAGTCTTCTATGTGATGCTGATGATTTTAAACTGCTGTGGCTTTGCTGGAGGTCATGGTGATCAGAAAGGCGTGGAGCCCATTGGGGGAAGATGACCGTGAATCAGATAGACTCAACATAGGCTCTAAGTTGGAGGAGGGAGTTCAGGTTACACAGGAGACAGTGGTGGCACCCAGGCCACCTGGGTGCTCAAGAGTGAGGGCTGAAGTGAGTCTCAAGACTGAGTGGAAATAGACATGTGAGCGTGGCTGTCGCTGAGCACTCCTGGCAGAGCCGGCAGGGCTAACTGAAGGCTGGAGGAGGCGTTTCTGAGGAAGTCCTATCACGCCGGAACATGGAGATGGCTGGGGAATAGGAAGAGATAAGACACACAGAGACTGAATCCTGGGGAGGGTAGCCAAAGCCAAGTTTCATCCTCGGAGCCAAATCTGGAGGCGGATGCTGACCAAATGACTCAACAAGTGGCTCGATCCAATCCCCACTCTGACTGCAGAGGAGAGGGTGGATTCCACATTGGGAGGGGGTGAGGGTACAAAGGGAGCCAGGAAAAGTGGACCCCTGGATTTCTGAAAATCGGCATTTGCAATTTACCTAATAAGGTGGCTGGATCCAGGGGTGTTAACATCCCCTAGGAGAAGCAGGTTTGCAGTGAAGACAAGGCGAACGAGTCCCACTCTGCAAAGGCTTAGTCTATGTCCTTGTGAGACACTAACCAAGTGTCCTGCGGGTAGCTCTCCAGCTCAGAGACTGGGTCTGAGAGTGGGAGCAGTCAGCAGACAGGTGTCCACAATGCTCTAGGGATGCTGAAGAATCTGTCCAGAGAGAGAGTGGGGGTGAGAAGGAGAGGGCCAGGTCAGAACCCAAAGGAGCACCAGCCTTGTGGATGGATGATGGATGATGAGAGAGAGCCAGAAAGTTTCTGGACACCCTGTAACCCTTCGTGTAAGCTTCTATTCCACTCCCTTCTGAAATGTCAGTGGACACCTCTTTGGACGCTTACCTCCTCTTGCTTGAGCCGACTTGTCTCAAATGTCTAATGTCCCAGAGAGGGGACCCACCTAGCTCAGTGGTCCTGGACAAGGAGAAATCCCCTTAACACATTATTTCCCCCAGAATGTCATGGGATATGACAGCTATCACAAGCAAAGATTAATAGTTAAAATTGCTGCAGTGAATGATTGGGAGAATGCCTAACAGAGTAGTCACTCAATAAATATTTGTTGAATAAATGAATACATGCTTAGCAATTTTAGGTATTTCCTGGGCCAAACTGACTCATCTTCCATGATGATCTGGGTGATTTAGTTCCTTCCTCTGGGACTGAGGAGAGCTGATGTGGCTGTCATTCGGTTTGTCTGTTTAGGGATTCAGTTCCTTAGAGGGGCTCCGTATGGTGGCCATTTCCTTCTGCGTACTTACAAGAGCACTGAGGGACAGCCAGGATTGCTTTTTAAAAAAATATTGTTCGATTTAAAAGAATTTATCAAAAAATGTTTCAGTTTTATTGATGTATCATTGACAAAAATTATATATATTTAGTTTATACGACATGAATTTTTTAAAAGATGGACAACATGATTTTTTTAAAAAAGATTTATTTGAGAGAGAGAGAAAGAGAACTTGGGGTGTGGAGTAGAGGGAGAGGGACAAGCAGACTCGGTGCTGAGCATGAAGTTGGATGCAGAGCTTGATCTCAGAACCCTGAGATCATGACTTGAGCAGAAACCAAGAGTCAGAAGTTTAACTGTCTGAGCCACCCAGGTGCCCCTTGACATGACAATTATATATACACACACACACACACACACACACACACACATATGTATATATCAAAATAATTACCACAAGCAAGTTAATTTAACACATGCCTCACCTCACATAGTTACCATTTTGTGTGTGCGTGCATATGTGCGTGTGCGTGCATGTGTGTATGTGTGGTGAGAACACTTAAGATCTACTCCCAGCAAATTTCAAGTATACAAAAGAAAGGAGAACTGGGCGCCTGGGTGGCTCAGTGGGTTAAAGCCTCTGCTTTCGGCTCAGGTCATGATCTCAGGGTCCTGGGATCGAGGCCCGCATCGGGCTCCCTGCTCAGCGAGGAGCCTGCTTCCGCCTCTCTCTCTCTGCCTGCCTCTCTGCCTCCTTGTGATCTCTCTCTCTCTGTCAAATAAATAAATAAAATCTTAAAAAAAAAAAAGATATTTAAAAAAAAATTAAAAAAAACCACAAAAACAAAAGAAAGGAGAACAAACCCTACTTACCCTCATGAATGACCAGTAGGGAGTCTGGGCCAGTGACCTGAGTTCCAGTATACAGAGTGAGGCCAGGAGTCCTAACTGACCTGGACAAACATGTCTGAAGAAAGAGTGCGTTAACTTTTTCTTTTCAGTTTATTTTAATTGTGGTAAAATATGCGTAACACAAAATTTACTATCTTCACTATTTTTAAGTGCACAGCTCAGTGGCATTGAGCATATTCACACTCTTGTGCAACCATCAGCATCAGAGTTCCATCTCTAGAACTTTTTCATCTTCCCGAACTGAAACTCTGAACATTTTAAATAACACCCTCCATTTCTCCCTCCCGCCAGCCCTACCAACCAACCTTCTTTTTTCTTTCTATGACCTTGACTATTCTATCTTCCTCAGTGTCCTGTGCTGGCCTCAGCCTTTCAATAACCAACGTTGGGGCTACACCAGCCCTTGCAGTTCTTATTATAATTGTAAGATGCCCTTCAATAATAACTGTCAGGAAAAATGTTTATTATTCACAAGTCCTGGAAAGTGTACAGCACACCTGGGGCCACACAGTGAGGTCCCAGGTACAGGGAAAGAGAAAGAGAGAGAGAGAGAGAGAGAGAGTGAGCTTGTCAGTGCGTGACCTGAGGTTTTGCTTTTACTGGGGTTGAGGGTGAGGGCCTAGGGTTTTGCAGACTCATTCTTTATTGGTGAACTTAAGGGTGGGAATTTAAAGTGTGGAAAGAGAAAAAAACAGTGGCCCAAATGATCAGTTATCTCAGAAGCAACCAAGATCTCTAAAACAAGGAGGCTGGGGTGGAGGCCGGCTCTCTATCTAGTCATGTGGCTGGCAGTGTGTTTATTGGAGGTAGCTGTTTTTGAAGTAGATGCCTAGGCATTCAAAGCTTAAGTCAGATACTTTTATTATGAAAGAGAAAAGCCAACTCTCAAGGGTTACACTATACTCATGTAAGTGGAATCATGTGGGTTTGTCTTTTTGTAACTGGCTTATTTCACTTGGCATAATGTTTTCAAGGATCATCCATGTTGTAGCATGTGTCAGGATTTCCTTCCTTTTTAGGGCTGAATATTATTCCATGTTCCACATTTTGTTTTTCCATTTACCCATCAATGGACATTTGGGTTGCTTCCACATTTTAGCTATTGAGAACAATGGTCCTAAGAACATGGGTGTATGAAGATTTCTTCAAGACCTTGCTTTCAATTCTTTTGGGTATATACTGAGAAATAGAATTGCTGGATCATTTGGTAATTGTATCTTTATTTTTTTATTTTTTGAGGAATCACCATACTATTTTCATTAGTGACTATATAATTTTGTATTCCTGCTAACAGCACACAAGTGTTCCAATTTCTATACATCCTCACCAACACTTGTCATTTTTTTTGATAGTAGTCAACTTAATGGTGTGAGATGGTATCTTATTATGGTTTTGATTTGCATTTCCATGATGATTGGTGATGTTGAGCATCTTTTCATGTTCTTTCTGGCCATCTGTTGCATATGTTCGCTGGAGAAATGTCTATTCAAGTCATTTCCTCATTTTTCCAATTAGGTTGTTTTTTAATTGCTGAGTTGTAAGAGTTATTTTTCTATTCTGGATATTAATCCCTTATCAAATATATGATTTGTGAGTATTTTCTCCCATTCAGTGGGATGCCCTTTTACTCAGTTGATAGTATTTTTAATGCATACAATTTAAAAATTTTTATAAAGTTCAATTTTTCTTTTTTGTTGTTGTTGTTGCTTGTGCCTTTAGTGTCATTTTCAAGAACTCATTGCCAAAGCCAATGCTATCCAGCTTTGCTCTATGTTTTCTTCTAAGAGTTTTATAGCTAAATTTTAGATTTTACATGAAGGTCATACATCCATTTTGAGTTAATTTTTGTATATAGTGTTCTGTAATGGTCCACTTTCATTTTTTTTTCACATGGATATCCAGTTTTCCCAGTACCATTTGTAGAAAAGACTATCTTTCCCCACTGAATCATCTTGGCACTCTTGTCAAAAATAATTTGACCATATTTGTGAGGGTTTATTTTCAGACTTTCTAGTTTATTCTATTAGTATATATTTTTGTCTTCATGCTAGTACCACATTGTCTTGATTACTTTTGATTAGCTTTGTAGAAAGTTTTCACATCAGGAAGTATGACTCCTCCAGCTTTTTTCTTCTTTTTCAGGATTATTTTGACTATTCGGGATTCCTGGAGATTCCATATGCATTTTAGGATGAATTTTTCTATTTCTACAAAAAATCTCAATAGGATTTTGGTAGAGATTTTGTTGAATCTGGAAGTTGCTTTTGGTATTGACATCTTAGCAAGATCTTAGCATCTTCCACAATGCGATTATGGGATGTGCATTTATTTGTCTTCTTTAATTCCTTTCAGAAATGTTTTATAACTTGCATTGTATAAGTCTTTCATATCCTTGGTTAAGTTAATTCCTAAGGTTTTTTTAGGCTATTTTAGATGAAATTGTTTTCTTAATTTCCTTTTCAGATTGTTCATTATTAGTATATGGAATTGCAGCTGATTTTTTGTGTGTTGAGTTTGTATCCTGTTACATTGCTTAATTCATTTATTAGTTCTAATAGTCTTTTTATGATGTCTTTATGGTTTTTATACATATGAAGTCATATCATCTGTGAACAGAGATAATTTTACTTCTTCCTTTCCAATTTGGATGTCTTTTATTTATTTTTTTGCCTAATTGTTCTGGCCGTGTCTTTAACACTTATGTTTTTATATGTTAGGCTTCTATAAGGAATCGAGTAACTATAGATCCCTCCCACTCTTCTCCCACCCCACCTCCCTACCACAGGAAAAAACAGAAAAAGAAAAACAAATGTTTGTTTAAGTTGAAGTACAAATTATGACAACTATGTTGGCCGACAGAAACTACACCTAAATAAGATGTTATCTGGGATCCTGTCTTGGTTAGACAGAAAATGCCATGTTAAGAACACACCCACGGAGAAGGTTGGAGATCCTTTACTGACCTTTGGAACTAAGGCATAAGGCCACTAGAATCTAAAGTGATACAGTCACTTTTGAAAACAGGTAGTTCTTCAAATCATTAAAATAGAGTTATCATATCATATGACCCACCAATTCCACTCCTTGGTACATAGTCAAGAGAAAAGAAAACATATTTCCACACAAAGCTTGCACACAAATATTCATAGCTGCACAAGCATGATAGCCAAAAGGTGAAAACAACCCAAATGTCAACCAACTGTTGAACTGGTTAACAAAATGTGGTATATTTATGCAGCAGAATATTGTTTGACTGTAAAAAGAATGAAGTACTGATGCAACATGAATGAACCTTAAAAACATTATGCCAAGTGAAAGAAGATAGTCACAAAAGACCATATATTATATTATTCTGATTATATGAAATGTCCAGTACAGGAAAAGCTACAGATACAGGAAGTAGTTAGGGCTACTTTAGGTGGTTACTTAGGGCTGGAGGCGAGGGAAGGGAGTAATTAAGTGATAGCTAAAGGGTGTAGGAGTTAATTTCCTGCCCTGCCCTTCCCTTCCCTTCCTTTTCTTTTCTTTTCTTTTCTTTTCTTTTCTTTTCTTTTCTTTACTTTTTCTCTTCTTCTCCTCTTTCCTTTTTTTTGAAGTGGTGAAAACATTCTGAAATTGACTTGTGGTTGCACTTACCTGTGAATATACAAAAAAACCATAACTGTGCACTTTAAATGATTGAACTATATGGTATATGAATTACATTTCAATAAAGACATTTTAAAAAGTAAATTGAATGATAACAATATCACCAGAAATGCAAGGGCAAGAATGGAAGTGCACTGTTAATATTCTTAAAAATTTATAAGAACCTTATGTGCTAAAAACCATAAAGAAATCATTAAAATAACAAAAGAAAAAGAGTGGTTTTAGGCTAATAAGGAAGATAAAATGAAATAATAAAAATGTTCAATTAATCCAAAGGCAGAAAGATAGTGGAACAAGAACAGCTGGGAAGAATAGAACACAAATGGCAAGATGATAGATTTAAAACTAATCAAATCAATAACCATATTAAATGTTAATGGGTGAATATCTCAGTTAAAAAGAAGACATTGCACTATAAAAAGATTGTATGCTGCTTAAATAAAACTTACTTTAAATATAAGGATACAAATAAATAAAAACTGTAAGGAAAACTATACTATTCTAACACTAATAAAAAAAAAGCCAGAATGACTATTTTAATATAACACAAAATAGATTTCAGAGCAACAAATGCTACCAGAGATAAAGAAAGTCCTTTTAAAATGAAAAAGTGACCAACTTATCAAGAAGACATAATAATCTTAAATGTTTATCCATGTAATATGAGAACTTCAATATACATGAAAAAAAAGCTGGGAGAACTTAAAAGAGAAATAGACAAGGCAACAGTTATAGTCAGAGATTTCAATGCCTCTTTCATAATAACTGATAGACCATTTAGATAGAAAATCAATATGGATATAGAAGATTTGAACAACACTGTCAACACATAATGAACATTCTTTCCTACAATGGTGGAATATATTCTCTTCAAGGGCACTCAGGATATTTACCAAGTTTGACCATATTTTGTCCATAAATTAAGTGTCCATAAACTGAAGATCATCCAAGTTATACAAAGTATGTTCCTTGACTAGAATATATTAAATGAGAAATCATTGAAAAATCTTTGGAAAGTCCTCGAATATTTGGGAACTGAATAAAACACTTCTAAATAACCCACGGTCAAAAAGAAAGAAATCTATAGTGAACTTATAAGGTACTTTTAACTGAATAAAAAGAAAACACTACATATCAAAATTTGTAGGAATCCACTAAAAGTAGTACCTAGGAAGAAATTTATAGCATTGTCGAAAAGGTCTCAAATCAATGGCATCACTTTCTACATTAAGAAATTAGAGAAAGAAGAACAAATTAAATGCAAATCAAGTAAAAGGAAGAAAATAATACAGATCAGAGCAGAAATCAATAAAATATAAAACAAAAATAAAATAGAGAAAATTAATGAAATGAAAGACTATTGATAAAACTTATTTCATACTTAAGAAAGAAGACACAAATTACCAATATCAGGAATAAGAGAGGTGACATCAGTATAGAATCTACAGATATGGAAAGAATAACATAAGAATATTTTGAACTTTACACCAAGAAACCAATGACTTATATGAAATGAAGAAATTCCTTGAAAGATAAAATCTACTATGCTCACTCAGTGGAAATAATGAGTGGAAATAATGAGTAAATGTACATTTAAGAAAAAAATTTATTGTTGAAACCTTGCCACAAAGAAAACTCCAGGCCCTCTTCACTGGTGATTCTTCCAAACATTTAGGAAGCAATAATACCAGTTCTGCAGACATTATTCTAGAAAGTTGAAGTGGAACAGATACCTCTCAACTCATGCTATTAGGTCAACTTCACTTTGATACCAAAACTTTACTAGAAAAGAAGATTACCAGCCACTATTTCTTATGAACATAAATGCAAAACTTTTTTCTCTAATATAAGTATTATTCTTAAGCATTACAGAATGTGTATAACTTCCATTCACTGATACAGCTGTGATCTGAATGCAATTTATGGGTAGTGTTTTTAGAATCATCTTTATTACAAGTGTTCATGAACACTTCTCTATGTGAATTATAGATGTATATCATTTCCATTCATTGCAAATAATACTATTTTCAATGCAGTTGATACAAAAGTTCTTTTTTTTTTTTTTTTTTTTTAAAGATTTTTATTTATTAATTTGACACAGAGAGATTACAAGTAGGCAGAGAGGCAGGCAGAGAGAGAGGAGAGAGGAGGAAGCAGGCTCCCCGCTGAGCAGAGAGCCCGACGCGGGCCTCGATCCCAGGACCCTGGGATCATGACCTGAGCCGAAGGCAGCGGCTTTAACCCACTGAGCCACCCAGGCGCCCGATACAAAAGTTCTTAATAAAATTTTATCAAGTTGAAATCATCAATATGTAAAATGGATTATGACCAAGTGAATTTATTCCAGGAATGCAAGATTGATTTAATATTTAAAAAACCAATCAATGCATTTCATCATATTAATAAAGTAAATAGAAAAGAAAGAGATCATCTCAATAAACACAGAAAGAATATTTGACAAAACTTAACATCTATTCCTGATAAAAACTCTCAGGAAACTAGAAATAGAGAGGAATTTTCCTGACCTGATAAAGGGCATCTAAGAAAAAACCTTTACAGTTCACATGCATATGTAATGCTGAAAGACTGAATGATTTTTCCTTATAATCCAAGACAAAACAAGGCGTATGCCTTTATCACTTTTATTCAACATGATACTGGAGGTTCTTGCCAGGGCAATTAGGCAAGAAAATGAAATAAAAGCTATCCAGATTGGAAAGGAAGAACTAACACTGTCTTTACTCATGATGACATGACATGATGGTCAATGCAGAAGATGCGATGGATTTTACAAAACCTAATGACCTACAAGACCTGAAGAATATGCTTCAGCAAGAAGGAAGTTTTAAAATCAGAAGGAAGGTCCTCCCATAAAATAGCATTCAGAAAAAGAAAAACAGTACATCTGCCAGAAATTTTTAAAATGACTAAGATTGGAGATTAAAAAAAAAGGTAGCACTGAACACTGAACAGTACAATAAGTTGGCAGATGGAAGGAGGAGATGTAGTGGGACAAAACATTCTAAAGCTCTTGTGTCACCCAGGAGGAAGTTAAAAAACTTCACTTTATATTCTGTAAAGTCTAGTATGCACATTAAAATGTAATGGTAGCTGATAAAAAGAACAGTAGAATGTGTAATTCTGTATTATTAGAGAAGAAGGGAGTTGGGTGAACTCAGCCTGAATAAATATAATGGCAAGTACGAAAGGAGAAATAAAGATGGAAAATATACAGTAAACTAAAAATGAAATAATAGAATGGCAAAATAAATCTAACTATATCAGTATTTATAATAAATTTTTAAAAACTAATCTTTAGTTAAAAAGCAAATTTTCCTAAATTAGATTTAAAAAATCCAGCTGTATTCTATTTATTAGAGGTTCACCTAAACCTAAAACCTAGAATAAAAATAAAAATTAAAAACTAAAGCAATACTAATGTTAGATTAAGACTACTGGTAAGCCAGAAAGCACTAATAGGAATAAAAAGCATAATTATTCAATGATAAAAAGAAAATATAAATCATAAAACAACGAGAAAATATGTATATATGAAAAAATCATAGCAGCAAAGGGATAAAATAGGATTGATTAAAATTTTGCATAACTTTGATAAACTTATAATAATCGTGGGAAGTCTCCCCCCACCCCCACCTGGCAGGAAAGAATAAGCAAACAGAAGCATGCTGGCACCAGAAAGGAAAGCCTCTTTTCCCTGCGGTGTCCCTCCAGTGTCCTCTACTGACAAAGCTGAACATGTGGGTACCAGTTGCAGACAAGAAATGCTTATGGCTCTGTTTTTGCTGAGCAGGAACTAAAGGATGGATCTGGAGCTGAGAGGCATTGAATTGATAACTGGTACAGACTGGACCCAGGCGTAAGGAATTAACTATGACTCCCAGGAAACTGGCTTGAGTCACTGAGAGTGTAATTGGTGGCATTTACTGAGATGGAATCTTTGAGGAAAAGAAGTTTTGAGCAAAGTATAGACCAATGACATTTTGAAAATGCTGAGTTTAACAAACTGAGAAACGGTCAGTGAAATGACAAGTAGGCAGCTCGTTTCTCTTGGGTCTGGTGCCTGGAGGGAGCTGGACTGGAGGGGAGACGGGCAGGTCACCAGCACACACAGCGATGGTGGCTACGTGCCAGATTATTGAGAACCGTGAGTAATAGCCAAAGGTTTGATGGACGAGGCTGAGCAGAGGCACTCAAGGTGGTCAGAGGCAGAGGAAGAGGGGACTGTGGTGTCATAGGAGATGGACAAGTTCTATTAAGGATGGAATGGCCCATGTGTCCCACGGGAGGAAGACTGAAAAGGGGCCGTTGACTTTGGACCCAGAGGTCTTTGATGGCTTGCGGGCAGAGAAGCCTCAGTGGGGGTGGGGGCAGAGAGAGGCGAGGCGGGTTGAGGAACAGGAGGTGAGGAAATGGCCAGTCCATGTGACAACACGTGCGCAGGAATTGGCCTTCGACCAAGAGGAGGAAAAGGTCGGAGTAACTGCAGAGATGGGGGAGTGCCACAAGCCGCTATTTGTCCTGGAGGGAAGGGGCGCTTTCCTGGTGATGTGGAGGCTGCAGAGAGGGGGGCATGGGAGTTCCATGTTGCCATGCGTGTGAGTGAAGGAACAAAGAGACAGCAACACCGCTTGTCCCGGACCTGGCAGTCAAGAGATGGTTTAACGCGCTCTCTCACCAGCCGGGAGGGCCGTAAATGTCGTTCGGATATCTTCCAGAAATAAGCCGAGAAACACAGATGGATTTAGTAAGGATGATAGAAGATAATTCTGTTGTTGAATAGGGTCACATGGAAGTGCATTCTGTGTGTGTGTGTGTGTGTGTGTGTGTGTGTGTGTGTGTGTGTGTGTGCGCGTGTGTGTGTATAATTTTTGCCAGAGCTAAGGTTTCAAAGTGAAGTCATTTGCAAAGGTGAGTGGGACGGTGCGGGAATCAAAGACTGAAGGACTTCGACGTTTATCACGACCTTCAGGTCTGGCCTGTGAGTAATAAGAAGGCATCATTAGCACAGTCTTTCTTTCCTTTTTATGTCCATCTGTGGTGATATCCAACACAGCTTTCAGTAGGCCACAGTGAATTTTGGTGCCCGTTGCCAGTGCACTCACACATAAAATCCAGAATCCTCACGCTCAGAGCTCCAGAATGCCATACTTCTGGAAGCAGCTTCCCCGTGCACCCAGGTCTCTTTGGCCAGTGAGTTTGTTTGGTCAGTTTTGAGGTGGACGTTCCTACTGCTTTGTCTGTTAAGGTTTCCTTCCTCTAACTTGCTCTCCTATGTGCCCAAGCTTAGTTTTCTACCAAGTGGGGAGGTGGCGTTTCTCAGGACTGCGGGGACATTTAGAAGGTTGTGGTATCCCTCTTCACCTGGACCTCCCGTGCTCCCTGCAGCGTGGAGCCCCTGGACAGCAGCTTCCCTCCCTTCAGGAATCTTGCAAGGGGAGGCAGGAAAGGAAGTGTGGTGATGTTCTGCTTACAAAGGGCTCTGCACACCTTCAGTTAAAGATGCTGCATCAGTAGAAACATTAAGAGCTCAGAGTTAACAAGGCCCTGGGGATACTACTTAAACGACAGCTGGTGTTTTGCATTGTAATGTACAAAAATCGCTGTCAGAACAGACTTGGGACTTGTCTGTTGTATTTTATTTTATGCAAATGTGTGTGTGCCTGAGTGGGGCACACTGCTGAGGACCCAGCTCTCTGGGCATGCCCTTGAGGCGACCTGCGCTGTCCAGCTTCCAAGTGTCTAGGTAAGGTTTCCCTGCAATGGATCAGCCTGTCCCACCATTGCAGGAAACTTCCTACTGGTTTGTTTCCTGAAGACATCAGAGTGGATTGACACTAGCAGCCCACAACCCTGCTGCTGGCTTCTCTTGATCTCAGGCCATTGGTCTGTCCCTTACTGTATGTGCTTCAAAAACGTTCAGCAATGCTGTCTTCCTCCATGTGAGCATTTAGCTAAACCTTGCATGTTTGTATTCCCCTGATGATGTTTAGGGGAATCTAGCAGTGCTCATTGAAGCACACACTCCGTTTCATTAACTGAGCTCCTAGAATGTGCCAGGGACTTTCCTAGGGGCTGGGGAGCAAAGGTGGTATCCATGTCCACAGTTCAATGGAGGGGGCGGTTCTCAAGACACTGCAGTATGCCTGAGAGAGGCGTGGTGCAAAGCATGGCAGGAACATAGACGAAAGAGCCATCAGTCCTGAGCTGACAAGACAACAATGCCAGGGGGGTGACGGGGGTCAGGGAAGGCCATCTGGGCGCAGAAGCATGATTAGGAGTTCATCAGGTAGGGAAAACTGGGCAGAGATACAGAGGCAGGAATATGCACTGAGTCTGCAGAGAAGAGTAAGTATCCCATGTGGAGGGGTAGAGCGAGGGGACCCATGGATATGAACACCAAAGAGAGTTTTTGGTGACTGCTTTGGGGTGCCCGCCCTATCCGTGGGAGCCATAGAAGGATTCTGAGTCTGGGAATGAGTGAGGGAAGCCATGAGGACAGAAGTCTGAGCGGGGCAAAAGTGAAGGATGCAGAGGACCAGCTCCTGGCTCACCTGTCATCATGGAGGGCTCCCCACTTTCCACAGGGCCTGAGGTTTCTGAAAGGACTTCTGTTTAGATCCCTCTGAGGGAATTCAGTGTGCTCGGGAGAGCCTGGTGGCCTCAGCAGCTTGGCAGAGATCCTACCGTTCACATACACGTAGTGCCTCTTGGCACAAAGGTGGGACTTTCAGAGAGAAGCACCTCTCAGCAGGGAATGCCTTGCAGTCTACAGGAGGGGCAAGGGGAGGACTGAGGGCCAGGGAGTTGGTCTGGCCATGTCTTCTCAGCACCATCAAGTGACTGTGTGGTTTAAAAAGATGCATCGTCCATCTTATGGAAGGACTATCACTTAAAAGACTCAAGCTGCTTCCATCAGCTTTTTGCACTATTCGCTTCAAACTCTCATATGTAACCTAAATCAGCATGGGCAAAAGACTCTTGGTTCAATGGCTCAGAGTGTGTGTGGATTTTATGTAATTAATATAAGGCGAGGTCTTGACCCTTTCCGGCTAGATAGTGAGTGTTTCTTCCTGGGGTCCCGTCAGAGGGAAACACCCTTATTCTCTTCTGTCCATGAGCTTCTAAGCAAACTGTTGAATAAAACTTAAAAGCTGGAGACCCCAAGCTAATCCTGGGGCACCAGAGGATCCCACAGAGTATGGAAGGTTGATTCTGTGTAACGTAGTGTTGGTGGCCTTTACGTTGGTTGTTCTACGCCTTTGAAAATGAGAATTTTGTGAGAAGTCTAGCTGACCACCGTACCAACAAGAACATGAGTCAACCTAAGTGCTACCCGACAGAGATGTAGGTTCAGAGGGTGGTGGCACACTGTCTCCTCTTCCCCTGTCCCAGAGCGACCATTCGAGGGGCAGTGGGGATGAGTAATTCTTCTCTCATTGTAGTGGGAGAGAACAGGAGCTTAGCTCCATTCTTAGGGAAAGCAAATTCCCTTTCTATTTTTCCTGCTAGGTACCATCACAAATTTAAGACATAAATTAAAAAAAGATAAACATGAGTGTCACCTCACAGTGGGAGCCTCCATGGTCTTACCAATCATGCCCCGCCAGACCCGGTGCCCTGGGGGTGTGGGAGTGTGGGGCATGTCACTTGGTGGGGGAAGCTGGGGGGGATTCCTTCTGAGCTGTACTCCCCACCCCCAACTCTGCGGATGATCAGAAGTTCAATTTGTCAAGAAGACCCACTTTATCGAGAAGGTTCTTGAACTGTAGTGAAGAGCATTTTGGAGGAATTCTCTTCAGGAAGAGAGTCTTTTTCTTTTTTTTTCATGATTCACAGTGATTTGGGTCCTGAGGTGCCTGGTGAAAGATCCACAACTTGCCCCACCCCTGTCTGGTGGGGGGCATTAGGCCACCCCAGGAGCTGGGCTCTTATTTGCCCTCTGCTCTGTCACAAAGGCATGTGGGGAGTCCTGGACCTGGAAATAACTCAGAGTCTAGGAAGATGCCTGTGAGCAGCAGGAAGTAGGTGAGAAGTTGGACTCAGGACAGTGACCAAGTTGGGCTGGTGGCTGCCTTTTCGTTCCTTCGATCCCTTGTCTGTCAGGGTAAATGCCCTTGCAGGGAGGGATCCCACAGCATTCCCCAGCCCTCTGTGCTGCTGTGGGGAATGTGCTTGTCAACCCAGCACAGAAGGAGGGCGGCACAACTCACCATGGACCCAACATGCCTTTGGACACTAAACCCTTCATAGACTTGTGATCCTGCCTCATTATGAGGCAAAAATGATTTCTGTTGTGGTTTAACCCTGTTTCCTTCATCGTCAGTGAGGATAGAGGACGGTCAGTCACTTCTCCGTGAACTCATGCTCATCATTAGCAGTGTCAGGCCTTCATCTTAAAAGTGCCTTCACAAAAATGGTACCGGACAAATTGCACATACTATTTCTAGCCACACATATTTACTTCTCCATTTGTCTCAACATCTTGGCTCTTTTCTTTGAGATAAGCACAAGGAACCCAGAGAGACACATAAATTATCTGGCTGTTTTATTACTCTGGTTCTCATAATAGGCTGCATTGTGTGACCTGACCATATCTTTTTCCTGGAAATTTATGTTGTGGCAATAATAATTCCTTCTAACTGAAACAACCCATAACAGAGTGGGTTTATTAAGGGAGTATTTATGGCTAATTAAGCTGCCATGAGCACTCTTTTCACTCTCAGGATGCCAGGGAGCTGATGCACATGGGGAGACAGCAGGGGCATAGCGGGAAGTAGATGGGTTTGAAGGCGGGAGACCCCGCGTCTGCTTGTGGCCTTGTCACCAACTACATTAGAACTGCGGGTGAGATGCTTCCCTTCTCTGGAGTAAAGTTTTGTCAACTGGAAGATGAAGGGGTTGGATTGGATGACCTTCATGCTCTGTGATTTGTGAACCCGAGGTTGGAGGAGAAGCCATGTGTTCGTTCATACAGGGATGTGAGCTGAGTGACAGATCACAGTCTGGTTAGCCCCTCACTCTTGAGACTTCAGCCCCCCAGTCCTAGTCGTAAAGGTGACAGACGGTTTAACCTAGTCCAGCAGGCACATTCTAGTGTAAAAATAAATTAGACAACCCAAAGAATCCTGTCCAGTGTGTGTGTGTGTGTGCGCGCACACGTGTGTGTGAACTCCTAGAATCTGTCTCCGGCCCACACCAAGAACACCGTCAGGTAAAAACACACCAAGTAACCTAACTGGAGGCCATCTGTTAGCAAGAAAGTGCTCATCAATCATCACCTCCCTTAAGTGTGTTTGCTTCCACATGGGGGAGACTAACAGCAGTCTTCCTGCTCAGGAGTCCTCTATCTCCCGGTCTCAAATCCCCAGACAGATGCAGTTGGGAAGAAATTATTCTCACAATCACAAATGACACATCCTTCTTGAAGAGCTTGTCAGCTCCTAGAAGCTAAAGCTAAAGTTTCTGCCCACCCCCACTTACTGAGGTGCTGGGTGAGTCCCAATCCCAGGAAATCACCTTCGGCTGACCTAACCCTCCCCGCTCTATGCATTTACCCTCCCTCCAGCAATGCTCTGGCCCCCAAGAGGCGCCGGATGGTTCACACTACCCCATCAGCTATGAGCAGACAGGAGTACAGCTGTTACAACCAAACACACAAGCAGCGGGTAGGCATGGCCGCCTCTGATCAACAACGGGCATCATCACCAGCACCTCGAAGGTGCATCCTCTGTGCCCTCACAGGAAGATTGCTCTAGACAATGGCAGAATTATTTAAGATATGGTGCTGGCCCTGAAAGGGTTTGTTGTTTGAGAAACTTCCTCTTAGAAGGGAAAATACTAACAGAATTAATAATTGCTGTCATTTCTGGGAGTTTTTCCTGGACGGTGCTGAGAAGGACAAGGGAATCTGCATGGCAAGGTGGGTGGTAAGACATTGGTTCTGACCGGCTGCTCTTGTTCAGATCCCCGAACCTCTTTCTGTTCCCACATTTTCAGTGGGAAAACAGCAAATTCCCTTACCCCGGTATTCAGGGATCAGACAACCATTTGGAAGAGTTGTACCATCAGCTACCAGAATCCAACTGCTCATTTCAACTGGGCGCACAGCTGGCCTTTGGCTGCCAACACCCTCTGCTGATGACAAGACTAGAAGCAAATCCCAATGTGTTTTCTTGTAGTTTCCTAATAACACTTTGGAGAGTAGAGTGAGAGGTTCTTTTTAATAGGAGTCTGTAAATATTGAGAGTTTGATAAATGACATCCAGCTCTGCCCAGTAATCTAAGGTGAAATTACTCAGCATGAAATAAAAGCTGGATGAGCGGAGTGTGTACATAGTCATTGGGTCCCTGAAGGTTTTATATGTTCCTATTTGATTCCTGTAATGAATGATAATAATAATAACAATGATACTATTAAATGTTATCGGCTGTCAAAAACTACCATTTATCAGGTATTATGCTAAACACTTTAGACATGGGACTTATTTAATGCTTCCAGTAACTTAGTAAAGTAGACCCTAATTTCCCTAATGAAAGACTCACAGAAGTCAAGTCACTTATTTAAGAGAAAACAGTGACCAGCCCTGGAACTGAGATTTGACTCCAGCTATTTGAGTCCCTTATCTCTGCTGCTTCCTCCTCTGTATCCATCCATTCAGTTCTGCTGCCCTGTGGGAATTATACTTTCTAAAGCCAGATTGCCTACAAAGCTAGAGAATGAATCCTTCTTTACTCTTTCAGTTCAAATCTCTTTAAAAGTTTATCCACATCTCCACATTTTATTTTTGAACAGCTTTATTGAGATATAAACCACATACCATACAATTCACCCATTTGAGTATATATTTAATGATGTAGTATATCCATCAAGTTATGCAACCATCATCATAATCTAATTTTAGAAAATTTTTGTCATTCTCCCACCCCCTGCTGCCAATTCTAGTCATCATGATTCACG
The DNA here is from genome assembly GCA_002007465.1 of Ailurus styani. Lineage (NCBI taxonomy): Eukaryota > Metazoa > Chordata > Mammalia > Carnivora > Ailuridae > Ailurus > Ailurus styani. The sequence goes on along the minus strand of LNAC01000602.1, from coordinate 812,028 downwards.
CCCAATCCTTCTAAGCACCAAGTACTGCACGCCACTAAACTAATTTCTGTCTGTAGACTTGTCTCTTCTGCACAATTTATGTAAATTAATCTTGGATTGGATGATGTTTTGTGACAGATTTCTTTCACTTAGCATAATGTATTTAAGGTTCATTTAGTATAGACTCTGTCAATACTTCATTCCTGTTTATTGCTAAATAATATTCCATGGTGTGTGTGTGTGTGTGTGTGTGTGTGTGTATGTGTATATATGTACATATATATATATCACATTATATTTATCAACTTAAAAGTTAATGGACACTGAAGTTGTTCCCACATTTTGACTATTATGAATATTGCTGCTGTTAACATTCCTGTACAAGTCTTTGTGTGGACCCATGCTTTCATTGCTCTTGGATATATACTTAGGAGTAGTGTTGCTGGATCAAATGGTAACTCTAGGTTTAAGTGTTTGAGGAACTGCCAAAATATTTCTCAAAACCAGCCACATCATTTTACTTTCCTACCAACATATGAGAGTTCCATTTTTGTCTACATCCTAGTTGACACTTGTTACTGTCTTTGATTATAGCTATTCTAGGTGGTAGAGTGGTATCACAATGTGGTTTTTGATTTGCATTTCCCTAGTGATTAATTATGTTGAGCAGTTTTTCATATGCTTATTGGCCACTTGTACATCTTCACCAGAGAAGTGTCTATTTGGATCTTTTGCCCATTTTTAATTGGTTTATTTATCTTCTGTTATTGATTTGTAAGACTATGTTTCACATTTTGTTCATGTTTCTTTACGCACAGAGGTTTTTAATGTTGATGAAGTCCAGTGATCTATTTTATGTTTTTTTACTTATGCTTTTGGTGTCATATTGAAGATAGCATTGCCTAGCCCAAGGTTATAAAGATTTACTCCTAAGTTCTCTTCTAAGAGTTTTATAGTTTTAACTCTCACATTTAATCTTCCAACTATTTTGAGTTGATTTTTTAATATGGTATAAAGTGGGGTTCTAATTTTTTTCTTTTGCATAGGATATCAAATTGTCCAAGCACCATGTTTGAAAAGACTTCTTTCTTGGGAATGCGACAGTCTCCCTGATCACTAGAAGTGTCTGTGGTTTATATGGGCATCTTAAAATCTCTCTTTCCCTGATACACCATTAGGTTCCTGGCTGGTCTGCCTTTATTTATTGGTATTCACCTAGATGCTAGCTTCAACGAGTTGCTAGCTGTTGGCTCTATTTTTTTGACAGTACCTTGGTATTGTTAGACAATACTTTGGTATAAATTGTTCTGCAGTCTGATCCAATTAAAGTCATGTTTCTTCTCAGGGGTGGGGTGTTTCCGGTCTCTGGGTCTTACTCTGACCCCAGAAAGGCACTTCTTGGCTGTCTCTTTCCTTAGCTCTCTCTGTTAAACATCTAGCCGGTGTACCATCTTGTTTACTGCTGGTAGCATCATGGAGCCACCTGCCTTTTCTTACTCATCACCAAGATCTCCATTGTTTTTTAACAATGCCCTTAAGCATCTTCCTAAACTATGTTATAAATGAAGTTAATTGCTTTAGGGAGAGATGAGGACCTCTGTGTTCTTAAGACCTGCTTCTTCCCCTAGGCAGAAGCTCTGTGTTACTAAACCAGAGTTAAGGGTAGGGATAGTGGTTAGTGGCCCTCTTCTCCCTCAGAGATGGCCCTGGTCCATGAGCAAGAGGCCTTATTCTTTTGCTCCTCCTGGCATGGGCCTCTTTAAAAGTCATCTGAGGCAGGATGATCAGGGCCCTATATCCTTGGTCCTATAAGTGGGGACTCAGTGGGATAATGGAGCCCCAGTTCTTTTGGGCATGCCTGTCTGGATCAGAGCTCCTGTGGAAGGGAGCTAGGGAGGGAATAAAATTTCTTGACAACTTCCTCATTCTGGGGTAAAACTGTAACCCTAGACTGGGATCTTGAGAAGAATGAGTCCCATCTTGTTGGCCACACCCACCTGGAGTAGAGCTACCATTATACTGAACTGAGGATAGGGATGAGAGTTGGTTGTGGCTTCCATGTGACAAACTCTCAGTTATTACTGAGATTTAGTAGATTTTCACGAACAAATATTTTTGCATTGTATGCCCTTAGAACAGTCCCCAGAGACTTTAAATAATTGTTTCATATAACTTTCTCTTGTTGAATGGTTGCTTTGATGGGGAGAGGGTCTACAAAGGCCTTCATGCTGCCATTTTGCCTGTCCTCTATCTCCATGCCTTTTACACACTGAAGATGGATCACACTCCACCCTCTTCTCTATCTTTCAAACACCATGATAACACAGTTCTTCTATTGACTGTCAAGCGTTTCTTCATTGACATCATATGGACTCAGAACTTTGTAGCTTGAATTTCACAGTTTTTCACTTCTTCCCTTCTCTTTGACAGCAAGCCATTTCTTTTTATTCTGGTAGCATACGTGTCTGTCATTACCTTCTTTTATGCTTTTGAAATTTCAGATTCAAAACTGATCAGGAGCTTGTTAGAATGACGGACAATTATAGTGTAAACATACTGACTGGGTGTCCAGAGCAATCAACCATGAACCAAGTGTCTAAACTCTAAATAATGTCACTCCATGAGGACTAGCCAGAGTCTTTGTTTATTCTGTAGACTTCCTGGTGTTGATGACCTTCCAGCCAGGAGGGGTTAGTGAGGAACTGACAGATACTACCTGAGAGACCTCACAATTTGCTTCCAGCTTCAGCAGTGGTGATTGGGCCAACCAGTCAAGAGGTATGTGTAGGTATACAGTGATTGTCAGAAAGGGCTAGTCATTTAGGATAGAAAAGGAGCACCTTGCCTCAGAGCTTACAGTGTATGACAATCAGTTCTGAGGTAAGGCAAGAAGAAGGTGGGAAGTTCTACCCAACATAAAAGAGACCAGCAGTTGCTTTGCTGCTGGTCTAGCCCAAGGAAGGAGTACTATGATTCCAATAATCCAGCTGTTGCATTTTCTATGCTTCTAAGTACTGCTATGACTGTTGTTTCTCAGAGCATCCATTTTTGGGGGGTGATAGCCTGCCTCTCCTACTGTCGTTTTTAGAACTTTGCATGATCAACACCCCCGCTTGGATCCTGCTATTGATGACAAGCTTTCCTGAGCTCACTGCTGCTGTCCAACTGTACAAGGTTCTCTCATACCTGTGCTTGAAGGTCCATTTGTTGGATCTCCTCTGCCTGTGTGCTCCGCCAGCTTTCTGTGGCTCTCACCTGAGGCCTTGAGTATATCCTGTCCTACAACAAGTCTATTGGAAGGTGAATGTGCAATATCACTTGGCGAGTTTTATTTTAAGCCCTTACCTCTCCCAACCTGTTTCTCCAATACACAACCCAGGGACAGTTAATGGAGCCCTAATGGAAACAATCACAGGGCTGCTTAAATTTCAGCATGCACAGAATCACTTGGAGGACATTTAATACACATAATGCAGAGCTCCACCCCCAGAGTTTCTGACTCAGTGGGTCTGAGGTGGGGCCAAGTATCTGCAGAACAGCTTTTTGTTGTTGTTGTTGTTGTCGTTGCAGAATAGCTTTCTAAGTGATGCTGATGCTACTGGTTCAGGGACCACACTCTGGGAACCGCGCATTAGAAGGTAATATTCCCCACATGGTTCTAGCTGTCATCCCTGGGGAGATCACTGAAGCCGATTTTTAAATCTTTTTCTGCACTTTTTAATTTGTATTTTTTTGTAATTCAAAATAGTAAAAAAGTAACAGAAAAAAACACAAACACCTAATCCTTGAAATTCATGTCTTCAAATTACCCGCTCCAGTCTCTCTTCTCTGGTCTATTGGTCTTCTTTCTCTTCCTTGATGAGAACATTCTTATTCTTCCCTCAGGGCCTTTGGAGAGGCCCTTTTCTCTGCCTGGAAAGGACCCCACAGAATGCCCATGTTGTTCAGGTCAAAGATTAAAGTTCACCTCCTCAGAGAAAACTCTCCTAATACTTGCCACTCTCTACCACTTCAGATTTTATTGTATTTGTTTTAATATTTCTCGTGGCTAGAAATTCTTAATCCTTTATTTGCTTATGTATTTTCTGTTTCCTGAAATGTTCCTCTCCTTTCACTTCTGCTTCTCCACCACAATCACTAGAACATAAACTCCGTGAGTCTTCCTGGCTTATGCTGAATCCCAGGGGCCTGAAGCAATCTGTCATATAGCAGGTGCTCAATAAATAATGATAAGAGAAAAATAGCACTAAAAAAACCCCAAATGAAGCCAGACCCTCCCACCCATTCTCAGCTATGACAAGGATGTATACATTAATTAAGCTAGAACAGAACTGTGGGGAGACACTGCATCTGAGCAGGACATGGGGGAGGAGAAGGGATATAGCTGAGAAGGTGCTGGGGGAGGCGCTGGGGGAGACAGTAGACAGAGTCCTGCCTCAGAGGACAGGGGAGTTTAGGCAGGGCTGGCTCACCCTGTCAAACAGAGCAGAAGCTCAGGGATGGGAAGAGCAGAGCATTCTATGTACTTGTATTAGTTTCCTAGGGCTGTCATAACAACGTCCTACAATACGGGTGGCTTAACGCAATAGAAATTGATTCTCTCACAGGCCAGAAGTCAGAAATCATGGTGTTTGTAGAACCATGTTCTCTCCAAGGTCTTTAGGGAAGATCCTTCCTCGGTTCTTCCAGCTGCTGGTAACTCCAGGTATTCTTGGTTTGTGGCAGGGAACTTCTAATCTCTGCCTCCATAGTCACATGACATTCCCTCCCTGTCTGTGTCTCTTCCCTTTTTCTTATCAGGACACCAATCATTGGATTAGGGCCCACCCTAATGACCTCATCTTAATTCAATTATATCTACAAAGACCCTATTTCCAAATAAAGTTACATTCATAGGTATTGGAGGTAGGACTTCAGCATATCTTTCTGGGGACACAATTCAACCAATATTAGTGACCTGGCTAGAGCTATTTCTACAAGGTGGGCCTTTATTTGTCTGACGATGAGTTACATCTCACTGAAGAACATTTCACTCCACAGTCCCTGAAAAAAAGAGTGACCTACTGAACTCTAGGAAATGTGCTTTCGATCAAGACCACTCAGAATGGAAAGTACCCTCAACCTAGGTCCCCAAAGGAGAAGTGCCTCAGTCTAGTGTCCTTCCAATAAAATACTGCCATCGGCATACCCCCAAGCGTATCATCTAGGCCCACTAGGACCAAGTTGGAGTCCATTTTGGGATAGACTGGGAGGACTGCAATGTTCTGATTTCAGCTGTATCAACAAGGCAAACCTGATTTGTGTCTGTCCAGCCAAGTTTAGACCCCTGGAGGCTTCAGTACCAGCTGGTGTGGAATGTTTGGACAAAGTCCATTCTTTCTAGGTGTGTGCTGGACACTTTCCTAAGAGCAATGTACAATGGTCCCTTTACACAGAGATCAGGATAGAGGCTCAGAAAGGTCATGTGACTTTCCAATGGTCACATGACTTAGTAGTAGTAAAACCAGGTCTTTTGGTACCATTCAAGTGTTCTTTGCATTGTACCATAGTGTTTTTTTTTTTCTCAATCAAGATGCATTTTTAAAAAAAAAAAAATCAGTGAATCCATGCCTGGACCCTGAAGACTGGAGTGTATCTAATGGAGGCTTAAGGAAAACCCTGGAGCCTGAACAGTGAACCCAGGGCTAAGGACCCTTCATATCTCAGAGGACCATTATTTTGTATGTTTGTTGGTCATTAATGTTGGCTAAGCACATACAAAGTGCACAAAAAGCATGACAAGGAAGTTCTTCCCAAGGAGCTTGCAATCTCATAGAGTCAGGCCTTTACATTCAGCATTGTGAGTAGAGGAATTCTGGGAGCAGCCAACTAACCCAGACGGGAAGATTGTTCCTTGAGGATGTGACTGCTGCACCAAGTGTGGAAGGATTCTAAGAGTCAGGGACATCATGTAGAAAAGCCTGGAAGAGGCAAGAGAATGGCCTTCTTGGGTTTGAACCGTAGGAAACAAGGAATCCTAAAGTTGAGCCTCGTGGTTGGTAATTGTATTGTGGCCATGAAGAGCCTTGATACCACATGAAGGAATTTGATGTTCTTCATTGAAGTCCTCAGAGAGTTGGGAGTCATACAAGAAAGTTAGGTTTCAGATATCCAAGTGACCCCACATTGTGCAAAACTCACTGTGTTTGTGTTCCTGGGCCCTGGCATTGCTCAGGGTCAACTTGGGCCTTCCAAAGTGACTAGAAATGAAGCAATAGCTGTGTTGGACTGTGCCCTGTCAGAGCTGGGTGAGAATTTTTGGGGCCATGATCCCTGCAGGATCCTGGCTTTTTTTTTCTAAGTCTGTGATCAGATAAGGAAGATGAGCAAGGTGAGGAAGAAGCCTTGATAACTCAGCACCCCAGTGAGCTGGGGGTGATTTCTGAGCCTCTGAATTTGTGCCCTTCCTCATGGCCACAAAGACCATAATGGTTTTGGGGCATATATAGCAATAAAACTGAGTCTGGCAGATAGTCCAGAATTTAACAGAACCCTTAATATAGGCATCTATTTCATTATTCACTCAAATATCAAATATCAAGCATCTACTGTGTGCATGACCACTAGCTTACCACAGGGACACAGAGGTGAGGAAAGGGTATCCCCTGAATCCTAAACTGCCCATAGTGCAAGGAAGCAGACACCCAGAAAAATGTGCCAATATTGTAGTTATTACAGAGGTGGGTATAAATCCAGATCTAGGAACTCAGAGCAGAGTGAGCAATTAATCTAGATTCAGACACCTGAGTCCATGGAAGAAGAGAGGCTCCAGTCCTGTCTGAAGTTGACTGAATTGCTCCTTTCACAGGATCCCTTCCATGAGAAAGATCCTTCTCCCAGTTTCTTAAAAGACTCTTTCAGACCTTTTCTAGACCCTTAGCCTTAATCCTCTGACCTCACTCTTCGCTGATAACAAAGGAGACGAAGCTAGCCCTTAGATGCCAGTGTTCCCCAGTACACATTCTTAACCACCTTCAGCCGTGGGACCCCGCCATCCCTAAGCTGATGACTCTCAGAAGGATATCCTTAACTCTGACTCTCTCTTGAACTCTATATCTGTCCCCTCACATATTCCAGAGGTACTTCAAGCTCAACTTGTCTCAGACCCAATATTCACAGTCTGTAGCCTCTCATATCAATGAAACATGCTTATCTTTCTGAATTCCATAACTTTGTTGATGGTGGGGATGCTTACCCAGCTCCCTGATCCAGAATTCTAGGGATTGCCCTTGAATTCCCCCATATCTTCTTTGGATGTAGAAGTATCTGAATATTGCTCCATTGGCACTGGTCACTATCTTGACACTCGCTTGAGAGGCAGCCCTGGGATGAAACTGATAAAACACAGAAACACAGAAAAGTCACATGGGTCCCTATTGGAGGCATGAAGCCAGTGAAGCCATTAGCCACCTCATTTGCAGGTTCCCTGAGGCTCTAATCATGTGAATTTAGCAAGGGTTTCAAATAAATTCTTGCAGCACAAATCTGAGAGATGCTGATTTAAGCCTCCAAGCCTGTATAGACTCTGCCTATATGTAGGATGAGCCTCTGACCCAGATGGCCCAGGACAGCCCAGGTTTATGTCTGTCAGTCAAGCACAATTGTTAACAGCATCCTCTTTCACTCTCCAAGGTTCTGAGGTCTGGGCAACAGAGTGTATGCATGTTCTCCTGGAATTACTCTGCATGGACATTCACTGCCTGGAGAACTCCTACTCAGTCATCCAGTCTCTGTTTATCACCTCGATAGGGTGGCTTATCCAACCTCCCTCTTTACTTCCCAGCTTGCCTGAAGCAAATCTCTCTACCTCTTTGTAACAATCCCTGTCATGTGGACATGTCTGGTACTGCATATAATAGTTTTCAGTAAATTTCCTGATATAAAAATAATCTTTCCTGAAAATAAAAATAAACAATTTCTGCAGTGAAAATTTATTTACCAAAATTATTTTTATTTCTATTAGATTGTGAGCTTAAGGTCTGATACTTGTGCTCAATGAATGATTGCTAAAGACACAAATGTGTTTCTCAAGGTATGTTATTTTCACGTAGTAGTTAGGAACATCAGTAGATAGATAGTACACAAAGTAGCCTCATAATTATTTATGGGTGACACAGCTTGACAGAGCCTCGGGCTCCTTATCCCAGGGTACAGACACACAGTGCCCAGCACAGAGCAGTCATCATGAGGTGTCCCCTGACCACACTCTTAGTCCACTGAGCAGCCTGCAGGGTCTGCCTAAAGAACTCAGCTCAGTGTTCTGGGTTTCCATCTGGCCCCGGGGAGCCCAGGGCAGGATGACATTGAGAATGTTCCTAAGGTCTCTCAACTGCTCAGCTGAGCTGGGTGGGGAGCACTCCCTACTTCCAGAAGTCAGGGGTCATTGCGATGGACAGGACAAGTGGGTCCCCACTTCCCGTCTCAAAACCCCTTTGTTGTTAGGCATACTTCAAGTATCTTAGAATTGAAGCACGTTTGTATTTTTTTCTGGTGGTCTTTGTCCTGTGCAGAGGAGGGCAGTCCAGCTGCCACAGATAGTTTCTCTATTGGAAAGACTAGAGTATAAAGACCCAAGGTACTGTCTTCATTCTGCTTCTCTGGATAGTCTACTAGGTCTGCGGGTTTCTGAGGAAGGTGCTGCATAGCCATGTCCTTGACCATCCTAAAAACCTTAACTTCTTAGGAATTCCTAGCATCCTAGAACTTCAAGGGGGTCAGGGAACCAGGGAAAAGAGTTTACTCCTTAACAGGGATCACTGGGCACATTGACAAGGGGAGTCATGCCTGCCTGATTAGCGAGGGGCTTCAGGAAACACGTTGCAGTCAGGAATGAGTATAAAATCAAGGAGACTGAGAAAGAGCCATCAAAGGTACCCCACCATTCTCAAGCAAAAACTGCTAGTGTGGGTAGCGTAACCACAGCCACTGAGAAGCACGTGTGTGGCCTGCGGCCAGGCTGCTCTGTGTCAGCGAGCAGCGTTGTTCCGTCTGCTCCGTGCCTGGCTCCCTGCATGGTTCTGCAGCCCAGACATGCAGGGGCGGGAGGTTTTACAGAGAGCTCTTGTAACTGATTCACATTTGTCAGAATAAACTGAAATCTGTGTCAGGGGATTCAGGACACTTTTCCAGCACAATCTCTGCACCCCAGCCTGCTGTCTCTGGGACAGACGCTCACAGCAACTTGGCATCACTGAGCACCCCCAGGCGCTCTCACAATTCTCAACCTCTGTGTCTTTGCACATCCATTTACTTGGCCTGCAATGTTTCTCGGTCTTTGTTACCCAGTAAATCTGTAAAAGACAACAACAACAAAAAACAAAAAAACCTTGAAATCACAGTTGAAACCACCTCTCCCTAAGAAGCCTGTCTTTTGTGATCTTCCAGGACCAAAGAAATTAGGATCTCCTTTTTTTTTCCCTCTGCAAAAACTCTGGACATACCTTGACTTCAGATGTTAGGATACTAGAGTAACTAAGTGTGTGTGTGTGTGTGTGTGTGTGTGTGTATGTGTGTGTGTGTGTGTGTGTCCTATTTGCCATCTGAGATCCCTTTGGGAGGAGGCACTGTCTTGTCCAGGCTTCCAGAATGCTCTCCATTTCACAGTCAATGCTCTGAAACATTGAATGGGTTCATTGCCTGCCTGTGGGAGCTGTGAGGAGATAGCCATTTTTGGGAAGATAAACTTCAGAACTATGAGAAATTGTCTTTTCTCCTGGTTTGGCAAATAACTTTCATTCTCTAATGGAGAGCTTTAATTGGAAACTTGACTCTGTATTTGGAGGTAATGGGCCTTACTAAAAATGGATTAGAGCAGTTCATAAACTCTTCCCCTAAATGTTAACATATTGCAGGGCCTGCAAAGGTTACTTAGCTTGGCAAGAAAACTCACATTAAAGATCAAAATAACAATTTCCTGGATTCCTGTGCAGGCTTCTAACTTGTCCCAGTATCCTTGGGCCATGAGTAAACAGCTGTGACATAATCAGTAACTGCTGTAAATGGACAGAAATCCCAAGCTCTTTGCAGTTCTCTCGGAGAACTGGAGGAAGAAACAGGACAGAGTGGACATGAAGGAGTAATTACTGATAAGAGTCAATTTTTAGAGTGCTCATTGTGAGCCAGCTTCTCTTTTAAGTGCTTTGTCTAAGTGATCTTATGAACCTCTATGGGCTAGGTTCTGCCATAATTCCCATCTGGAAGTTGACTCACCTGAGACACAGAGTGCTTGGGTGCCTCTTTCCAGGTCATATACCTGAGACCCTAACTGCATTTGATTTTAGAGCTCTGTTCCTAGCCACTCTGTTAACACTCTACTTAATTAGAAATAAGAACCTGTTGAGGTTCAAGTTCAGAGAGGTTGGTTGAGGCAGACACAGAGACATGTTCTGCAGGATCTCAGGTCCTTCACTCAAGAACAGGGACCAATGTGGCTTGGGGGCAGCAAAGCTGGGCTCTGGAAAAGGGCTGGGCTGGGCTCTGAATGTAGCTCTTTGAGGGGCAGGGTGCCTTTGGGCATGTTGTTGGAGCCCTCAATACATTGGTTTCCTCATCTGTAAAATGGGATTGTTTTGAAGTTTAATTGAGATATTTCATTACAGAGCTCAACATGGAGTCTGGGCACATGAAGAGATGGAAAAGAAGTGGGAGGAAGGGGAGGGAAGGCAGCAGTAGTGGTAAGGGTTTGCTAGGACAGAAGATAAGTTTGTCCTCTTGAAATTACTCCCCTTTCTGTGGTCATAAGAATACTGGAAAAAAAAATTTCCCAAAAGGCCCTCAGGCATCTGTTTGTTCCTTTGTGCCTTTCTCTTCTTGTACCTGGTACCCAGTTGCCACTTTTCTTTTATCTCTTGCCCTCCTACCTGGCCTTGTCCATTCCCTGGATTATGGGCTGGCCATTCAGCTGCAAGCATTGGCCTTTGGGTCTGTGTGTATTCCCAGCTTGGACTCACACACTCACCATTGCACAAACACAGCTGTCGCTTGGAACCTGGCTGAACAATTTCCTCCCAGCCTTGTCTGTTAGGGGTGGGAAGACCAACGGGAGGCCCTCACCTGAGAATGTCCTGCTTGTATGCCAGATTAGGGCCAACAGATGAGGGCTTTCCCTTCGTTAAGGCAGGGCCAGTGAAGCTAGGCTTCTAAAAAAATCATGAGGGTGTTTCCCATACGTGAGAGGGGATTGGGGACTATTTCAGAGGCATCACATTGACTTTAAAACCAGATGGAGAAATTTGTAGATTTCAGGGGAAAGTCTCAGTGTTAATGGCACTCAAAAACCAATGGCATGGGCTCTGGTGGTAGGCATGGCCCCTCGGTTTAGCCATCCCTCGCTCGGCCATGCTCAGAGCCTGGGCTAAGGTAACTGAATTCCTCTCATAACCATAACACTCATTCATCATGTGTGTTTATAGTAACTGACACACTTCAAGGCCATTGACAAAAAGCAGCCTGCTGATGGCCGAGGGTCTCACTGGTCATGCAGTGGGAAAGGACATTGGCCAAGCCTTGAGATCTGGGTAATATGTGACTTATCTCAGGAATGCCTGACTTTGAAAAATATACACAGAGCGACCCACAATGGACCCTTAAAACTCTATTTGCTGGCCTTATGCATTCTCTGCCTCATTAAAAATGTTGGTTGTTTAAAATTGCTGAGGGATAATTAAACAGGCCTGCAGTTGATTTATGGGAGACAAACACAGTGATGAATGCACAGGAATATTGTGTTGTGAGCGAGATTTATGAAGATGAAACTAAATACTGATAGGAGAAGCCCAACTCAAGGTTGGCAGCAAGAAGTCATGTATCTGCAGAGTCCTTTAAGTCCGTGGAGGCCAAAAACATCCAGGTGAGCATCACGTCTTGATATCCTGGCCAACATTTTGAATGACAGCTTTTTAATCCTATCTCCAGACCTGAAGAAATAATGAAAGACTGCACTCACACACACAAACACATGCATCCCCTTACACATCATGTAACTGCAGAGGCTGAACTATGTTTGGAATTTGATGTGGAATGAAAGGGAATGGTTGTGAGAACAGGCTCTGATGAGTGATTTTTTTTCTCTTCTTTTTTTTTTAAAGAATTATTTATTTATTTTAGAGAGAGAGGGAGCATAAGTGGCAGAGGGAGAGGGAGAGAGAATCACAAGCAGACTCTGTGCCTAGGGCAGAGCCCGACATGGGCTTGATCTCACGACCCCAAGACCATAACCCGAGCCCAGACTGAAAGCCGGTTGCCTAACCCACTGCAGCACTCGGGTACCACCACTTTCTCTTTTCAACACGCTGTGTTTCCTAGTAGTGTGGCTAATACTCCCCGTAAGGCTGTTTTTACAAGTTATAAATTGGAGGGTGTGGGTACAGTTCCTGGAGAATGAACCTTCAGTCTGGGAGTTCTGCGGGGTGGGGTGGGGAAGGTTTCCTTTATATCTGTTTTTGGTGAAGCTCATAGTAAGAGAACAAACAAAAGTCTGATTTCCAATGAGGGATACTGTCTTGGAAGGCAGAGGATATCTGAAATTTTCAGGCACTTGAGTTTTTCACTTGAAGAGCTCACTGTTCTTCTGAGAGCAGCCTTGGTCAGCAGGTGGGCATCTCAACAGGAGTCCTACCGTCCTGTGGCTTCTGGCTACCATGGCAGCTTCTAGCAGCTGCCCTGAGGTCAGTGCTTATGAAGTCGTAGGGTTTGTGCTGCCCTCTCTGTCTTATCACTCTGGTTCCTCAGCGGTCAGTTAAGCCTGTGAAGCCTTTAGAAGGGCTGATTTTCTTGCCTCAGAAGACAACCTCTTCCATTCTGAGAGCTAGTCCTGGCTTGGCCAGCACCCACCTGGGCACATCCATGCATTTCCACATAACTCACTTCTGGGTGCCTTTTCGCTCACCAGCTTTGCCCTTAGCATGTTTCAGTTCACCCTAGAACCACTTGTAGGGTTCAATACCCAACCTGGAACCCCAGCTTGGGTGTGCTTGGGTCTGAGGTCCAGCTCCACTTTCCCTGCCTGTGTCATCCCAGATGGGCATCCCAAGTGTCCCATAGCTTCCAAGGGAAAAAGAAAATTGGGCTCTAAGAATGGCCACAGGTCAAAATAGTGCCCATTAAATAGTTTACCTACATGGTTCCTTTCTTGAAGGTCCTCCTAATAAAATCAGGGTGATCATAAAGAAAAAGCCTGACCCCAGTTTCCTTTTCATTTTAGCTCTACCTTCCCTTCTTAGGCTCACCAAGTCAGAAATCCCATCCTCCTTTGACTCTGTCCAGCTTTCTGCTTCCATGTTTGTTTGAATGTCACCCTCTTTGCTGGGGATGACCTTCCTGTTGCCCCCACGAAAACATCAGCTCTGGCATAAAACTCTGCCAGTTTCCTTCTGTCAGAAACCACCTCAGAACCTGAGTGACTTCTCTCTGCTCAGAATCCCAGAGCTATCCACAAATCACTGCTAAAGACCTCTTTGTTCTAACAAAGGAAACATTTTGCCAACCTGGTTTGAGTTACTGTGTGAACTTGGAAATACTTAAAATGCTTAAAATACTCTTGGATGCAGAATTAAGTTGATTTAAAATGTCCTTGTCCTCAATTTGTTTGAATTGGTAGATTTATTACATGGAAAAATCAAAATCAATGACTATATTTCCCCTCCCCAATAAACCCAAACCCGAATCTTAAAAAAATTGCAAATGTTTACCTTATTCCATTTTAATGTCTCTAAGACTCAAAGAGACAATCACATTCTTGAGCTTTTAGTGTTTCTGTCTTATTTATCAGTAATTTAAACCTAAGCCCATTAACAAAGTAGAACTTGTTGTTTAGATTGGAAACGAGAGTGCCTCTGTTCTGTGAAACGCCAAGGAAACTCCCCATCCCCAACGGTGGTGTCTTGAGCTTTTACAACCAGATCCAAGAAAAGTTGGTTTCCTTTGTACATAAATAGGAAAGCTGTACTGCTATACATGTGACTCAGAGACTGGCCTTGGCATTGCACTCTGGTCTGGGGAAGATGACATTCTCTTCTACATAGGAGTCAAAGTATTTGGATACTTCGTGACAACACTACTAGAAGCCAGAACGTGAAGTGGAGTCAGCATTATCAGTAAATAGAATCAAGTTGTCGATTCAGGGCAAACTGACCCTGTGAGGAGTTCAGGGGCAGCAAAGCCATCAGACCTGAAGCCTCACATTGAGGTAGGTTACTGCTGTGCTGTCTTGCTGAGTCTGGAGATGGACTAGTGGTGTGTGTGTGTGTGTGTGTGTGTGTGTGTGTGTGTGTGTGTGTGAAAGGCAGTGGGGGGGTATCTGTGGGTATGAAGATTTTGAGAAAAAACCACGTTGTCATCTGAAAGAAGATAAATGAAAATTGTTGGAGCAAAAGGCCTCCAGGGACTAATTACTTGTCTGCTATAATTCAGGGACTGCTCCAGTGACTTACATTGACTCAACATGTCAAGTGTCAGCTCTGTGTTATGAAATAAAATACATGATCTTTTAATGTAAACAGTACAGAAATGTTCTCGAATGTCCCAAGTCATTAGTCACATTGGACACATTCAGTGCCCTGTGACTTGTCCCCACGGCTCTGTGCATGGAGGTCACTTGATGGGTAAAAAGAAAAGGTAGAGGAATTACATGGTCCAGCCATGTAATTAAACCCCATGTAGGCATTGGTCACCTGGTGGCTGAGGAACATCCAAAAGCTGCTTGCGGAAGCTCAGGCTTTAATAGCATGTGGGGCTCCACATTCAGAATCCCAGAGTGATCCCAAACAAAAGTCCCCCAAATGTCCGTATCTACATTCTGCTTTGGTTTTTTTGTATCTTGTTGCAGGAGATCAGTGGGAGAGGGCTGGCCAGTTGGTGCCCTGGTAAGGTTTGACTCAGCAGTGTGGGGTTGGGGGGGAAAGGGTAAAATGCATGGGCTTCCCATCACATCCTCAGCTTCCTAGCCCTGCAATATGCTGTGTGAGCTGCCTCAGTTTCTCAGGTGTCTTGTGCAGATCAAATACAAAATTTACTTAAAGCAGCCAAGAAGTTGCACGTAGAAAGAAGCAGAAGTGCCAACATTGTTTACATAGTCTTTTAGGTACAAACACATGCTGACCTTTACTCTGTGCCAGGCTCTGCACCAGGGTGAAGAGGAGTGAGACTATGCATTTAGGAGCACAGGCTCCTGTTCTGGCTGATTCTTCTCAGTCTCCTGGGTCAAGGTCTGACAGATAACAGAAACCCAATGTCTATTGGTTGAAATGAAGATAGGATCTCTATCTTCACACTTCACTCTTTTCAAAATTTGGAAACAAAATCTTATTAATCAGGGATCAACCAGGGAAAGAGAGACCACTCTAAGTATTTACAACAGAGAGACCTGGTTACCCAGGCGGTAAGATGGCTGCAAGGCAGAGCATGGACACATTGGAGGGACCTATGAATCCCCTGAGTTAGAGGAACCAAGGGGGCAGTTGCTGCTAGTGGGGTCCAAGATCAAGGGGAATCTTAAGGAAACTGGGAGCTTGGCTTGCCTGGAAGAAGCTGGCGATTTAAGGAAGATTGCCAGGGGCACCACCTAGATGTGAGGAAATGGTGAAGGAGAAATACCGGGGCTTCTCCCTTTCTTGTCCTCCCTCTACCAGTATCTCTCTGTGGGTGAATCTTGCCACAAACCAGCTGGCACAAGCATCCAGACAACACAGCATAACAGGGTCAATGCCTCCTGCCCTGAAGCTCCATCCCCATAAAGCAGAGAAGGGAAACGCTTGGAATGACTCTGAGGGTAGACAGGTCCAGGATCAGCTTATCTTGCATTTGCACTTGACAGCCTTGGAATTAACTTCCTTAATGTACCTAGAAATCCCCACAAAATCTCTATGAATGGTGCATTCTCACCTCATTTAATGTGTGAGGAAGCTAAGCTCAGAGGCATCTAGTAAATGGCTCTAAGCCACCAGTTTGTACATGGCCTAGCAGGACTCAAAGTCAAGTCTAACCCCCATCTAGCAACCCTCCTTCCTCCATGCCACCCTGAGAAGTTTACTTTTCTTCTCTTAAGCTCTAAGAAGTTCCTTTCACTCATGAAAGTTTTGCATTTTATAGTGTTGTTCAAGTTCTCTGTTTCCTTGTTGATCTTCTACCTGGTTGTTCTATCCATTATTGAAAGTGGGATGTTTCAGAGTCCAACTGTTAGGCTTGAATTGTCTATTTCTCCCCCCCATTTCTATCAGCTTTGCTCCATGCAGTTTGGGGCTCTGTTGTTAGGTGCATACATGCTGATAATTGTTACGTCTTTCTCTCTTTCTTTCTTTCTTTCTTTTTTTTTTTTTTTTTAAAGATTTTATTTATTTACTTGACAGAGAGAAAGATCACAAGTAGGCAGAGGCAGGCAGAGAGAGAGACGGGGGGAAGCAGGCTCCCTGCTGAGCAGAGAGCCTGAGCCTGAGCAGGACCCTGAGATCATGACCTGAGCTGAAGGCAGAGGCTTTAACCCACTGAGCCACCCAGGCACCCCAATTGTTACATCTTTCTTATATATTAATCTTTTTGTAATTATAAAATGTACCTCCTTTTTTTAAGTAACATTTGGTGTCTTAAAATCTATTTTGTCTGATATCAATATAGTCACTCCATCTTTCTTATAGTTGCTGTTTGCACAGTATATATTTTCTATCTTTTTACTTTCAGCCCATTTTTGTCTTTGAATCTAAAGTATGTCTCTTCTACACAGCATATAACTGTTTTATTTTTATCCAATCTGACAATCTGCCTTTTGATTGGCTTATTTAATCCAGTCATATTTAATATTATTGCTATAGTTGTATTTATATCTGCCATTTTACTTTTGATGTCTATATGCCTGTCTTTTTTGTTCCAGCATTAATATTTTAAAAGGGCATGTAATAAAACTACAGATTTAGGTTTTAGGTGCAAAATTTAATAACAAAATATTATTTTCCTTTCCTTCCTTTGTGCAAGAATCTCCCTCAAGGTTTTCCTCATGAGGAACACAAAAACCTCTCTTTCACCTTGCAGGTTCTGGCGAGCTGCTCTGGGGAGGGCTTTGAGGGGCTCTGGGAGAGTCACATGTCTCTGGTAGGCCGGATGAGATGTGATTAGGGAAACACCCACTAGCATCTCAGCCACCACTCTCCCTGCCCTGCACCTCTTAAGAGACAACTCCTCAAGTTTTCTCTCACTTGAGGCATGTTAAGAGGTTGGTACCTGAATGGCAAAAGAATTCTCTCGGACCTGACCATCATTGTGCACAAGGACCAGGAGGAAAGTTCTCTGTGGATCGTGATCAGGCTAAAGCACCTTCCCCTACCAACACCAAGGCACCATTCCTCGAAAACTGCAGGCTTGTTGCAAATGATAACACACAAGCCAGTTTGGCAAAGTGGAAAATATCTTTATGGTATTATCAAGTAAATAATATTTGATACTTGCTGGAGCACCGTGTATAGTAGAAGATACATGTGGACAGTCCTTTGGGGGGGGCAGGACACGAATCTCCAAAACCATTTTTTTTTCTTGTCATAGTTGAATGGCAATGTGTCTGTTGCTTTACTTTTGTTACATGTCCTTTATTGTTATAATATATTTTGGTTTTTGGTTTAAGAAGCAATAAAAACATGAAAAATTAATGAAGGACTGACAAAAAGGAGCAAGGGAGGGAAAGAGGTAGAAAAGGATGAGAAGATGAAGGAAGAGAGGTCAAACTTATTTGGACTGCAGGCAAAAGATAATCCCTTCAAGTTTTAAGGCAGCTACAGTTGATGAATAATGAAAGGAGATCTGAGCTCCATTTGTGTTTTAATATTTACTTAGTGTAGTAAAAAATTGGGGGAAAATAAAGTAAGGTATCAGGGGGAGTTCAAGACCTGAAATGGACCATCTGAAACATATCTTAAAAAAAGATACTGTGATTCCAGTCCAAAGACTTTAATTTCACACCAGGGAGTAAGAAACTTCATGGCCTGTAAAACATTTTTTATGTCTGGTTATTTGCCCTGGGGGAGGAAGCAAAAGGCTCATCTCTGCCTCCCTGGCCTCCCTGAGCTCTTCTGCCTGCTCCCGGGCTCCTGTCCTGTGCTGCTGCTGTGACTCGCCCTGAGACCGGTCTACTAGGCCCGCTGCCTCTGAGCCCCCACATCCAGGACCCCATCTCCCCTCAGATGTCACCTCCGCGGAGCCTTCCTGACTCCTGTATCCTACTTTTTAAAAGGCACTTGAATGCCCTACAGTTGTGTCCCAGAGCTCTGCGACTCGATCTTCCTAGAAGAAACCATGGCTCCCTAGGCTGCATCTTGCATTCCTGTGTGTGGATTTCTACTGTGTCATCTTAGCTAAGCTGGGACGGCATTTGTTAGAATTCTCTGCCCAGAAGTGCTCAGAGTGAGCAGGGACTGCACTTGGCATGAGACGCAGGAGGCTGTGGCGAGGGAGCAGCCTGCCTGCTTAGAGGTCCTCGCCGGCCTGCCGGCCCACCCAGTCTGAGTGGGGCAGCTGCCAGCACTCTCCTTATCTTTTGACATCTCCTACCCCTCCCCTCTGACTAGAGATCGGAAGGGGTCCACTTGCTCCTTCTCAGTCTGGTGCTGCCCAAAGAGGGTCCTGTTTGTCTTTGCTTCCCGCACTTCATGTCGGTCATCCCTCTCCAGCTGCCTGCCCTGCATATTCCAGGCTCCGGCATCAGAGGCGGGAGCAGCACCCTCGGCATGGAGTGCGTCTGACCCAATCCCTGCAGTAAACGTCAGACATAGGTCCTGGCACTTCTGCCCAGCGGTGGAATCCTGTCTGAGGCCCACCTGCAGGCTGCCCTTTCTCCCTTTTGGGCCAGACCAGGGACTAGGTCTGATTCTTCTTTGCCAGTTCAGGTACTTGCAGAACACAGGCTAGTTTGGGGCCTTCATTATCCCATTGTAGGGCCCCCAAAGGGGCGAGTAAGGGCTAAACGAGTCCTGGCTGGTATCCCAGAGCTAGAAGAGGCTAGGTTTTTCTGGGGTTCCCTTTGCCATGCGACTACTTCTCAGAGCAGGTGCTCAGAGATAGGATTCCCTCTGATGGCTGTAATTTCTCTGATGCCTTCATCTGATCAGATGGCCTGGAGATGGAGAGCGCCCCGAGGGAGAGATGGGGTGTGCCCCCAGGGAGAGATGGGGTATGCCCCCAGGATAGGGTGGGTGCTCTCAGGGCAGCTGTGGCTCTGCAGACTCATGCTGCTTCCTTGCTAGGAAGCCGTGGAAAGGGATGCAGCCTCTTTGCTCCCTTTTGGCACAGGTATCTTGGCCTCTCTGATCTTTCTGTGCTGTAGGTTCTTCCACTTGGAGGACACACTGTGACTGCTGACTTGATTTGTGGGCCCTGATTATTAGGATCCACCCATGCTCTGGGCCCTACCAAAATAAACCCTGTCACCTAACACTGGGACCGTGCAGCCACCATGCTTCTGCCTCTGAGCATCTTTCCCACTTCAGTGAGTTTCTCTGTGTAGGACCAGGGTCATTTGTGGGGTGTCCAGTGAAGGAAGGAGGCCAAACTATGCCTCCCATTGGCTGTTTCTGTCAGAAATTTTTGGTTGGTTAAATGGTAGCACCATCTCATCCTTCCCACACCAGTGTCCCAACCATGAGAAATGACCAGGTCAGTGGAATGTCACATGGGGTGTTCTGGAGAACTGACCTCCAGGCTTACTGCTCCCTTATTCTTCTGTAAAGCTCTCTGATCTGCATGGTGCCATGACCACAATCATAGACCCATTGGAACATTAGCTCTCCAAATGACTTGGAGACATTCCACTGCCCCCCGGGAGCTTCCTGTCACTTTCAAACAGGCATTGGATGTCAGAGAAGGGGCACAGGCATATATGAGGTGATCCACTGTGGGACGAGTGCTACACTCCCAGGTTTGGAGCTCCCAGGGCTGAATTGTGGACTCACAGAACTCATATGTTGAAGTCCTACTCCCCAGTACCCAGTACCTCAGAGTATAACTGTATTTAGAGACAGGGTCTTTAGAGTGGTGACTAAGGTAAAAGGAAAACATTACTTTGGGCCCTAAGCCACTATGACTGGTGTCTTTATACGAAGAGGAGATAGGACACAGACACACATACAGACACGCATGCGCGCGTGCGCACGCACACACACACACACACACACACACACACACACACACACACACACACACACACACAAGACCCTGAGGACAAAGGGGGAGATGGCCATTGACGAGCCAAGGAGAGGAAACCTTAGAAGAAATCAACCCTGACGACTCTTGATATCAGATACTGAGCCTCCAGAACTGCGAGAAAATAAATTTCTGTCACGTAAGCTCCCCAGTCTGCGGTATTTTGTTATGGCAGCGCTAACCAACGACCACAGGTGGTGACTTAACTTACCCTCCGTTTCCCCTCAGGGTCTCACCCCTGACTTGGGTGTATTTGGTTCCCACTCAGTGTTCCTTCAACAGAACAACACTGAAAGCACGTGGTTAGCTTCCTTTTTTACGTTTCCAGTGTTTTTCCTGGTGTTTCGAGCCTGCCAGTTTTAGGATTTGGAGTCCCCACTCTGGTGCCTGGCCGACGCTGGCTGCCTTGATTTAGGAGGTATAGGTCAGGGGGCATTTTGACACGGAGGAGTAGGGACACGATTGAGACCCAGGCCTGCAGGTCCTGCTCAAGTGGGGTCTGTTTCCTGCCCCTCAGTGTCCCTGCATTCTGCTCCCATGGCTTCTCCTCCATGGTCTCCTCTTCTCTGGCCTCGACCTTGACTGAGGAATTCCAAGGGCACAGACATGGAGAGGGCCAGGTCACAGATCTGAGAGCAACCATGCCTTGAATGTGGATGTCAGTGACTCGGGATCTCCCTTTGTCTTCCTTGTCTTAATTCTTAGAGACAGTGAATTGTATTTGTGAGTCTTAAATATTCTGGCTCTGGGATGTGAAAAAACCCTGTATGTTGGCCTGCTTTCAGTTTTGTCACATATATGGAAGAGCAGGACAGTCTGTCTGCATGGGAACCAAAAGTGTCTCTATCCACCACTGCTGCCCATCTGTTAAAGGGTTATTGTAGCAACAGTCCTACCTTCACTGTATGGTGGTTTACAGTTTCCTGACCACTTTTACAAGCTTTTTTGTTTTACTGCATTGTGTTATTGTCTTTGTTTCATAAATATAAAGATAAGATTGGGGAAGACCATTTTCTTCCAATGATTGTGTAGCTATGCTGATTCCTAGCTCAGGACAAATGTCCCCTCAGCCATCTCTTGCCTGTGTCACATCATCTTCTCAGTTGCCTGCTTATCTCTGTACTGCTGCCCCAGCACAAGGGACCCTGGTTAACTCAGCCCAGTGCACTATTCTGTACATGAACTAGGGGAGAAGAAGTCTCTCCCAAATCTGTGAGATCAAGACAGTCCTTTTTCAGGGGAACCTGTTGTTTCTGATCTCCCCAGTTTTCCCAGTTCCCAGGATCTGGGTGTGTGAGGAGCCCCCTGTCCTCCCCCACCTGCAGACCTCAGGCAGCCTGTGCCTGTCAAGAATATCAGCTGTCTTTCCCAATCTGGCTCAGAAAATGCCACTGTTTTACCAAGTCCAAGTCACAATAACTGGATAGTAGAGAGAAGTAGTCATTTTTTGAGACTTATGGTACCTAGTCCCACCTGTACCACTGAGAAATCATTGGCCTTCTGTTCTGAGAAGGTTTGGTGATTATGTGGCAAATTCTAGCATCACTCAGAATCTACTTATGCTCTGCCAGCTTCAGGACTCCTAGGCTCCTGAACGGCCCTTGGTGGCCATTAATACCCACCTGTCTTAAGGCTTGAGGTGGCAGAGAGCACCTGAGCTTTAGCTTATCTCAACCCCCTTCTGTACTGGTTTAATGCAGAAATGGGTTCTGCCTTCTTTTTCCCTTTCCTGCCTTCTGCAGGAGAATTTGCCATTTGTGCTGGGCCTGATGTTTCAAGCCTTCTTCCTGGGGTTCCACATCTGTAGTGAACAGAATTCCCAAATTTCTACCCCTGGTATGCACACCCCAAGTAATCTCCTCCTCTTAAGCAATATTGAAAATGATGGATTTAACTGCTCTGATCAGTTTTCAAAGGTGAAAGTCAATTTACAGATGAAATTAATGTCCCTAATCAGTTGACTTTGATAATCAAAAGAGAGATCACCTAAGCCCTTCAAAGGGACTGGGAGAAAGATCATATCACTGGCCTTGGGGAAGTAAGCCTCCATGTCATAAGATGGCTTAGTAGGTGGGGAGGAGCTGAGAGGAACTTCTGGCCAACAGCCTCCAGCTGGCAAGGAATCTGGGGCCCGGGTCCTACAGTAGCAAAGAGCTGAAGTTGGGCAATAACCATGTAAGCACAGAAGTGGATCCTGAGCTCCAGCAGGGAATGCATCTTGGCCAACACCTTGATGCCAACCTTGTGAGGGACACTGCCCAGACATCTGACCCATAGAAGCCATGAGATAATAAACACAAGTTGTTTCAAGCTGCTAAGTTAGTGGTGATTTGGTATACAGCAGTAGAAAAGTTGTGTAGTGCCCCTACTTTGATCTCTACCCAGCATATGGGGTTGGTTTTTTTCATCGGTATTAGAACTTCCTTGTTCTCTCTGCCACTGTTTGACTTCTTGATTGGTTTGCATCTTGGAATCCCATTCTGCAGACACAACCTGAGCCCATGGTATACATGATGAACCTTGGGCCCTGGGCTATAGTTTGTCCTCCCCAGGGTCAGCCCCCATGGCTCCACGCACCTAAGTGAGTAGGAAGGAGGGAGAAGGTTTGGATCCCATGGTTCTTCACCAATGGGCTCCATTCCACATAGATATGCTCCTAGTTCCCATCAGATCCTTTCCAGGAACTTACAGGAACAAAAAAACCCAGCCACTTGAGATCAGGAACTCTCTCCCAAGGTTTCCCTAAAGAAGGTTAAAAAAAAATGTTGCTATTTCTTCAAACCCAGGCCACAGTAACTACAGTAACTTGAGACTAGAGAGGAATGAACATTTTTTTTTTTTGGAATTATAGTGTCTTCTCCCATCTGCAGGGTTGAGAAATTATCGACCATCATTTCTTAGGAGCCTTGGTGATTTATTTGAGAAATTCTTGGGAGGGATTTGCAATGAGAGAAATCTCAACAAAGTCTCAAAGCTGCTGACCAGCCTATTTAAAAATATGCTATATATTCAGCAAGCACTTAGGGTAAACCACAAGAAAAATACAGGAGAAAATTAATTCCCTGACAAATACAGTTGGAAATGTAAAACACAAAAATGTATTAGTGAAGGTGGAAAATGGAGTAAGACCCCTGCTTGATTTCTGTTTATCATGCAATAGTATTAGTTTTTTTTTATTTTGATGTAATTGTAGACTCATAGGAAGTTACAAAAAATGGTACACAGAGTCCCATGTCCCTTCACCCAGCTTCCCCCAATGGTGATACTTTATATAACTGTAGTATAATATTGAATACAGAATTGACATGATACAATGTTATGGGTTGGATTGTTTCTGCCTCCCCAATCCCCCTGCAATATATGTTAGAATCTTAATTTCCCAGTACCAGAAGAATGTAAACTTTTTTGGAAATATGGTTG
This sequence comes from Ailurus styani, assembly GCA_002007465.1. Lineage (NCBI taxonomy): Eukaryota > Metazoa > Chordata > Mammalia > Carnivora > Ailuridae > Ailurus > Ailurus styani. Next base: position 788,415 of record LNAC01000602.1, on the reverse strand, counting down.
GCTGATGTAATTAGTTAAGATGAAATCATACTAGAGTAGGATGAGCTTCTAATCCACTATGACGATGTCCTTACAAAAAGATGGTCATATAAAGACAGAAACACATGGGGAATTTTATGTGATGATAGGCAGAGATTTGAGCTATGCTGCCACAAGCCAAGGAATACTAACGATTGCCAGCTACCAAAAACTAAGATTAGAGAGGTGAGGAAAGCTTCTCCCCTGCAGGTTTCAGAGCAAGCATGTCCCTCCTGACACCTTGGTTTTAAACTTCTATGCTTCAGAACTGTGAGACAATATATTTCTGTTGTTCTAAGCTGCCCAGTTTATGGTACTTTGTTAGGAAATGGCTACAGTACAATATTAGACTAGACTACTGACTGTATTAAGTTTTCACTACTTTTTTTTACATGCATTCATTTGTGTTTGTGTCTATACACATGTGTGTAGTTCTATACAATTTTATCCTATTTATAGATTTGCATAACCACACAAATAGGAAATGTTAAGAGGATGAAAATACTGGAAGGTATGGACTGGAAGAAAATACTTGAAAGCCACACATCTTGAAAGAATGTGTATTATACTGCTTTTGGGTGGAATATTCTATGAATATCTATTAAGTTCTGGTGCTTGATGGTGTTATTAAGTTTTTCTACATCTTTTCTGATTTGTGTGTATGTGTGTCCAGTTGTATGATGATGAATTTTTGAAATCCCAGTTATAATTGACATTTCATATATTTCTCCTTAAAATTTTATGAGTTTCTGCTTCAGATATTTTGAAGTTCTATTGTTTGGTGCATACACATTTAGAATTGCTTCATCTTCTTGCTTTTTTTATCATTGTGTAATATTCCTTTCTGTCCTTGATAATTTTGTATGCTCTGAAGTCCTTCTTATCTGATGTTAATACAGCCCTCCTTCCTAAAAAAATTATATTTTCATGATATATCTTTTCTTATCAACATTTCAGCTACCTATATCAGTATATATTGAATTTCCTATAGACAGCATACAGTTAGGTTATGTTTCCTACTCGCTTTGTCAATTTCTCTCCTTTAATTGGTGTATTTAGATCATTTGCATTTAAAGTAATTACTTATATGTTAAGGCTTAAGTGTGTCTTTTTATTATTTGTTTCTATTTATTTTCTTTTTCTTGTCCCTTAATTTCCTTTTTCTTAACTTCCCAGAGGTTATTTAAAAATTATTTAGAATTTGATTTATTTCTAGTACTTTTGAGTGTGTTTATATGGTGTGTGATTTTTCCTTATTTTTTTGTGGTTGCTTTTAGTATTACAACATGTATAAAGAACTTAAAATTATTTATTGGTATCAACATGTCACTGAGTGAAGTGTAGAAATCCTGTGTCCACTTGATATCTTACCTTCCCCATTTAATTTTATTATTATTATTATTATTATTATTATTATTATTATTATTTGAGAGACGGGGAGAGGGGCAGAGGGAGAAAGAATCTTAAGCAGGTTCCATGCTCAGCACAGAGCCACTCACAGGGCTTGATCTCAAGACCCTGAGATCATAACCTGAGCCAAAATCAAGAGTCCATGCTTAACTGATTGAGCCACCCAGATGCCCCTAGGCTCCCCATTTAAAAAATCTACTTTTCGTAATATTTCTTCTACATAAATTGAACACACATTAGAAGATGTTATAATTTTTGCTGAAATCATCAATCATAATTTAAAAACATCATGAGGAGAAAGGTAGTCTACTCCCATTTTTACCCATTTTATTATTCACTGTCCCAAGTTTCCTTCTGTTTTAATTTCCTTTGTGGTTGGTTGGAGGACTTTAAGCCATTCTTTAAGAGTAGGTCTGCAGACTTCAAATTCTCTTAGTTTCCTTCATCTGACGATACTTTCACTTGGGATAGAATTTGGGGTAGATGGTTCTTTTCATTCAGTACTTGAAAATGTTTTGTCATTTCTTGTTGGCCTTCATGGTTTCAGATAAGTGAAAACTTGTAACAACAATAACAATAACAAAAGAAATCTGCTATAATTTGAATCATTGTTCCCCTACTGGTAATGTATCATTTCTAGCCACTTTTAGGATGTTTTCTTTTTTCTTTAGTTTCCAGAAATTTGACTATGTTGTGTCCTGGCATGAATTTCTTTGCGTTTTTCTGTTTGGGGTTTGCTCAGCTTCTTCAATCTATACACTTACATTGTTCACCATGTAATTTTCAGCCATTATTTCTTTGGATATTTTCAGCTCCATAGTCTTCTCTCATTCCAGGTCTTTGATGGCATGAGTCTTAGATATTTTTTGTTGATGCCCCACAGGTCCCTGAGGCTGTTCCCATTATTTTCCCAGTCTGTTTACTCTCCGTTGCCAGATTGGGTAATTTATATTTTTGTATCTTCCATTTCCTGATTCCTTCCTCTGTCCGCTCCATTCTTCCTTTGAGATCATCCAGTGAGTCTTAAAAATTCCAGTTATTATAGTTTTCTGCTCAAATATTTTCACTTATTTCTTTTATTTTTTATTTATTTTAAAACATCTTATTGATATATAAAAAGGACTTTATTTCTTTTTATTTCTTCTAGTTTTTTGCTGAGATTTTAAGATCTTTCATTTGTTTCAAGATGGTTCATTATTGCTCACTGAAGAATGATTACAATTGCTGCTTTAAAGTCCTTATTGGATAATTCCAACATCTGAGTCATTTTCTTAGAATCTGTTGATTGCCTTTTCTTATTCATGCTGTGATTGTTCTGGTCTTGTTGTGATGTCCAGTTTTTTTTTCTTATTTTATTATGGATATTTTGGGTATTATGTTGAGAATTTCTAGATCCAATTTTGTTCTCTTTTTAGAAGGCACTCACCTTGGTCGCGTGTAGTGCACAGGTTCAGGTAGGGGTGGATGTTTCACCCCACTTAGCCCTACTCATATCAAGATGGGGATTAAAAGTGGGCAACTGCTAGCATTGCCTCATTGATGATGAGTTGGAGTGGAAGGTCAGTTCCCCAGTCAGTTCTGCTGACACTGTGGTGGGGGTGGTGAGTGGAGGGTATTTTCCATTGATATTGGCTAGAGGAGAATAATTATTGTCAAAAAAGCTGTCTGTTCTGTTAGATTGCCATTTTGCCAGTCCTACAGCTATAGGAATCAGGCTTTGCTTGGGGCTTTTTGTCTGTACATCTTGGTAGTTCCATGTTGCTGGCTTCTCCAGTGCCCTGGTTGAATTACATGGAAGCATAAAGAAAATCTAGGGACTTCACTGCTGTGTTGTACCTCAAGTCCTAAGGTCTCTAAAGAAGTTGCATTATTTTCAATATTTTTATTTTTAAGTAAACTCTATACCCAACATGGGGCTTGAACTCACAACTCCAAGATCAAGAATTCCATGCTCTACTGACTGAGCCAGCCAGATGCCCAGAAGTTGCATTGTCCTTTCTACCTTTTGTAGTCTATGTTTAACTTTTAAAATTGTGGTAAAATGTACATAACATAAAATTTACCATTTTTAAGTGTATAGTTCTGCGCAATTAAGTATATTCACATCTATGTGCTATCATCATCCCCATAAATGTCCAGATCTTTTCAATCTTCACAAAGCAATACTCTGTACTCATTTAATAATGTCCCTGGCAATCACCATTCTGGCTTTTGTCTCCATGAGTTTGACTACTGTATGTACCTCATATAAGTGCAATCACAGATTATTTGTCTTTTTGTGACTGACTTACTTCATTTGGCATAATGTTTTGAGGTTCATCCATATTTTAGTATGTATCAGAATTTCCTTTCTTTTTAAAGCTGAATAATAGTCCATTGTATGTATGTATACTACATTTTGTTCTTCCATTCTTCCATTGGTAGACACTTTGGTTGCTTCCACTTTTTGGCTATTGTGAATAATGTTGCTATCAACATGAGTATACATGTATCTCTCTGAGACCTTGCTTTCAGTTCTTTTGAGTACATGCCAAGAAATGGAGCTGCTGGATCATAGGTAATTCTGTGTTTAATTTTTATGTTTGACTTTTTGTGTTAGTCTAGCATTTTTTGTTTTTAAGAGGGAAGACTAGGGAGGAAACGAGACTACTCCACCCTGGCTGGAACTGGCAAGCTAAATCAATTTAAAAAATCTTTTTCTTAGAGTTAACAGATAAACCCACATTACAGCATAACTGGCAAGGATCTCTTGAAGTTTGTGTCAAGATCATGAACACATATCTCCGTGGAATCCTTACCTCCTTCTGACTCTCAGGGAATTTTCCTAAAGAATAATTAGATTCCAGGCCCTCTGGTCAACCATGGAGTGTGAGTCCAGTGAGGCAAATTATTTCTACTTCTCCAATGTGATTTTTTTTCCTTTATTGGAACTGCTAGCATGTAAGTAACACATAGGTATTAAAATAAAGGTCATAATAATCCTTTTCAATTTCCAAGAAACTTTCTTCTGTTTAAACATACAGTGTTTTATTAGTTTCAGGTGTACAATCTGGTGATTCAACAATTACATACTTAACCCGGTGCTCATCATAACAAGTACACTCCTTAATCCTCATCACCTATTTAACCTCTCCCCACCCTTCCCTTCACTTCTGGTAACCATCAATTTGTTTTCTGTAATTAAGAGTCTGTTTCTTGATTTGTATCTCTTTTTTCCTTTGCTCATTTGTTTTGTTTCTTAAATTCCACATATGAGTGAAATCATATGGTATTTGTCTTTCTCTGACTGACTTATTTTGCTTAACATTATACTCTCTAGCTCCATCCATGTCATTGTAAATGGCAAGATTTCATTCTTTTTTGTGCCTGTGTAATATTTCACTGTAGGTACATATGCATATACATACACACACCACACACACACACACACACACACACACACACCCCACATCTTCTTTATTCATTCATCAGTCAATTATGGACTCTTGGACTGTTTCCATACTTTGGCTATTATAAATAATGTTGCTATAAACATAGGGATGCCCATATCCCTTTGAATTAGTGTTTTTGTGTTCTTTGCGTAATACCCAGTGTATGATTGGGGGATCATAGGGTAGTTTTATTTTTTTTTTTAATTTATTTATTTTGACAGAGCGAGAGAGATCACAAGTAGGCAGAGAGGCAGGCAGAGAGAGAGAGGAGGAAGCAGGCTCTCCGCCGAGCAGAGAGCCCGATATGGGCCTCGATCCCAGGACCCTGAGATCATGACCTGAGCCGAAGGCAGAGGCTTTAACCCACTGAGCCACCCAGGCGCCCTAGGGTAGTTCTATTTTTAACTTTTTGAGGGATCTCCAAACTATTTTCCACAGGGGCTACACTGGTTTGCATTACCACCAATAGTGCAAGAAGGTTCTTTTTCTTTACATCCTTGTTGTTTCTTGTGTTGTTGATTTTAGCCATTCTGACAGGTGCGATGTGGTATCTGATTGTAGTTTTGATTTGCATTTCCCTGATGGTAAGTGATGATGAACATTTTCATGTCTCTATTGTCCATCTGTATGTCTTTTTTGGAGAAATGTCTGTTCGTGTCTTCCGCCCACTTTTAATCGGATCATTTGGTTTTTTGGGTGTGGAGTTATAAGTTTCTTATCAGATATGCCACGTGCAAATATCTTCTCTCATTCTGTAGCTTGACTTTTAGTTTTGTTGATGGTTTCCTTTGCTGTGCAGAAGCTTTTTATTTTGATGTCGTCCTAATGGTCTATTTTTGCTTTTGTTTCCCTTGCCTCAGGAGACATATCTAGAAAAATGTTACTTCAGTCGATGTCAAAGAAGTTACTGCCTGTGTTCTCTTCTAGGATTTTTTGGTTTCTGGTCTTATGTTTAGGTTTTTAATCCATTTCGAATGTATGTTTGTTTATGGAGTAAGAAAGCGGTCCGGTTTCATTCTTTTGCATATTGCTGTTTAGCTTTCCCAGCACCATTTCTTTTCTTTTCTTTTTTTTAAATTATTTATTTATTTATTTATTTGACAGAGAGAGGGAGATCACAAGTAGGCTGAGAAGCAGGCAGAGAGAGAGGAGGAAGCAGGCTCCCCGCTGAGCAGGGAGCCCGATGCGGGCCTCGATCCCAGGACCCTGAGATCATGACCTGAGCCGAAGGCAGAGGCTTTTCTTAACCCACTGAGCCACCCAGGCGCCCTCCCAGCACCATTTCTTGAAGAGACTGTCTTTTCCCCATTGAATATTCTTTCTTGCTTCGTCAAAGATTAATTGACCATATAGTTGTGGGTTTATTTCTGAGTGTTCTATTTTGTTCTATTGATCTTTGTGTCTATTTTTGTGTCAGTACCATACCATTCTGATTACTACAGTTTTGTAATATACTTTGAAGTCTGGAATTGTGATACCTCCAGCCTTGCTTTTCTTTTTCAAGATTGCTTTGGCTACTGGGGATCTTTTGTGGCTCCATACAAATTTTAGGATTGTTTGTTCTAGTCTTTGAAAAATGTTGGTTTCCAAGAAACTTTCATTTCTGTTGTCTCATTGATCCCCACAACATCATGGTGAAGGAAGCAATCGAAGCCAAGACGATTTATCTCTGTTTTATAGACAAGGAAATGGACTTGGAGAAGTAGGTCTGAGACGAGAATTCTAAAACTTCTGTTGTTTGAGTCCCTGCTCTTGCTTAGCATAATATCCATATCATTCGATTGAATTAATGATAGTAGGACCACTTCAGCTGAAATTATCAACCCCATCTTTATTGACAGAGAATGTCTTGTTAATGGGCTGTACCTTGTTTCCTAGCCTGAGGACTATGGGAGAAGGTAGGGGGTGGAGGGACATGTTGGTGGATTGAAAACATCTGGTTTGCATTTGGCACTCCAAGGGATAATGACTCTGTTACACAGGCCTGGAGTTTCTCTTTCTGATTAATCATCAGGGGCTACAGTGGTATACTCTGGAGTGGACATTAGCATTAGTAGACTCTGAGGGAACTTTCTTGTGGATACTAGAAAGTTGGGGTCACCTATAGTAGAGGATTGTGTGTGCAGATGGTTTGGTGATGGAACAACTCACGTCAGGCTGGGGCTAACAAAGCCAAAGGTAGCAGGAGGTCAGCTGAAGAGATCACTGCACGTGTTTGCTGATAGATACACTTAAACCTCAGACATATATGCTCTGCCTGAGCCTGGGCTGTCTGGTGGGCTGCTTAGCAAGTTTTATGATCTCATAAACCCTCTAAATGGAAGGTCAGATGAAGACTCAGCTCCACACCACAGAGCACGATAAGGCTTGATTAGGATGTTGTGCATGGCCAGCATGCTGCTAACAGGTAGCCTAAGGGGTCCCATGGTCCGATGGCCTCTCGCCTCCTTGCCTCTCTGGCCTGCAAAGTCAAGTTCCCATGGAATATGCCCCAGTCACCAAGCTGACGCCATTTGTAGGTTTTACACTAATGTCAGTGTTCTCACCTGTATTATATGAACGACACTAAATGGCTGCTTTGGGCAGACAAGAGGACAGGGTTGCTGTGCAGGGGGGTTTCTTAGCCAGCCCTCTGCCTCTCTACAAGACATTTACATATGTTTTTGTATGTTGTTTCCAATGTTACACGTGCAGTTCGTTTGTCTGCAACACAAGCTGGGTGTATGACTCCCTAGCCCCTCATTTTTCTGGGCAGTAGGATAATTTAGTTTTATCTTTAATGACCATATTAAATGATCAGGTTTGGATTGCTGTATTTGGATTCTTTATGCTTCCCTTGTAATAGGAAAGCAAAAGGAATTGATATTTAGATTTTACAACCTTTAAACTTATCAGCAATATCTCTGGAAATTATGTGCTGCCTGTGAATGAAGAAAATGCCCTTTCTATTTCTTCCATTTGTCACGTCTGTAGCCTCTAAAGTGCCCCAATCACACATTCTGCTGGAAGTACCTGCTGGGCAAAGTCTTGCTCTGGGAACAGGGGACTTGGCTGGCAGCACTGCAGCCTTCATGCATTCGGGTCCAGTTTTGGTCCTGGAAATGACACACAGACACTAGGTGGAAGGGCCAGCTTGTTCCCAGGATGAGGCTCTGGGAACTCCACCTGCCTCCCCCACTCCCTACCCCCCACCGACTCTCCAATCTCAACAGGTCCCACCAGGTCCCACTTTTCCTTTCTTACTCTGCTCCCCCAGACTAGAATTTATGAACATTCTGCAGAGAGGACTCCTTAGGACCCTCGCTCAAAGCCTTATTTTTTAAAAAAATTTTTTGGACTTTTGTGTATGTCTAACACGTTTAGCAGATTAGAATGGAGGAAAGAGGCTGCTCATTTATGGAATTTTTTTTAAACCAAATGTATCCAAAGTAATTAAAACATTTTTTAAAAAAGCACCAGAAATGATAACTGTGGTAGGTTGAATAATGGTCCCCAAAGACATCCATGTCCCGATCCTCGAAAACTGTGACTATGTTACTTTACATTGCAAGGGGGAATTAAGGCAGCAGATGGAATTAAGTAGCTAGCTGGTTGGCCTCGAGATGGGGAGAGTATTCTGTATTATCCCCTTGGGCTGATGTAATCACAAGGGTCCTTAAAAGTGGAAGACGGAGGGAGAAGGGTCGGTGTCAGGCTGATGCCCTATGAGGAGGCCTCACCTGGCCTGTGCTGACTGTGACAATGCAGGGAGGGACTATGGGCCAAGCCTCCAAAAACTGGAAAAGGTGAGGAAGCAGACTTCCCCCCTAGAAACTCCAGAAGGAATCAGCCTTACCAACACCTTTATTTTGGTCTAGTAAAACTGATGTCAGACTTCTGACCTCCAGAACTATAAGATAATAAATTGGTGGCGTCACTAACTCTGTGCTAATTTGACATAGCAGCAAGAGGAAACTAACGCAGTAACATGCCCCAAAACCTAATTTCCCAGGCACTGGGACCTGTGAGGTTACTGATGTAAATGATGTAGGAATATCAGAGCCCAGGATCACCTAGAGGGGTGAGGGCTATGTGCTGGTGACGGCCATCCAGGCCTTTCTCCCTCCACGCGCTTGCTGTGGCTCTCGTCAAGGGCTGGAGGGTGTTTCCTTTCTTCTTTCATGACAACATGGCAGAGTTGGCCTAAACAGAACTGCCCACTTCTAGCTGGGCACAAAGACGCCTGGCCATGCCCCCTTTAGCCCTCTTGGAAGCAGCTGATGTGTCGAAAGTCTGAGTACCTTGCTGGAGAGTGAGGCCTGGCAAGTCCCCAGCCATTCCAGCTGCCTCAGTGGGCATGTCGGGTATAAATGAAGCCGTTGTGACCCTACAGCCCTTGTCAAGTCCGGCAACACCCCGCAGAGCAGCAACAGGCATCCAATGAGCCTGGGGCAGACTTCTGAGCAAATAATGCCAACCACGCATTTCAGATCCTTTGTTGAGTTTCTTCCATGTGCCAGGTTCTAGTTGAGAGCATGCTTCTTGGCAAGAGAGCAAATTTGGTGCATGTCTTGTCCCTTCCAGGTTACTGAAGCAAAGCATGACGAACTAGTGAACAATGAAACGTGTGTTTTATCATAAAAGGGGAAACCGAAGACCAGAAAGCCCAAGTCATTTTCCCAAGGCCACACAGCTAAGTATAAATGAGGACTCACACTGAGAGCTGGGCTCCAAGCCTGCTGGGTCAGGTTGGTTACTCCTGCAAATCACATCTTTTATCCAACGATTATCTCAGATAAGCACCAAAGGCTGCCCAGAGTTCTGCTTCACCAAGGTTTAATGAAGTTAAAGTACACATTTTCCACATACTCTATTTTTCCATTCTTTAAGGCTCTAAATTTTGTTGGTGTAGCCTCACATAAAAGTCTAACTATTACAGAGACAAACCACAAAATTTGATTAGGTTTCAATGGGCGGAAAACCATGTAGTCCAAATAAATGTTTGAAATGATTGGTTTTGGGACCAATGGATAAAATGCTCCCGGCTAGAGCTGCACCCTTTCTACCTTCCTTAAAGGAATTTACAATACAGAAAGAGGCTGATAGAGCAGAAATGTCAATTAAAACATGTTTTCACTTCTGGGAATCATTCTGATTAAAACGTATAATTCAGCTATGCTTAATGACTATGTATAAAGCACTGTCTGAAATGTTTTCTATTCTTTGGGGTATGTTTTCCTTTTTTTTTTTTTTTAAATGGAAGATCAGACTGTCCTTTCTTCAAAGCTCTCAGAATCCTTATTAGTGGCCTGCCATTGAATTTCCAACATTAAATATTCAAGGCAGGGAGGTATAGAAGATTTGCCCCTCCACGTTCCTGCGTTTGGAATGTACTGCCAGGAGCAGTGATGGAAATGTTCATGTGATCTGAACTGCAATAGACATGTGCTGTCTGAGATCACAGCCTGTCTTTCCCATAATCTTTTATTTTATTTTTAGAAAGGTACAATTGGGATGCACAGTGCTGCATTTGGGTGGGTAATTCTACTGGGCAGGATTTTCAAGGAACCCGCATCTGGGTGGGTTAGTAATGTTTTCCTCTTTACAGCCGCATCTAACTGGGCATAGTCATTCCCTATGCTGCTGTGACAAGTCACTGCAAACTTGGTGACTTCCAACAACTCAGATTTATCATCCTCCATTTCATAAGTCAGAGGTCTGCAATGGGTCTCACTGTGCTCAGGTCAAGAATGGGCAGGGATGCTTCCTTTGGGAACTCTGGGGGAGGGATCTGTTTCCTTGCGTTTTCCCAGCTTCCAGCTTGGTGAGTGGCTCCTTCTTCTGTCTTCAGGGCCAGTGGTGCAGGGCCTTTGAACCTCTTTCTGACTTATGCTCCTGCCTCCCACTTTCACTTACAGAGACCCCTGACATTATATTGTGTGCCCTTCTGCAGAGTCTAGGATCATCTTCCTACCTCACATCCCCATCCTCAACCACAGCTGCGGAGTCCTTGGTGCTAAGTAAGGAAACAGGTTCAAGGTGTGGGATTTGGAGACCGATGTCTTCAGGGGCCATCATTCCACCTGCTGCCATGGAATTTTCATGGGTGGTGGCTAGGCTGCTTTTGTGATCCATCTTGCACCAGCTTTCTCTCATGGACCTCCTCTACTGGGGACTGAGGACCCTATGTTCTGATTGTCATCCTGGGTGACCCATTTCTGTTGGTGACAGTGGCCTTCTGGGGCCATGAGTGATGCCTTCAGGTGGTAGGAAGACCCAGCTCCAGGTTCCACAGAGCTTCTCTTTGTCCTTTGATGCTTCCTCCCGCAGATGGGGCACTTGGTGGGGGCACTGCCTACTCTTGATGGTTCAGCATCTTGTCAAACTTGCTGCTGGGGCACCTTGGTGTTCATCCCAGACTGCTGGGTTTTGTAATGCTCTCTTTACCTTCAGAGGAGTGGTCTTCCTGGCCTATTGGGGACACAGTCTGCCTTGACCCTTCCCTGCCTTGGGTCCTCCTTAATAGTGGGTCTCTTTGGAGTCCCCACCTGCCTGCCAGGATCACTGTCTACTGGGTGCTCATTGGCCTCATGAGCTATGCTCTTGCACCCTGCCAAGACTCTCAGACTCCGAGAGGGGCTGGACTCTCCGAGGGTGGCCTTACTGAGGCTGCTGACCGACAATCATCAGCACACTGAGTCTCAGCTGACTGAGGTAGTGCAGTCTCCTCTGGGGTCCGCCTAATGGTCCCCTGGCCCAGGCTCCAGCTCCTCTGGACCTTGTTGCCTCTGAGCACTCACAGCTGAGGCAGCAAAAAACAAAACAGGTGTTTGCAATTCTCTGCTGGAGACACAACATGATAGCATCACAAATACTAATATCTATTAAATTAGAAATCATCAAAGAATCATCTCAGATGGTTCTTCAAAAGGATCCCCCCCAATAAAAAGATATTCCACATGGCACAAAGAGTTGAATGTAGAAGAAAAGCAGTGAAAACAATTGAGGGGAAGAGAGATGAATATTTATCAGATCCCAGGATGAATGTGGGCTTTGTAATTGTAATGTTTTGGAGAAAATTAATTCACCAGAAGCCCCCCTGGGAAGAGCATGGCAATCACTTGGAAAAATGTCCTCTAAGCCTGGTGCACCTCCTCTCATGGGGGCTGAGGACCCTGTGTCCTGGCTGCCAGCCTGGGGCCCATTTGGGAGGGAGGCATCCCCAGGATGCTTAAGGAAGGTGAGGGCTTGTAGAATTGCCTTCCAGAGAGCTGGAGGACTTTCCTAATGACCTTATGTTCTGCTGAGAGCTGGTAGTCAGTTTAGGGATAAATACAGGGCCCTGCACCATGGAGCAGAAGGAAGTTGAGGTTTTGGTGGTCTTAGGGAAGATGTGCTGGGGGGATGGGTTTGAATTTTGTAAAAATTAAAAAGCTCTGAAAAACAGCAACAACAAAATGTACCACAAATAAAAATAAAAGTAAATCAGGAAGTAAGCACAGTGTTTTCAGCAAAGATGACCGAGGTTTAGTTGGCCTGTTCTTGCTGCTCCCTGTCTCCAAAAGAAACTGGTCAGCGAGGACCCTCTGGGAGAAGCCAGAGATGGGATGAACCATGGAAATCAGGGGAAATGAGGGTGGAAAGGAGCAGAGGGAGCCACAGGAAGTTAGACTGGAGAGAAGGAGAAAGAGAAGGTGGGGAGGAAGTGGCTTGGGCGCCCTAGGAGTCCTGGGGCTAGACTCAGAGGAGGAACCTGGGCTTCCAGGAGCTTCCTGGCTTTGGTCTCCTGGCTTCCCACCGCATGGGTGGAGGGCGACCTCTGCCCACATGCAGCCTGGGTGGCTGAGCCTGCAGCTTGGGCCCTTGGCCATCTATGCTCCCTGGGCTCCCATAGATGGGCATTTTTGTGGCCAGCACAGATGTGACAAGAAAGTCACAAAGAAAGGCATGCAGATGGCCAAGCAGTGGTTTAACATGGAGTGTCCTCCAGCCCACAGAGAAGGCAGAGCCATCAGGGGAAGTGGAGTGGCCTCCCAGTCATCCTCAGCCATGGGTTTCCCACTGTATACTCTCTGGGCAGAAGAATAGAGAACCTCCCCAAGGTTCTCAGGGCCTGAATTCATCCCCCAAAGAAGCATGGATCTCCGAATCTCAGAGCACGAGTTTCCTTTTTGTGCACCCCCATGGCCATCCAGCCTGTGCTTGAATACCTCCCATGCCAGGGAACATACCCATGCTTGAGACATTTCTGGTTAGGCCTTGGACAGGGCAAGTTACAGCAGAGTCCATGGGCCACAACTAGAAATGCAGAGCTTCAGGCCCACCCTGGACCCACTGAGCGAGAATTTGCATCTTTCCAAGATCCCATGCACATTCCGTGGGAAGAGCACTGCCTTGGAGCTGGCTTCTGGGGACCCATCTCACACCAGCTCCCCTCCCACAATTACTGGCTGGCCTTAGCTTTGCTTTGGGTGGGTTCCATGAGGTGCCACTGCCCCCTATTTCTCTGTCCTGTGAATTTTAGTCTCGCAAATGCACTTCCTTTGGCATGGAGTGTCCTTTCTGCTCCCTCCTCCTGTCACACCCCCTGCTCAACCTGTAGCTCAGCTCAGCCAGGGAGCACCTCCCCACCTCCCCAGACTCCTGGGGCTGTGCGGCACTTGAGATGTGGTCAGTGTGACCAAGAACCGAATTTCTAAGCTGTTAAGTATAAACTGCATGGCAGATTTAGCATAATTTTTGTATCGGTTCCATGTTGAAATAATAATATTTTGGATATGTTCAGTTAAATAAAATATGCTATTAAATTAATTTAATTTTTAAAAACTTTTAAAATTGTGGCCACAAGAAAATTCAAGATTACATATGTGGCTCACATCGTATTTCTACTGGACGGCACTACCCCAGACGAGTTAGCCGCCCCTCCTGGGTGCTCCCAAACTGACCTGTCCTTATCCTGGGTGCAGCATACCGCCCCGTAATTGCTGAGCCCTTGAGCATCTCCTCCCATAAAGTCTGTTTCTTGAAGGGGTGTGCTGGGTCCTGGCCAGCAGAATCCCCGGCACCCAACTACAGCAGCACACACACGGAAAATGCTCAAAAATGATGGAAGGGGGGATTGAGGGAAGAAGGGAGAGGGAGAGGAGAGGAGGGGAAGTGAGGGAAGAGGGAAGGGGGAAGGGAAGGAAGGAGGAGGAAACATGGATTCCAGGACTCTGCAATCCTGGGAAGGTCTGAGTGGGCAGCGAAAGAGCCCTTCCCCAGGCCCAGGGGGGCCAAGCTCTCATGGCCCTGGCTCTAGAGAAGGAACCCGATGAAGACAGTGATTCAGCTAGAACTAGAGTAGGTTTTGTGAAATCATTTTCTACTGCAGAGGGGAGCTAAGCAGAGTTAGATGTTCACTCGTGCACACTCCCAGAACTTTCTCTGGAGGAGAAATGCTTTATCTCCTAACATAATGCAAAAAGTAGTCTTTAGACTCTATTATTTTAGGGGAAAGTACCTTCTCCCTCATCTTTCTGTCCATATGGATGAAAGCCTAATTGGTTTTAGGATTTATCTACCTGGCAGGCCTTTTTATATTTCTTGGCCCATAGGCCATAAAACAACCTGTGTCTACTTAAGCACAGTGAGTCTCGTCGGCAGGAAGGTGGGGCTCAGATGCGGTCTTTCCTCGCAGTTGTGTCGGGGAGGAAGCTCATCAGGCTGACAGCCCTTGCTCTGGACTGAGCATTCCATGTGGTGTAATGAAAGTCATACCCAGAAGATGCAGGCAAGATGGATTGGGTGAGTTAAAGAAGTCTGTGCTGGGGGTAAGACATCAAATAAAACTGATGCTATTGTTCTCTTTAACACGGTGAAATCAGTCCCTCTATGATTTATGTAAAATGCATGTTTTAAAATGAGAATACAAAATATATTTCAAACATACCCAAACCCAAATTAAATGATTCCTCTTCACTCTTCCTCTACTATTTACAAATTATCTAATTCCACACATGGACTCCAGTTACTGTTATTTAGAAAAAAAAATTCAGTTTTGCCACTTATTCCCTAGATGTGAAGGTTATTTGACCGCTTCGCTTTGCGGTTTCAATATTTCTACAATAGACAGTGGTATTATTTCACAGAAGTTTGACATATATTAAAGCAAATAAAATGTTAAGAAACGTTTTTATAATGGCATACACTCTAAATTATAGCTGTCTCCTTTTTTTGGTCTCTCATCCCTAATGAGAAGGATTTTCATTAAGTTACAACATTGTTGAGTGTTGCAAGATGAGTAGGAGTTGGGAGAAATTTGGGGAAGGTAGGAGATCCGTTCGAAGAGGGTTATATACTCAAAGCATGGAGACATCATCCTACAGGGTGGAGTCCTGGGGAAGGCTGAGTTGGAAAGATGGGAAAGGGATGGAGGGTAGAACCCTGGCATGCTTAGGCCAAGAGGAAAGGGTGGGTGAGGCCAGGAATCTTATGCAAGCAAGAGAAGGGAGTGGTGTCCAATGTTAATTTATCTCAAAGTGTCCTTTGGAGTTAGCCACTAACATGTCTTTGGTGACATTCATGAGAACTGCTTTGGAGGTATTTTGATGTGGGAAGGGTGACTACAATAAGTTAAGGAGTGAGAGAGGTGAGAAACTTGCCTATCCTTTCAGAAGTTGGATGGTGAAGGGTGGAAAAACAGATACTAGGCAGGGGTGGAAAAGAGAAGATTGAGGACTTTTTTTCCCTTTTAAGATGGATGTGGTTTGAACACATTCATATACACCTGGGAACATCCCACCAGAGAGATGCTGAGAATACAGTAAAGTGAAGGGAAATCTGTGAACAAAGCTCTTCAGCAGCCACCTCATGGGTGGGGGAAGGGGGCAGGGTGTTCTTCCCTGCTGTGTGTCCAGAAGACAAGTAGAAGTATTTATGCTCAAAAGAGGGAATGAGGGCGCCTGGGTGGCTCAGTGGGTTAAAGCCTCTGCCTTCGGCTCAGGTCATGATCTCAGGGTCCTGGGATTGAGGCCCGCATCGGGCTCCATGCTCAGCAGGGAGCCTGCCACCTCCCCTCTCTCTGCCTGCCTCTTAGCCTACTTGTGATCTCTCTCTCTGTGTCAAATAAATAAATAAATCTTTTTTTAAAAAAATGAGGGAATGATAGAGTGCTTACTTATTCCTTGATTAAGTCTGGGTTGAAAGAGGGGAAGGCAGGTGTTGAGAGAGTTCCTGCCCCATGTCTATCAGTTTCCCCGGAAACAGACTCTGAGAGGGAGTTTTGTGGGTGCTTTCAGGAACAATATCTTGAGGGTGAGCAAAGTAGGAAAAGAGGGTGACATTGAACTGGTGCACTGGAATGACCTTCAGAGTGGTCCTGTTTTGATCAAGGAGGCTGAGCTTTTCTATCCTCACATCAATCAGTCACTGGATTCATGCTATTCCCAGGTTTTTGGGATGAGGGAAATTCCTAGAGAGGGACTCATTTGAGAGCTATCAGCTGCCAACACTCGTGGCAGCTGGAGCAAAGAGTAGCTCCTCCCTGAAAGGGGGGGTTTGGATTGCAGATCACAGCCTCTACTACACCCTTTGTTTTTGCTGTGAACCAGTCAGTCGTGGGAGTAATGAGGAAAAAGGCGGGCCTATGGGACTAAGTTAAGTCTTGAAGGTTAGAACAAGTTTTGTTTTGACTAAGAAAACATTCCAAAGACCAAAAGAAGGGCAGCGGGGGTGGAGGGTTGTTATGAAGGCAAAGTTGGAGACCAAGAATTTTACTGACCTCAGTCTTCAAGGTTGTGTGAGTTCACCAGCAGAGCTCAGCATCTCAGATGTAGTTGTAATGAAAAGTCTAGATATAGGCTCTTTTAATGTCAGGAGGTCCAAAATAGTTGAGTATATTCACAAAAGAACTTTAAGGGATGACTTAGGAGACCCAGCTGAAACCAAGAAGGAGATGGTAGCTGGTGGAATCATGATATATTCCCAAACTGTTGGGATCTTCAGTTTTGGTCCAAGGCCCCTTCTTCCTCTCCACTTTCCCTAGGTGGTTTTAAGTAGCATCTATTTAAATATATTTCATTATTAAATTTGACCTCCAAATTTATATCTTGTGATTGAAGAAAACCTCAAAATAATTCTTATTGTACGGGACTTCTGATATAAAATCTCCCAGTGTTTAACTAAATTGTGTTTATTCTACTTACATTCTTAACAGATACTTTTTTCCAGATACAGAATTCTAGATTGGCAGTCATTTTATCTCAGCATGCTGAAGAAATTATTCCATGTCTTCTACCTACCTTGTCTTATAGTTGCTCTTTTTGAAATAATTTTTTCTATTTCCCTTTTTACTTAAAACATCTTTGGTTCCTAGATTTGGAACTTTTCAAATCTGCCACACCACTTTTTATAATTTCTGGTTCTTGCCTAAAGTTTGTAAACTTGTGCTTTTCTCTTTGAGTGTTAGAATAAAATGTCTAAGGTAGGGCAGTGCCAGTGAAGGGCACCCCCATCTGGACTACAAGAGTGAGCAGCTGAAGGAGAATGGTGTTGGGGGGCATTTGACTTGGGGACTGATGTGTAGTGCACATGAACACTGAAGCAAGTGAAGATGATGATAAGGACAATTGGTGGGGTGGAGGGAACAGGAGAAAGGCAATGGCGCTGGTGTAGTCTTCAACCATGATGAAGTGTGAGGGGAAGAGGTGGGGAGAAGATAGGGGTGATGGCAGCCAGTGAGTGAGATATGATACAAAGAAGAAGGAACAATGGTCATGGCAAACAGAGAGAAGGCCAATCTCTTGTTTGTCTCTGAGGTAGGATGACATCTCTCTGTCCACTTGAGAATGTCCTGAGGAAAGTGGGTTTGTCAGTGAAGTGTCATATTTCAGTGTAGGCAGGAGAGCTCATCTGTTTTGTGAAAAGGCTAAGGACACAGCTGAGAGTGCCTGTCATAAAAAGGATACTCCAGACAAAGGATGGTCCAGTGGCAAAGATAGGAAAGCAGGGTTATGGTAGGCAGTGTGGCAGTGGGGAGAGACAGAGCAAAATGGTCAGAGGACATTTGACCAGTATGGAGCTAGGGAGTGGGCCTTACCACAGATGGAGACCAAGAATGCTGAGAAGGTGAGGTGTCATGGGGTTGTCGGCCTTGATGCTCTGTAGCTGAGTGGTTCTGGATTGCTATGAAAGAAACCAAAGCAAGTTACCCTGAGCAAGTGGGCTGTGGGTCCCTCGGCTCCAAACACACTGACCTCACACTGGACGCTGCACCAGTCCCAGGTGAGTGAGAGAGAAGATGCACTCTTCCAGACTCTCTTACCTCATGTTGAAAGTAGCAGCTGCAGCAGACCCAGGGGCCTTCTGGAGAGGAGATGTAACTCCAGGGGAGTCTTTCCTTGTGTGGGGAACAACTCAGAGGGACTCTGGCTATTAATGAGTTGGCAAATTTGCCTTCTGCAATAAAATAGATTAAATCCCTGTCCGAGGGTGGTTGGAACTAAAAATTGAGATAATGTATATGAATGAATGCACTTTAAAGAATACATTACAAAAGTGATCAGAATATCATTTTCTAATTTAAAAAACATGTTTTATACATCAACTGTTAAAATTTTGTATTAATTTGAGGACAAAAGAGCCTTAGAAATACTGAATTCTTTCTATAATGTTATTTTAAAATTAGTTTTTATTGAGAAAATATATACATAAATGGTTGAAAATACAAAGAAATACAAAAAGAATAAGATAGATCCTCTGTCTCTTCAGAGTGCGCATCTCCTAGGGTTCAGCTTTCTTTATGACATTCAAGGTCATAGTACTTCTATATATTAACTTTATTTTTGTATATATATAAGTTTTTCTTTCTTTAAAATTTTGGGGTGCAGTTTCATCTAACAGACCAAAATATATCCCAAATCTAGTGTATGGTGTTGTTCTATTCTCGCATCTGATGATATTCCCTCCCCCGCTTTAAAAAATTTTTTTCTTCTTTCTTTTTTCAACCAACTTCTTATCAATTCCTTTTTTAAAAATCTTTTTAATTTTCATGTTTACATCATATTCCATCCCTTCATTGTATCTACCCTTATTTTTGCGTGTGTGTGTGTGTGTGTGTGTGTGTGTATGTGTATGTAATTTTCTTTCTTTAAAATTTTGGGAGGCAGTTTCTCCTAACAGGCCAAAATACACCCAAAATCTGGTGTGTGGCTCTGTTCTATTCTCCAGCCTGATCTTATTCTTCCCCCCCCCCTTTTCCCCCTGGTTTTGGGTCTCTTCTGATTTGTTTAGTATATTTTTTTCTGGGGTTGTTGTTACCCTTTTAGCATTTTGTTCTCTCATTCATCTATTCTTCTCTGGACAAAATGACAAAATGAAAAAAACTCACTTCAAAAAAACCCCCCAAAAGCCAAAAAAACAAGAGGCAGTACTGACTGCCAGGGACCTAATCAATACAGATATTAGTAAGATGTCAGAATGACGATTATAATACTACCTGGGCTTGAAAAAAGCATAGACGACACTAGAGAATCCCTCTCTAGAGAAATAAAATCTAACTAAGTTGAAATAAAAAGGTCTATTCCTGAGGTGCAATAAAAAATGGAGGCTCTAACTGCTAGAATAAATGAGGCAGAAGAGAGAATTAATGACATAGAAGACCAAATGATGGAGAATAAAGAAGCTGAGACAGAGAGAGATAAACAACTACTGGATCATGAGGGGAAAATTCAACAGATAAGTGATACCGTAGATGAAACAATATTAGAATAATTGGGATCCCAGAAGAAGACGAAAGAGAGAGAGGGTCAGAGGGTATATTGGAGAAAACGATTGCAGACAACTTCCCTAATTTGGGGAAGGAAACAGGTATCAAAATCTGGGAGACACAGAGAACCCCCTTCAAAATCAATAAAAATAGGTCAACACTCCGACATCTAATAGTAAAACTTACAAATCTCAGAGACACAGAGAAAATCCTGAAAGCAGCTTGAGACAAGAGGTCTGTAACCTACAATTGTAGAAACATTAGATTGGCAGCAGATCTATCCACAGAGACCTGGCAGACCAGAAAGGACTGGCACGATATATATTCAGGACACTAAACATGAAAAATATGCAGCCCAAAATACTATATTTAGCCAGGCTGTCACTAAAAATAGAAGGAGAGATACAAAGCTTCCAGAACAGACAAAAACTAAAAGAATGCAAACACCAAACCAGCCCTATAGGGAATGTTGAAAGGGGTCCTCTAAGCAAAGAGAGAGCCTAAAATTAACATAGACCAGAAAGGAACAGAGACAATATACAGTAATAGTCACCTTACAGGCAACATCATGGCACTCAATTCATATCTTTCAATAGTCACCCTGAATGTAAATGGGCTAAATGCCCCAATCAAAAGACCCGGGGTATCAGATTGGATAAAAAAAATGACCCATCGATATGCTGTCTGCAAGAGACTCATTTTTAAACCCAAACACAACTCCAGATTTAAAGTGGGGGAGTGGAAAACCATTTACCATGCTAATGGACGTCAAAAGAAAGCTGGGGTGGCAAAATGCCAAATCAGATTTTAAGCCAAAGACTATAATAAGAGATGAGGAAGGACACTACATCATACTTAAAGGGTCTATCCAACAAGAAGATCTAACAATTTTAAACATTTATGCCCCTAACATGGGAGCAGTCAATTATATAACCCAATTAATAACAAAATCAAAGAAACACATTGACAATAATACAATAAAAGCAGGAGACGTTAACACCCCCCCTCACTGAAATGGACACATCATTTAAGCAAAATTAATCTGTGGAGATTGGAAGTCAAGATAAGTGATTACCTGGAGAAGTCTGGGATTGACTGCAAAGGAGCACAAGAAACTGGGGTGCAAGAAATGTTGTGTATCTTGACTGGGATGAAGGCTACATGGGCATATATGTTTGTTAAAATTCATCAAAATAAATACCTAAAATTTGTGCAAAAAAGAAAAAAAAAAGAACCATCCTGAGAGACTTCCCAACTCTATGGCGAGATCCAGAATCTCTATGTTGCCTCTGTGTCCATAAACTGGCACAAGTTGGAGGCACTTAAAACAGTCCTGTCCCTTCCCTGGCACAATCTAGGTGGTGCACAAAGCTTGGGCTTCCCTCCAGGCAGGCCTTCACATTAGCCATCTATGCTTTTTTTCTGGAACCCAGGATGAGAACAGGAGACATTCTGGAAACCCACAGCAGACAGATACAGTTAAAAAGAGCTTAAAGTCTGCAATAAGTTCTCCATTTCATTCTGGGCTATATTAACTCAGATAATTCTACCGAGCTATCTTAACTAGTTGGGTCATGTTATATCTGGAAACTGTGATGAAACCCCATGACCCCAGGATCATCTGTAGGCTTACTCAGAAAAAGGCTTTTTTAAAAATTATTATTATTATTATTATTATTATTATTATTATTATTATTATTATTATTAGTGCCAGGGGCACAGGTCTGTGAATCATTAGGCTTACACCTTTCACAGCATTCACCAAAGCACAAACCCTCCCCAATGTCCATAACCCATCCACCCTATCCCTACCCTCCCACCCCCCAGTACCCCTCAGTTTGTTTTGTGAGATTAGGAGTCTCTTATGGTTTGTCTCCTTCCTGATCACATCTTGTTTCATTATTTTTCCCTCCCTACCCCCCCACAACCCCCCACCTTGACTCTCAAGTTCCTCATATCAGAGAGATCATGTAATAATTGTCTTTCTCTGATTGACTTATTTCACTCAGCATAATACCCTCTAGTTCCATCCACATCATTGCAAATGGCAAGATTTCATTTCTTTTGATAGCTGCATAGTATTCTGTTGTATATATATATATATATATATATATATATATATCACATCTTCTTTATCCATTCATCTGTTGATAGACATCTAGGTTCTTTCCATAGTTTGGCTACTGTGGACATTGCTGCTATAAACATTCGGGTGCATGTGCCCCCTGAGGATCACTACCTTTGTATCTTTAGGGCAAATACCCAGTAGTGCGATTGCTGGGTTGTAGAGGAGCTCCATTTTCAAATTTTTGAGGAACCTCCATACTGTTTTCCAGAGTGGCCGCACCAGCTTGCATTCCCACCAACAGTGTAGGAGGGTTACCATTTCTCTGCATCCTTGCCAACATCTGTCATTTCCTGACTTGTTGATTTTAGCCATTCTGACTGGTGTGAGGTGGTACCTCACTGTGGTTTTGATTTGTATTTCCCTGATGCCGAGTGATGTTGAGCACTTTCTCATGTGTCTGTTGGCCATTTGGATCAGACAAAGGCTTTTTTATTGAGGAGTTCATTAATACTTCTAGGGCAAGAAGAGGTAAGCCTGGGCCTGGTGCTTCTGTCATGGTTTGGGTGATGTGTCTATTCCTTAGTGCTTGTACTTGGAGTGCCTAGATATACCCCTTTCCTTACTAATGACCCAGAATCAGCACAGTTGGATGAGACTCAATCCTAAAACCCTAGATTTTTTCCCACATCCAGAGTTCAAAGAATGGTGCTTCACCCCAGTCAGCATGGAACAGGACTATCACGCTGGGGAAACTTGAAGTCTTCTTTGGGCTTGCAGTGGAAATGGTCTTGCCATGTTGTAGTGAGACCCAGCAGCAGGTCACACATGTCAAGTCTCCTTTATGGCTGAGCTCTTTGACCAGCAGGTTCTCAGTATCCCAGCCAAGCCCTGGTGACTGAGATCATAAGTAGACACTTCATCTCTTCAAGCCTGACTTCTCCTTTTACAGACAACTGAGTCCACATGGGGCCATCTGCAAATGTATAATCCCAGAAATACTCCTCCTTTCTCTTGGAGAAAATTGACATACCACTCTTCTGCCTTTCTATGGCTTTTGGTCACTCTCATACTGACCAAATATATCCTTATTTTCCAGACTTTAATGCAAATCCTACAATCTGATTTCAGCCCTCCTGTGCAAAGTGTCTATACTTTTTTGCAGAAAAACTCACATTCAATTACATATCCTCTTAAAGAATTACAATAAACTTTTTCTCCATATACATTGATTCTTTTTAAACTAAAGATAATAAATATTTCAAGAAGTTTGGCTTGACAAAAAAAATTAGTGCTATAGATTTAATACAAAGTCACACTTTGAGTTGTCTCCTTCCTTTGCTTATATTGTTTCCTGTATGTAAATAGCCTCACATAGTCTCATTTATCACAGTTACTGCTCCTCTGGGGAGCTCCTATTTCCTGCCACCTTAGCCTCCTACTTGTACAAAAACACTGAAACAGGGACCTGAACCCCCACAGGGAACAACTCAATGAAAGAAGAGCGCTCAATCACATGTGTAAATAATCTATTGGTAATCAGGGTTGTTTATGCAAGGGAATCTCCACTAGGGGAAGCATAAAAGATTTGCATAAAATAGCACCGTAGGAAACTCCATGTGCTCAGGCCTATCTGTATGCAAGTGATGACTGGAATTCTTGGAAGTGCTTTCTGGCTGAGGAGGAAAACCAGGTGGTAGTAACTGCTTCACCATGTGGCACCGAGGGCAGAGTCTTGGGGACCAGCATGAATTAATCACAGGCTTTTAGGATGTCATCACTTTCCCCGGGTCTGGCTTTGGCGAATTCCAAAGCAAACGCCGGGAGAGAAAAACCATTTTGGTTTCAGCGTTTTCTGTTTAAAATGCCAGCATTGCAATTGTAGGTTCCCTTTGATGTCAGGAGCCTCGAGTCTTTGTACAACAGGAATTCCCTGCACCTGGCAGATGTGTTCGGTGTCTTACATAAAAGGGGCACTGAGCGACAGACTTGTCTGAGATAAAGTCTCAATGAATGAGGCCGCCAGCAAATGTGCCGGGCCTCCACTGTTGAGAAGCTGGCCCCAGATTCCTCCTTGGAAGGCATTTTGCTTGAAACATTCCCCAACTAGAGGTCCATTTACTCTTCTTTGGTCAGGCTTTAGAAGAGACATACTTCCGGGCACCTGGGTGGCTCAGTCAGTTAAGCGTCTGCCTCCAGCTCAGGTTATGATCTCAGAGTCCTGGGATCGAGTCCCGCCATGGGCTCCCTGCTCAGCACGGAGTCTGCTTCTCACCCTTCTCCTCCCACTTGTTCACGGGCTTTTTCGCTCAAAAATAAATAAATCTAAAAGAAGAAAAAAAATAAAAAACAAAGAGAGACATACTTCTTACCTCAGACCAACATGGTAATGGTCTGGCGGTGCGATCCCTACTTGCTGAGTGAACTTGGGTTTGCAAGTCTGATTGTTGCTCTTCAATACATACCTCCAGGAAGACATGATCGGGTAAACTAGTCTGTAGACAAACCAAGTAAATGACAAACTTAGATAATTTACCCCAGTGAAAACATTTAATAGAGCTTAACAGAACTTGTATTACATTAAAATTGTGAAGAATAGATATGTCAAGTATTTTTGAAAATTGCTTCAGAATTTATCAAACATTAGAGTGGTAGTTTTTGAAAACTTATGTGTTTAATTTTGATTATTTTGTTCATATGTAGCATACTTCTTTCAATAAGGTCTCTGATACAGTTTACAAAATCACATGCCATATAAGAAGATAAATACATGCAATAGGAGGTATCCAGGTTCTGAATGAAATGTGGTGTACATATACAATGGAACATTACTCAGCCATAAAAAAGAATGAAATCTTGTTGTTTGCAACGACATGGATGGAACTAGAGGGTATTATGCTAAGTGAAATAAATCAGAGAAAGACAGATACCTTATGATTTCACTCATATGTGGAATTTAAGAAACAAAACAAATGAACATAGGGGGAAAAAGAGAGAGAGGCAAACCAAGAAACAGACTCTTAACTATGGAGACCACACTGGTGGTTACCGGAGGGGAGGGAGAAAGGGGGAAAGGTTAACCAGGAGATAGGGATTAAGGAGGGCACCTATTGTGATGAACACTGGGTCTTGTACGTAACTGATGCATTACTAAATTCTGTACCTGAAGCTAATATTACACTGTACATTAGCTAACTGGAATTTAAATAAAAAATTGAAACTACAAAAAAAAAAAGAGAGAGAAACAGAAAGTTGCTACTTAAGTCTACATAAATTTCTTTCTTTTTGCACTGGAATTCCCGGAAATAAAGAAGGTGCAAAGCCCCTAAGCGCTAGAAACAAGGAGTTTGATCAGTGGGCCCAGTCATGGAAATTTTATATGCGTTATCTCTAAAAGCTCACATTTAAAGCCCTGAGACAACACACGACTGGAGAGGAAGGAAGAAGAAGACTATTTGCAGTCACCCCATCTGTGTGGTTCTGGCTCAGAGACCTGGTCCTAAGGGGTCAAGCAGAATGCCCAGGCACCAACCCCAAGTGAGAGGATTTGCTTTCTGAGATGCTCAAGTCTTTCCTTAAACAACCCTTCCCCAGCTCTAGCCACTAAATTGGAACTTCACCTTGCCACATTATTAATGATGCTGCTCCTTGGGTGGAAATGTTTATATGGTGATTCACTGCACTTTGGGATAGAGGTGATGGAGACAAGTAGGAGCAGTAGAACACCTCCCTCCAGGGACTGCCACTGTGCATGAGTTTTCTCCAGCACAGATGACAAAGACCACACCCTGCATCTATGCAGCACACTGGCAATCTCAGCTGAGGACAGCTCATCCCAGTTCAACAGAGACATACAAGTTAGAATCCTGGTAGCTAGGAGATTTTTCAGCCCAAGTCGGCACACAACAACCTGTCATTCGGCTTAAGATCTTGCAGGTGAGAAAATGAGGATTAAATACTCCCCACCATTGACAAAGAATCCTGAGTTACTTTCTTGCTGGATTACAATTCAAATGAAATCATGAGAAGACATTAGGATTAAAAGAGAAATGATTTTCCTACATGATTCGCCATCCACAACAGAAGAAAAAATAAATATATATATTCTCTCTATATATTCTTTTTTAAAAAATATTTTGTTATTTATTTGAGAGAGAGAGCAAGGGCGAGCTGGGTGAGGCAAAGGGACGGGGAGAGGGGATCACAAGCAGACTCTGTGCTGAGCTTGGAGCCTGATGCAAGGCTCGATCTCACAACCCTGATATCCTGACCTGAGCCAAAATCAAGAGTCAGGCATTTAACAAACTGAGTCACCCATGCACCCTTATATATTTTCTCTATATGTTCTAGTTACATACATTCTATATAAACATTCTCTCTTTATATATTCTATACACTGAATAAAATACATAAATTATGAAGCATATGAAATAGCGATAAACATATGGAAGAGGTTAAGGTTAAGACTGAGATAAAAAATTGAACAAAACATAAAAGCAATGTAAGGATGCCAACGACTCTTATAGAATTAGAATCTGTACCATAAACAGTGAAGAAAAAAGAAAAAGTTGGCAAAAGGATAAAAACAATGACCCAGAGGCCAAACTACATAGGCTTTCTAGGAAAGTAGAATGAATATACACAGTAGAATATGAGAGAGAAGATAACAGACACCAAGAAAGGAAAATCCCATTTCTGACTCATCAGCGTTCTGTGGAATAAAAACTAGAAAAAATGGAGCAGAAAAAAATTATCACGTGGAAGAAAACTTCTCTGAGGTTATAAAGAAAATATGGACTTTTTGAATACAATGAATTCTCTTGTAAATAGAAATCTGCATGCATGCCTATATATCCTGCCCAAATGTTTTAATTTCAGTAACGAAGAATAATGGTGCAGTGATTCCTTTGGATTTTCTTGGGGAAGGATATAGAGATTCAAAATCTCTATATTCAGCCTGTTAAGAAGGTATCAGAAAAATCTTGCTTGGTTGTCCAAGATCTATGTGCTTTTCTTGGAAAACTTACTGGAGTTTTCCAGTAAGTTTTCTAGTAAAAACTTTACTAGAGTAAAAAATAAATCAAAGGCAAATATTTCGGAATGGGGAAATCACATTATAAAAGGCCCATGGTTAACAGTACTGCCCAATACACACTTGGATATAGATACCAAATAGTTTTATAAATAGTCAACTTGTTTGTCAAGTAAAAAATATTAAATTAGAAGTTACTTGATATTTAAATAGTAAGTTAATAGAAAATAATCATACTGGCGTAAGCAAATGTATGAAAGTGTGTAAAAATTCTTCATCTAACAAGGGAGTAAGAGATTATTAAATTTTCTTGAATTTGACAAAAGAAAACAAAAATACATCTTTTCTTTTTTTTCCAAAAAAATTCCAAAAAAAAAGATTTTTTTGGAAAATCTTTAAGGAGACCAGAAGTAAGTTTGAAACAAGATATATGCCTCCAAGTTATTGGGAGAAGATAACAAAAGAAATGTTCTTAGAACAAGCACAAAGGAGACAGTAAAATCATACCAAAAGAGAAAGCATAAAATAAAATGACAGAATTAAGAACAAAAATCCAAATTTTATACATATATTAAATCACTGAGGTTAAGAAAAATAATTATAGTCAACATAAAAGAAAATACTTAAAAAGATACAGAAACAACCCAAGTGAAAGCTAAACACAGATACCCAACCCTTTTCCCTTGCAAAAAATTAACTAGTAGGAAGCAAGGAAAAGGCTTCTAAGTACTAAATAAGACACCATGAAAAATAAAGCAAATCTTCCTAGAAAGCTTGTAGGTAAGGTACAGATTTATATAAATCTCCTCTTAGGATGCATCCAAAAAAAAAAAAAAAGACTCCAATAGAGAATAAGAATCTTGGTTATTGATGAAACAACCAGGCTCACCCTTTCAACGGACAGAAGAATATATGTAAAAAGTAATAAAGTATAGATCAAATTAGAGGAGGATATTAAGGGAAAGTGAAATTTCTTCCAATCCAAAGTGAGATTCGGCTCCAGAGAGTTATAAGCAATGGCTGGAACACCTGCAAACATCTCGCAGCCTGGAGAGGGGGTACCGGGTATGGGTAGGGTTCGTTTCCACAGCATAAAAGAATCCAGACAGGCAAAGCTGAAGAGGAAGCTGTGTGGTCTTGCCTTTTAAGTTTTCTCCAATTGGGAGAAATGATTGGAAGAAGAGTGGAACAGAGCAGAAAAGTGGGGACATGGCTTGGGAGTCAGCTTTGCACCTGCTGAGCCAAGTCCAAAGAGCAGAAATCAGTGAGTTCTGACTACCTCCTCCCCAAACAAGATGTTTGCACTTTGTATTAGCTGGCCTCTTGCCCAGGTAACCTGCTTGTCCAAGAGGAAAAATGGAGGAAATTGGAAGGGAGAATTTCCCCCATGACACACACATACACCATCAACTTGCTGGAGGAACCAACTGGTGAAGCAGAAAATAGAGCATGTTGAACGGTAAAGCCTCAGAGGTCATGTACAGAAAGTATCAATGCTTAATTCCAGGGTCTCCTTACTCTCAGGGTCTTCACCTATTCCTGCTGTTTCATTTTTTTGTTTTGTTTTGTTTTTGTTTTTGTTTTTATAGGATTGTTATGTCACTGCTACGAAAATTCTGGAAGGAACCGCCTAAAAGCTATACTGCGTCTTGGTCCCTCCAAAGGGGCTAATAATAGGTAGAAGCTAGGGAGAGGGGAAGTTCAGGAAAACAAAAAGAGAGCCTCCAATAATCCAGAATTTTCAAAGATGGTAGGTTCTCCTTGGGAAGAACTGAGGTCCCTATGGCCAGAAGGTTATAAGCTGAGGCTGGGCTACCATTGATGGGGATTCCACAGCTCCTGAGCTTACTTTCTGCTGCGACTTGGAGGAAGGGAATGCTGGAGGTGAATGTGGCAAAAGCACTTTAGACACCTCTGCCTGCAGCTTGGACAACTTCCCACATGCTGTTCCAGAGCTCTGCAGTGCTGTTTCCACCGCGGGGTGTGAGGACACATGCTCTAGCCTCCCCCAGATGTTGTCAGGAGAAGCAAGCCTGCGCTGCCCACAGCACGCGGGTGGTCCCACCTTTCCTGGCTCTGGAAGTCTACTGTCCAAGGTAAATTAGCATCTGCTGAACCTTAAATAGCAGGGCAGGACCCCAAATGCCTTTGCCACCAACTTCCTCCATCAGCATTTAGGGCTAATGAGAAAGTGACTGTTTATTTTCTTTTGTTTTTACATTTCTGGGTTAGCTTTATAGCTATGGAAAAGTAAGACAAATGGTCCCACAGTTATGGAGAGTGACGTGCGAAGACTGAAATGTGCCAAGTTTATGAACGGGAAATTGAAGCCAGCAGTGCTTCTCAGTGACCCGGATGCTCCCAGCCCACAAGGTCTCTGTATCTGAATCCCCTCAGTTTTCTCTTCTGTCCCATGAAAGCACATGTGAAGAGCAGAGCCACGTTTTATCAAGAAGCCATTCTTCCCTTGTTTGTTGATATTACATCATAACCATCATGGTGGCCATCTGCACGTCCTTTTTATATTTTGTCACTCATCAGAGGCAGGTCGTATCCTCACTGCAGTACCTCCTCCTACCTCTTCCCATTGCGAATTCTCTGGCAAAGACATGCATTGGCTGATTTTGTGCCAGTATGGTGCCGGGGCCAGCACCTGTTCTGAATAGATGGCACCTATGTCGTTAGTGTCATTAGGTATTCTGAATGTCCCTCCTACTTGGCACCAGCCCTCACTGCCTCTTCTCTTCCCCTTTATACAGCCATTGTTCCCCATCTACTGCCCATCACCTTGTCATGAAATGCTTCCCACAGTTGAATCTGGCAATGTTCCATAGAGCCCTGGACCTTTGGGTACCTGCTCATGACATTTCCCCTTTGCCTTCCAAACTTTTTGGCCATTCACAGGCTGGCCTCAACATACATTTTCTAGTTTCAGTCCCTGTGATTTCTTAACTCGACCCATTGCTTTAAGCAAAGTGGAGTATTCCCAGTTCTTCCACTGCCTACCACTTACCATTCTCTTTATGGCCTTGAGGTGGCCGTCCTGACTTGTGCACTAACTTGAATTCTGCAGGGGAAGGAAGAACATCTGATTCATTCCCAAATCCCAGCCCACTGTAGAGGCCCAAATACTTTGGTTTTTCTTCTTGACCTTTCTCCCCACAATTTCCTCTGACCCTTTGCAAAGCCAGTGTCTCCCAAATATGATCTGTTGCATAGACCTCTCCTAAACAGCAGATCTAGTGTCTTCCTAAGCATCTCCTGTCAGATGACCCTCAGGCAATCAAACTTAATATCTGCAGGACATACACAAAGCATCTCCTTATTCTGTCCCCACCGTGTGTGTGTTTTGATTCGCCTACATTCCATACCCAAGTGGACGGCATTGAAGCCAACATCCACATCTCCTCACCCACCCATTCTTCTTCTCCTTCACTCCCATTTCCCACCAGTCACCACATCCTGACAGTCTCCATCTCGATATCCTTTGTATTTCCCACTCCTCCTCAACTCTGAATCACATAATCCAAGTGCTCTTTTAATTTATGAAAATTATTCCACTTCTTAAAATGCTTTGGAGACTTCCAGTTGCATGTAACTGTTCTCAAACTGAGTTTGAGTACCCGAACCAAAATGGCTTCAGTGTCTCAAACACTAGCAAGGAATTCTTTCCCAACCGTGCATGTTTCTGTGGATTGAGGAAAGCAGCTTCCAGCTAAGACACATCCCTGCTTAAACCAGCTCCTCAGTGGTGACTCTTCATGCGACATTTAATTCTGGTGACCTTGCCTCTCCTTCTTGGATTACAGCACTGGGGCTACATTCAGGGTTAAACCTTAAGACCATCATTTTCCGGTGCCTGGGTGGCTCAGTGGGTTAAGCCTCTGCCTTCAGCTCAGGTCATGATCTCAGGGTCCTGGGATCGAGTCCTTCATCGGGCTCTCTGCTCAGCGGAGAGCCTGCTTCCTCCTCTCTCTGCCTGATTCTCTGCCTACTTGTGATCTTTCTCTCTCTGTCAAATAAATAAATAAAATCTTGAAAAAAAAAAAAAGATCATCATTTTCTAGTTGTAGTCCCTGGGATTGCCACCAGAGGGCGCCGGGCCAGGGCTTCCTGGGGGACCTGTTTATTGCCATCACCTCTGATGAAGTCAGACCTGTCACTGGGGGTCCTCTCCCTCCTACCCATGTCTCACTTGTTTTGGCTGTTCTTGGCTTCTTGGATATGATAAAACTTCTTATCAAGACCTCTTTTATCATCTTGGAGAAGTCTACCTGCTCCCAGAGTTTGGAGATTTTCTGTTCTTAGAAACTAACACTGCCCTAGCCTACCTACGGTGGGTGCTTACTACATGCGAGTTGGTCAGATGGATGAAGAGATCACTGTAGAGCAGATTTGCAAAGTCAGCCCCAGAGAACCTATCTCTCTTCTCAAGTTCCTTCTCAGGGAAGGAGAGAGCCTCTGGAAGCCACAGTGCTTTCCCTTCTTGCTATAGCTCTGCCTTCAGGGAAGGGACAGAACAAAGATCCATGAAGAGCACCAGGCTGAGAAGGCAGATCTTGCTATCCTTGGCCTGTGTGATGTGAGAATGCATACAATTCCTCCGACCTAAGGGTCCTACACTTACCTAAATCCAACAGGACATCTGCCCTTTCTTTCCGGTCACTAAGTATACTCTCTTGAGAAAGATTTATTCACTCAATCATCTTGATCAACCCACACCATGACTACCTCACTCTCCCAGACTCTAGACTTTTCTTTGTCATTTGGTTTCCAGGATTAATATTTTGTTTTTTCCAGGGCCAACAGCCCTCCCATGATACCAACATTATAAGTCTTCATGAAGTCCTTGAGTGACTCCAGGATTGGAGTTTGCACGGATAATCAGAGGTAATCAATTATTTGCTGTGAGAAATGAAACAAGTAAAAAAGCATTAGTTATGGAGAATAACTAATTATTCCTGGGGGAGAGAGGAGTGCAGGGAATATCTTCATCAAAGGAGTGGTGTTCCAACACAAAGGTAGGTGGGTAGCTAGAGAAAGCAGCAAAGAAGATGAAGAACTCCTTCTAAATAGAAGGGAGAAGGGGACACAAAGGATTAAAAGTATCCCTAGCCTTCCTTCTATCCCCAGTTATGGAGTAGGTTTGTTTACATTAATTCTTTTTCTCTTTCCAGAGGTAATTTTATGCCTTGATGTAAAACTATTTAAAGGCCTTCTATTTATTAGAATTAAAAAGTCTAGAAGAAAAAACGAAGAAGAGTAAGACCAGTGTTATGTCAGACAATTCAGAACCACTTAAATCACCATCTGGAAAAGCCCATCTCAGACACTTCCCCCTTTGGCCCCCTTCTCTTTCCTTCTCTGCCAACACAGCTTCCGCTATCATTCAGATCCACGTGTACACACGCTGGGGGTGGTGGTGATGGTCAGCCTGCCAACCGGCTGGACAGTGGCTCAAGGTTGGCAATGGTTCCTAAGGGGACATGGCCCCTGACTTGGAATTCCCCTGCAGGGAGGTCCTCGTGGGGTGACATCATGCACATTCTGTGTTGTGTTGTGTCTTGAGTGTGTGAGTGTGAACTTTCTTCATGTACAGGAAGCAAAGGAAGGAAAGTGAATTTGAGAGAACAATAGCAATCTTGAAAAACGGGTCAGACCTTAAACAAAAGTATGCCAGCTTGTTCGCTATTTCTACTTATTTGGAAAGAAGGCAGTCAAGCTGTCTTGGCGGGCTCCCTCAGATGGAGCGGTGGCCTGCCCCTCACGTGGAGCTCTGTGGTGAAGTTTGCTGAAATGAGCCCCTTGGAGCTCACAAGCGGACGTGCCACAGGGAAGCCGGAGAAAACGCTCTGCTTTTAAAGGGCTTGTGTGATTAGGATAGTCCTTCTCAAATAATCTCAGTCTCAGTCACTCTATCAGTTAATCCTTGTGGAGTGTTTTGTTTCACATAGAGGAAAGTGCTCTGAAAGGTGTTCTTTGCCTAAACTCTCAGCACTAGTGAGCAGGGGTCAGGGAGGGTGTGCAGAACCTTACCTAGGTTCATCTGGGGCCAAATACCATGACAGAGAGAGGACAAAGAAGAAAGAGAAAAGGGCTGGGAGAAGGACCAGTGAGTACTAGCTTGGGTTCAAAGCCTGAGATCATCCGCTCTTGTGGTATTGACGTGTTTGACAAGCATAAGCTGATCCCCCCATAAGGGAACTTGGGGAACTAAAGAGAGTAGTAGTGGTCCCATGGTAAAATGTTAGGGTTTGTAGCAGTAAGGAATCAACAGGAGAAGAAAATAGTCCAGTTGGGAGAAGTGAAATAGCTTCCCCCACATCCAACCTCAACAAATTTGTTTTTGTTTCAGGCTTGCACTCTGTAGTCCAACTACTACATCATGTCCGAATGTTCCTGTCTTGCAATGGTAATCTAATAATCTTCAAAACCCTGAGGGAGACAGAGCATCGTTTGCTCCCCCTCACCTTCGGCCCTTACTAAGTACAGTCTTTTGGAAAACTGTCTTTGGCTTCTTGGATTTCAGCACCGAACGCCCTTGACATGGTTGAGAAAGGGGCATGTTCTCTTCTGTCCTGCTCAGGCCCAGCGCCAGGCAGCCACCTCTTGGCCTCAAGTTTTTCATCGTGGTGGGGTGAGCTGGACCCTTAACCTCCTTGACAAATTGTGATGGGCATGTGAACAGAAAGGCGGTCCCCTGGAAGCTGAAAATAATGTTCTTGGCTGCTGTTTCTTTCTCTTTCTATTTTAGTCCTCAGGGACATGGCTTTTTGTGTATCTTTTTTTTTTTTTTTTACTTCGATGAGATTTAGAAGTTTTGAGGTTTTATTGGGAAAAGAAGAATTCTGTGTGGTTTTAGAAGGCCAGTCACTTTGAGTTACTCAAACCCTCATTTATCCAAATACAAAAACTGAAGGACCACTTAGCAAACGGGGCCCCTTGTGATAAAGCTTTTGGCAAAGATTTTATATGTTCTTTGCACCGTTCATATTTTTACTTAGCAAGTCCAATAGTCAACCTTCCCAGTCGACCTGGCCACTGCTAGCTTGTCTTCATAGGTGTGTATTTTGTGCCTGAGTGTGCAGACACACTCAGCGTGCATGTGTGTGTGTGTGTGTGTGTGTGTGCGCGCGCGCGCATGCACATGGGGTCACAGAGAAGGAGAAAAGGCTCCGGCTGTTTACTAAGCCTATAGCAAATGAGGTTCAGGGATAATTAAGAGAAATCTCCCTTGGCAGAAAAGTGCCTTTTTGGGTCTGCTTCTCATTTTGGACAATTGGAAAAGGCAATCACTCAAGTTTTATTGATGCCAAAGAGTTTTTCACAGTCATCAATATGGGGCTACAAAAATGAAGTTGTTGACATCTTATTTCTGGGGATTTTTCTTTCAGATAATTGTGAGCCCTCAAGCATCATATATTCTGAAATAAGGCAGTTCCTCTCCAGAACTGAGCCCTTCCAGTGCACTGCATGCAATCGGTCTTACAAACGTTCTGCCAGATCCCAGGTCTGTCACATCTGTACCTATCAAGCCATACAAATTTCTCCTTCAGCTCAAAGGCTGATCTCTCTGATTTTGATTTTATGCAAAGGAGCTTGCAATAAAGTTTAAAATGTACGCAAATGCTTTTAGCCGGTTATTAACATTATGTGTACTTTGGGGATATGAACGCCTAGGTTATTGGAAGTAGACTTTGGCCTGGTCCCTCAAGCCCTTTCTCTGTTGGGACTTCTGGACAATTATGTTTTCCCTCTTGGAGCAAGGGAGGCTGTGAGTGCGAGTGAGGGGCTCCTGCAGGTCTGTGCACACTCAGATATGCTTGAAGGTTCCCAGCACGTGCCTGCCTGCCCCAGTGTGGCTGGAGAAGTCCCCCTTCTTCCCTATTTGCAGAATGGGACCAGCTGGCCTGGTGCTCTTGGTGGCAGCCTTCTGGCTTTGGTGTGAGAAGGCCAGGCCGTGGGCCAAGTACAGCCAAAACGAGATTGGGAGGCCGGCTCAGTGAGCCAAGAGCTGCTGTCTGTGAGCATGGGAAGACTTGGGCTCAGCACACGGTGGTGGCTGATCAGGGCCTTGGCTCCCCCCCCCCCGCCATGGGGGCAGCAAGGCTGATTTCACGAAGCGGGTGCTGTTTCCCTGAGGCCCCTCTCCCTGGGGGTGAGACTCAGGACCAGGTGCGCAGGAAGCTGAGTCACGAGTGGCTGCCATGGTTGCTCTCAGCCCACAGGAACACGGGGAAGCTCATTAGAACCGACAAAAGTCTGCACCATAAAAGTACAGGTATTTACTACCCCAGGAAGGAAATGGAGTGACCAATACAATAACATTAGCCACTGAGCAAGTCGATTAAAGTCACACTTTTAGCTACATCTTGTTTAAAATGAAAAGAGCGAGATGGAATCATGGCGTAAATCTAAGGGAATTGTCAGGCCGTGGGGATGATCTCACCTGCTTTCTATGGTTTCTAGAACTGAAGCCAATTTCAGAAACTGGCCTCCTCAGCCATTGTATTTATAAGTGGATACTCTTACCAACCTCCCCTGGAATCCTTGTGCACGCTGAGCACATAGCTACGTCTCCTTCTTACGGAGAGGGAGCTGAAGGTTAAGCAAGATTCCCATGGCCACGAAAGTTGTTAACGAGATCTGGGAAATTTTTCTCAAACCACCTCCCCTATCACCCACCTAAATATGTGTGTCTCTCTCTCCAGATGTGTGTAATATTGCAAGCGGTTGCCTTGGTGGCAAAGTCAGACATCTCGAAGCATCTCTGTGGCCCGGATCCCAGAGCTCCAGCCAGCGCGGGGACATGCAGTGTGGCGGCTGGGCTGGGAGTTGGGGGAGGCTGGGTGGTCCGGCACAACCCTGCTGCATGTTTAAGTGCTGACTTCACCCGAGGGGCTGCCCCGGCCTGTCGGGGTAGAGAAACTCCTCCCATGAACCCCTGATCAGAAAGGACATTTTAAAAGAAACCATTTGTGAATGACTAATAGGACACACGCTTGTTCTGCTTGCTCGTAGGTCTGGATTTGCAAAGTGCAAAATGACCCTAAAAGAGCTGTAATATTCCTGCAAGACCTCAGACTGTTCATGAGAGGGTTGCTCTCTGCCTCATTCCTAGACTTCTGATACAGCGGACAGGCATTCCTTACGGGCCCATATCCACTGAAGTCTCACCCCATGCAAAAAAGTCAAGACGTATAATTTAATATGTTGACTACTGAAGGTCAACAAAGATTTTAATTTTTATATGAGTTTGTCCCAAATGACAGGGCTATGGGTGTGAGCCAGCTCCAAAGCAGCTGTCTTTAGGGTTTCTGGGCAGTGGTGTATTGGGACAGCCCTGCTGGCAGGCTTGCTCTATGGGGCACCATATTGACCCAGTTGAATCCTCTTTCTTTCGGTTTTGAAATCGAGACATGCAGAGGGTTGCAGGCATTGGACTAGTGCATGCCAGATGACTCAACGGAGAGGCAGATTGCCCCATAAGGGACACAGGGACAGCGCACAGGGGACATCTGCCTCAGAGGAGTGAAGGATGCCTCACTGCTACGGGGGCTACGTTTTGGACATTTTTGGTTGGTGGATACTGACTTTTTCTCTTCTCCTCTCTACTGCCCCATTGAGGATCAACTGACATTGCCTAGGTAACCGGACACCCTCTCTGCTCCTCGTGGCTTAGGAGATCCAGACCGTCGCGGTGAGATTTTCTTACGTGAGCCCTTGGGTGGAAATGAAATCACGAGCTTGCATAGGATTAGGCAAAATCAACAGTGTTTGATGATCTGTCAGATGTGGGGGAAGCAGGAACAGAAAATGTAAACCCTGGTGTCCAGCCTCTTCGCGGCCGTGGCCACCTGGGACCGGGCATGGACTGTAGGTGGAGAGGCAGGTCTTAATGTGAAATCTTGCATTCTGCTCAGTACGGAAACAACACACACCTGAAGTCCCTTTGAAAACCTCTTGTTCCTCTTCTAACTCCTTATTTTCTTCCCTTTTCCTCTTCCTCCTCCCCTTCTGTGTGGAGACACATGTGTGTAACATTTTATCAGCTTCCTGGGTGTTTTCACTTCAAGCCTCCAGGTCATCCCTCTAAGGAAATGTGTGCTATCACATTTCTGACTCAGGGCAAGATGTATTCAGTATAATTAGTTGGTGACTCCTTGGAGTGGAAAAAGTTCTGCCAGAAATGTTCTGAGTTCAGGGTGAGTGCCTGAGTCATTTCTGAGCTCCAATCCACAAGCTCAAGGGCAGGAGATCACAGAAATTAGTAAGTGGCATCTTTTCTGCAGTCAGTCTCCCTCTGAAGGTCAGTAGTGACAAAGCGTGCCTGGGGAACACAGTTTCATAAACCGATACGAATAACTACCCCACATAATGTTACCAAGCGCATTGTTCTAAGCACTTACATGTGTTAGTCCAGTGGTTTGCACAAGCCTGTGAAGGGATACTTTTCCTGTTTCCTGGTTGTGGAAACTGAGGCACAAGGAGGTTAAGTGACTTGCGCGAAGACACAGGATGAGCGAGGGATATGCCGGGCATTGTGGTTCCGGGTCTGCGTCGCTCGTGTTCCTGCCACACCCCTCGGCTTCACCGTGCATGTCTGCATCTTTCTGCAGTCTTCATCCATGACTCTTACTTGTGGTTGGCTCTAAAGTTCCCTCCATTCTGTAGTCAGTTTGACTTGCCAACCATGAAACCAATACCTAGAATGGCCTTCAAGTTTTTAGTGGGAAAATAAAAAAAGCACCTTCCTATGGATTTAGCCAATGAGAGGAATCTGTCCAGAGAAACGGCTTTCCTGGGTTTGGAATATCATGACGTTGCCCTATCCTCCCTCTTGGTCTGCCTGCCGCCCCTTCCTGTGACTGCGGGGAGCATGTGCTTCAGAGCTCCGCTGATAGTAAAGGGAGGGTGGCAAGGCTGAATGAACTAAGGACCATCCAAGACCAGACTCCGCCTTCAAAGACACACTCAACTTTGTTCTGGACACTTTTAGTTTTAAATGTATTTTATTAAAACCTAGTTGCGAATCATGAATTAAGGTACAGGGAATCATTCTGGACCAAGTGGGGTCTGCTGTCTGGCAGAGTGAGGGAATGGCTGAACTTGACCTCATAATGACCTAGCAGGGTGGTTATCAGCAAGGCTGCCATACACATTCAGGGGACATGGGTTTGCTAGCTGACACGGGGCTGTGGCAGGGGCATGAGCCACTTGCCCAGGAGTGCTTAGAACGCAGGTCCAGGGGGGAGGTGTGGAATCACACCTTAGTCTTCACCAAGACTTTCCACTTGGACAAGATTCAAGCTGAACCCAACCTTAGCCTGAAGCATACTGTGTCTTTAAGATGGGAGTAATGGAAAGGCACTTAGTGCCTCACAACCTGACAGGGACTAATCGCTTTGGCTGTCCTTGAGAGTTGCTCCTGAGTGATGACAATGCCTTGGGCATGTTGTCATGGACGAGTGAATGCAGATCAAGTGTGTGACCCACTTATGGTCCTTCTCTCATTCTTCTGCTCCAAGACACCAGTCTGCCAAGTGTGGACTGAGGTCAAATCTATCTTAAAACCCTCAGGTATCAAGCTGAAACTTGCTACCTTTGCCAACACAACGTGAGGTGTCCTTGGTCCCTGCAGGCTGCTGTAGGGGCAGGAGGCCCTTGGCAGCCCTCAAATCAGTTCCATCTCCTTCTCTAAGCTTTTTGCACCTCGGGAGAATTGAGCTCTTGCTGGTTCATCTTATTGCCTGAAGGCCCAGGATTTGGTGCCTAGAATTTTTTCTGATCCATCAGCCTTGAGTTTAGGCACTGGCATTTTGTTTCATAATAAAGCACCCTTGCAACTCAATTGTGCTTTAAGACTGATTGACCAACTGACCAACCAACCAGCCAACCAGCCAACCAGCCAACCAG
Organism: Ailurus styani; assembly: GCA_002007465.1. NCBI lineage: Eukaryota > Metazoa > Chordata > Mammalia > Carnivora > Ailuridae > Ailurus > Ailurus styani. The sequence goes on along the minus strand of LNAC01000602.1, from coordinate 749,818 downwards.
CCAAACTTTCATTATCTTTTATAGCTTACTTTTCTCCTTCAGGACATCTTTATTCTTCTAAACTCTACCAATTAAGTTTAAAGTCCCCATCTCAGATTTGGACCCCTCCCTCCTAATATATACTTACTAGGAAGGAAGCACATGATGGTTTAGCTTTTCCAGGAAGCAGAGGGTTCCCAGTAGAGCTGGAAACCTGTCCTGGGTTGTTTGCTTCTAAATTATCCCAGATACATTGCTCCATCTGCGGACAAAATTATCCCAAAGTGGTGTCTTCCCATCATCAGAGCCTGACTCACTCAACCTGGGGAATGGTGATAGAATGGAGGTTGTGGGTCAGTTCTCTTGTCCTCAAGATGCTGCATCTAGCACCCCAACTTCTCTACTGTCTGGATACCCTTGGCGAATTCTCTCTACACAGCCCTTGTCTCCCCACCAGGCACCTGACCTCCTAATCTATACCTGTGTCAGTTTCAGGCTGGCTCGCTACTCAGAAGGAGGTCTCTCTGCCTCTCCAAGTCCATCTGTTCTGTAGATCCAGGCTGTGTGCTGGACCTCTAACCCTGCCCACCCTTGTGGTGACTGGTGACCAGGTGGGGTTTACTGGCAGACCAAGAAAATGAAAATGTAGAATAAGAATCATTTTTGTAGGTTTCGTGCATGTTCTTCATCTCCTTACTTTAGTACATGGTCTCACCAGGACCTTTGGGTCTCTGTGGTGGTCTCCACTCTCTCATCTTCCTGGAGAAGACTCCAGGGCCCTGAATGACTCAGGCTTTAGTGAAGATAGTTGCTCCTTCCCTAAGAACAGTGCTGAGGCAAGGCCATGCCATTTAGACAAGACTTGGCTAGAGGCAGGGCTAATGTAAGGAAGACAAAGAGGAACCATAGTGTGGATCTGGGTGGTTGGGCTCCCCAGTTCTTGATGCTGGAGGACCTTTGCATTTAAACTTCTGTTTTCCTCTAGATAGTGGGCACCGTCTCTGTGCTTCCCAGCCAGAAGCCAGTCATTGACCCTCCCAAGTCCAGTAGGCAGAGCGAGCTTGGTGAGACGTAGAGGTCCCTTATATGTCTGTCTTAGTAGAGAGAGGAAGTTCCTATTTCCTTTCTGATAAATTCTTTCTCCTAACTCTTGATCTCAGGAATGCCTGCAGCCCCCAACCCCTTTAGGGGAAATCTCAAGTAACCACCTGGGCTTTCAGGCCTCCCCCTAATAACCATATTAAAACTTAATACAATAGGCTCAACATTTATGGCCTGAACACTGGCATCCACAGGCCCTGGGCCACATCACACAGGACAGAAGAGTAACAAGGCGTGGCCTGGTGAGAACAATATCTGCATAGCTTAACCAGCGGGTCTCACACTTTATCAGCTCAAGAGGACAAAGGCGGCCACATTTACATTCGTATCCCATAAACACTGGATTCCCTTACAATGGCACATTCCCCCCTCCTCCTGCCACCAGCAGCAAGAGTTCTAGTGGTGCCCTGGGACTTCTCTGCAGAGACGTTCCCAGGACTTCCAAATGGGAGCTTAGCCTTGACTTTGGTATCAGGCCAGGCTGCCCTCACAGCTTGTGTGCTGTCTGTGCTGGGGACTCACACCTACCCATGGAATGAATTTATCTTAACCCTCCAGTCACTGCTGTTTTCAGTAAAAATACAGTAAGGACACTCTGCCATCTCCTAAGGACCCAAAGGCTGGATCTCTGGTGGTGCAGGCTTACTGTCATCAGTGTCCTCTGATGCTTGGATGCTGGGCCACTTTGGATCCATCAGTAAGGGGTGTGTCAAAGGCAATATGCCTAAATCCTGAAAAATTATTGTCCTTTTTTTTTTTAAACCAAAAAACGTCTATTTTCCTCTTGGGCTCACACATACTGCCAATGTGTTGTGTCTACATGGGGTCCAATGTAAGCTGGACATTGTGACACTGTTCTTGAATGTCCATGCCTTGGTCCTCATTTATAATAGAATTCCCTTATCTTTTCTTGACCTTAGTTGGCCATCTTCATCTACCGCCCACATTTTTATATTTTTGAACCTCAGTGAAGGAGGCAAGGGGCTCATTTTCCCAGATCTTTCTCTCCCAGGACCCCGCTCTGTCCCTTTCTAAACCTATGGAAGTACCTAACATCCTAAGGAAAGGATCATAGTCCAATTCCACTGGCGAATTCACAGAAGCCTTGACCAACAAGTATGGCCAGAACACTCTGTTCTGAATTGAACTCTTGACCAGGCCACTGCCTCAGTTTCTCCAGTGACTAAGATAAAGGAATAGAATCCCATTTTAGGTTTCATTTGCACAGTGAGCATGGCTGGAAGCCAATTCCTCCAGCAGCCCATTTGTAGAGGCGAGCCATCTGGGAGCATAGCGGTCGGCAATCTTATCAAATGAAGAAGTAAAAGATAAAAGTGTGGTAGCTTTCTAATAAACGAGGAAAAGCCCTGGAGAGGAGCGGTGAGCCTCCTGGCATATCTCCGAGTAGGCAGGTCCTGATAACAGCCTATTACTGTTCTCTGCTTACTTATCAAGTCTGACGTGGTCTGATTGTACTTCCCTCCTTTACTGTGCAGGTCAAATCAAATCCTACAATTATATTTGAGACAGAATCAAAGTGGGATAACCAACTGTGAGTGCGTGCCTTTGTTTGTGGAAGAAAATTCCTAAGAAGGTGGGCCCTCTCAGAATGGCAGTGTGGCCCCTTTGAGCATGCTCAGAGGCACGTCCTGGGCCACGGTGGGGCTTCACCTCCACTGCCTTCTGTCTGGGGAGGACTTCAGGTGGTTGTTTGGATCCTAGCACTTGGAGAGTCTCAGATGTCTTTGGTAGCTCCCGTAGTGAAGCCATTACCTCAGGCTGGAAGGATAGGTCCAGTCTGCTTTTCTCTCAAGGTAGAGAGGTGCATTATTATTATTATTTTTGACCTCTATTCTCCACAGCTTGTCTGTGTCTATCTAATTTGTTTGGGGTTTAACCTGAGTCCTTTTAAACCTCCTTGGGCAGTTGTATATTCTAACTGTGAATCGCTAATAAATAGTATAGGAAATGAGGAGGAATCAAAACAAAAATCTTGATAGAGGCATTTCTTAGTCATCAAATCTTGGAGCGTTAGGGAAATATAAATGAGATTTCTTTTCAGACTTTTGACTAGCCAGGGGGTATATTTGAAGACTTCAAAATCTTTTAAAAAATAAATTATGGTCCCCCTCCCCCATTAAGCAGGATTGAGAACATAATGGGCTGAGGAATTTCCAGAGTAGTCACGGGCCCTCTCAGGGGACTTATGGACAGTGGGTTTAAAAAACGTGTCTTTGAAGTAATTTTTCACGGACGTTTCAGTTCCAGCGGGTAGAATGCACATGGGTCAAAATAAGCATTCTAACTTAAAAACAACAAAAAGGAGACGGGACTGAGTTTTGCCCTGAGCTAAAGAGGAGGTCTTGCTCTGGGACAGCAGCAGCTGCGAACACACAGCGGAGCAGAAGTCAGGTCTACCAGGGACTTTCTCAGAGAACACTCTAGGTTTGACCAGAGAGAAAACATATCCATATCCTCTTGCATTTTTCTCTCTTCTCCACAGCCCTCACCCCCTCCTCTCCCACCCGCCAGGCCCCGCAAGGCTATGGCAGGCGAAACATCAAGAACTCCCATGCAGAGTGCAGTGCGTAGAGGGAAAGCCACTTGTCAGACTCTTCCTCTGCAGGAAGCTGGGTTCCCGTCGTGGGCTGAATTGTGTATCCCAGTTCACATGTTAAAGCCCTATCCCCAGTACCTCAGAATATGACTGTATTGGGAGAAAGGACATTTAGAGAGGTGATTATGGCGAAATGGGGTCATCAGGGTGGGCCCTGATTCCAGAGGACTGGTGTCCTTTTAAGAAGAGGAAGAGTCACCAGGGATGCGAAGGCACAGAGGAAAGGCCAGGTGAGGACAGTGAGAAGACACCGCCTGCAAGCCAAGGAGTAGCCCTCGGGAGAAACCAAACTTGCTGATGGTTTGATCTTAGATTTCCAGCCTCTAGAACCATGAGGGCCGATGTCTGGTTAAGCACCCCCCCCCAAAGCCTGTGTACATTTTGGGGGCAGCCCTAGCTGACTGAAATATAGGGCTGCTCTCTCTCCTCCCTGCCTAGCTGTCTCCTCACACCCAGAGCCACAGGAGGATCCTGGGATGCAGTGCAACATGAGAAGGAGGAGAGAGAGGGGGCCCCTAAGCCAACACTCTCCTCAGAATCTTCTCTGGCTACAGTGGGTGCCTGGACAGAGTGAGGAACAAGCCTGTCTTTGGTAGGAATATAAAGGGGTCAGGGGTGCCAGGAATGCTCAGCCTGTGGGGTCCTGTGGCTGGGAACAGACTGAGGTTAATTTACATTTGGCCTATGGATCCCAGGAGAGGGAAGCCTTTTGTGTCCATGAGAGGTGCTGCATGGTAGAAGGGAGAAGCTTAACCCTGAATTCCACCCCCAGACCTGTCACTTTCTCAGTCCATACCCACCTGGCTCCAGGTTCCCCACGCACAGAACTTAGGTTACTGATAGGTCAGCCCTTCTCACACTGGAATGTGATGTGAATCACACGAGAGCTTTGTGTTAAAATGTAGATCTGATTGAGTAGGTCTGGGTGGGGCCCATGAATTTGCATTTCCAACCAGCTCCCAGGAGACACCGATGCTGTTAGGGGTTCACATCTGAATAGTAAGATGGCACCATGCTCATTCTAAGCAGCATCTGGGCCCCTCATCTTACTCTCTGCTTAACAAGCCTGTACAGTTCCTGGTTGGTCCAGATGTTGGGACAGCAGGAGACTGAGGCAAGTAAGAAGAGTATGGATGAGGCCAGACCCATCAGATATGGACCAAGAGGCACCTCACTAGCTATGAGACCTCAGATGAGAGCCCTAACCACTTAGAGACTCAGTTTTGTTTTCTGCAAAATGGGTCAGTAGAGCTACCTCATTGGGTTTGTGTGAGTGTTGATGAGATAACACATACAAAATGCCTAGAACAGGACCAGGAGCATTAGAAATATTCAACAAATGTTGGCCCCCTTCTTCTCTTACCTAAACCCACCAATCTCACAATCTGTGGGGAAGTCCTGATTTGGTGGGGGAAATTTCAAAGAACACTTTATATTTCATAAGATAGAACTAAAATTATTTGTAATGTTTTGATAACTTTTTTAAAAAAGATTTTATTTATTTATTTGACAGAGAGAGAGAGAGATCACAAGTAGGCAGAGAGGCAGGCAGAGAGAGAGAGGAGGAAGCAGTCTCCCCACCGAGCAGCGAGCCCGATTCGGGCCTCGATCTCAGGACCCTGAGATCATGACCTGAGCTGAAGGCAGAGGCTTTAACCCACTGAGCCACCCAGGCGCCCTGTTTTGATAACTTGAGACAGAAAAGGAAAAAGCGAAATATCCAGGAGTCAAATGAGGATTTGATGGTCAGAGACCTTTGAGGCAGAGGTTGGGGGTCTCACCCCAGTATAGGACAGGAGATGGAGTACTGGACTGTACTGAGGGGAGGTGGCTAGAACTGAGGTCCCTACATGAAGTCTAGAGCCTCAAAGAGCTGTCCCTTCCATTTAATAGAAACTAACATACCCAAGAATTCTGTAAAAAATTTGTTGTTTAGAGAAGAGGAGAGAGGAAAGTCATCCATGAAAAATTGAAATGCCAGGTCTGGGCACAGGCAGATATGCAATCCAAATTTGTACTACCAGCCTGGTGTGGGAATTCCAAGTAGAGAAATAAAATAGCTGTCCAGGACCATTAAAGTCCTACATTTTTAGCAGAAGCAAATGTGAAATTACTGGTGTAGGGAAACTTTTACAACTCAAGGGTCAAGGGAGTCCCCCAGAAAAAACAGCCTCACTGAAGATGAGCTGACAAAGAGAATTGTAAACCAACCACTCAAGAAAATGAACCGTAATGAGACAGCGTCCACAGATGAAATAGAACCAGCACCTTCAAAAGTGGAAAGAGTACATTCATCTGAAAAGAACAATCGTCTAAGTATATTTCAAGGTACTGAAGAGCTAAGAGAATGAATGAAAACCACAATAAAAAGATAAGTCAGTGTAGAAAGTGATGAAGAAGTTCTTCAGGTGAAAAATACCGTCCTTGAACATAAAGACCCCGTGGGCAGGATATAGCCCAGATTAGGTACACAGCTGAAGAATTAGTAAGTTGGAAGGCAGTTCTGAGGAAATCAAATAGAATGTAGCGTAGGAAGGAAAATATATAGAAAGATCAGCTAAGAGACACGGAGGAGCGATTGAACGGATTCCTTGAAAGGTGAGTTTTAGGAGAAAATAAAGTAAATGAAGGACCAGCAATACTTGAAAGATAATGGCTGAGAATCTTTCAGATTTCAAGAAAAACATACATTTTCATTTCTAGGAAGCACAGGAGTTCTGAGAAGAACGTATAGATATAGAACGATACTAGATTAATTAACACTGGAAAATATGAAAGAGACAGAAATTCTCCCCCCAAAGACAGTATAATGACAAAAGATCTTTACAACACAATTAATGCCAAAACAAGAGAAAAATGATATTTTCAGGAAAACAGGAACTATGGAAGTTTCTCCCTTAGAAAGTCATCAATAAGTTCACTACTAAAAGACAGGCTATAATAAGGTGGATATTAAACTCAAGCTAGGAGTCCGTTGCCAGGATAATAGTGACTAAAAAAATGGTGGCAAAAATATTGGGAAATCTGAAAGAGGATTGACTGAAAACAAAAAAGAACTTTTGGAAGGCTTAAGGACAAGGTGCAACTAAAATACTAAAAAGCAGTAACACTGTAGGCAGAAGAGTAGAACCAGAAGTGATGTGTTTCAATATCTTTGTATTGTTCAGGAGGTAAGTAAAAATGGTGATTAATTGTATATTTCTTAACTTAAGTATATAAAATAAAAAATGTGAGGGTAACTACAAACATGGAAATAGAATGCGAACTTCAAAATCATGAGAAGGAAAAACAAGAAAACCTAATCCACTTGACAGAAGATAGGAATAAGAAGTAAAGAAACAGTGAATAAAAAAAAACCTGGTAAAGAAAAAACACTGGTTAAGATGGTAACGATAAGTGTAATTAGGAGTAATTGCAATATAAGCTCTATAATTTGCATTATAAATTGAGGGATTTTTATGTTTTATTGTAACAAAGAAATAAAACAAGACTTAGCCCTAAACTTCCATCTAGAATAAAATGGCAAATGGCATTTGTCTTTCTCTGACTTATTTCACTCAGCACTATACCCTGTAGGTCCATCCATGTTGTTGAAAATGGCAAGATTTTATTCTTTTTTTATGGCTGAGTAATATTCCTAAGTAATATTCATGTATGTGTGTGTGTATATATATCACATCTTATTTATCCATTTATCTGTTGAAGGTCACTTAGATTGCTTCCATATCTTGGCTATTGTAAATAATGCTGCAATAAACATAAGGGTGCATGCATCTTTTCAAATTAGTGTTTTCATTTTCTTTGGGTAAACTACCAGTAGTGGAATTATTGGATCATATGGCAAGTCTATTTTTAATTTTTTTAAAAGATTTTATTTATTTATTTGACAGATCACAAATAGGGAGAGGTGGGCAGAGAGAGAGGAGGGAGCAGGCTCCCTGCTGAGCAGGGAGCCCCATGCGGGGCTTGATCCCATGACCCTGAGATCATGACCTGAGCCGAAGGCGGAGGCTTTAACCCACTGAGCCACCCAGGTGCCCCCTACTTTTAATTTTTTAAGGAAACTCCATACTGTTTTGCAGAGTGGCTGCTAAAGTTTGGATTCCCACCAATGGCACATGAGGGTCACCAACATTTGTTATTTCTTGTGTTTTTGTTTTTAGCCATTCTGGAAGGTCTATAGTGATGTCTTATTGTGGTTTTGGTTTGCATTTCCCTGATGATAAGTGATGTTGAGCATCTTTTTATGTGTCTCTTAGCCATCTGGGTGTCTTCTTTGGAAAAATGTCTATTCAGGTCCTCTGTCCATTTTTAATTGGATTATTTGATCTTTTGGTGTTGAGTTGTGTAAATTCTTTATACATTTTGCATATTAACTCCTCATTGGACATGTCATTTACAGATATCTTCTCCCATTTTGTAGATGCCCTGTTTGTTTTGTTGATGATTTCCTTCACTGTGCAAAGCTTTTTATTTGGTGTAGTGTCAATAGTTTAATTTTGCTTTTATTTCCCTTGCCAGGGGAGACATATCTAGAAAAATATTTCTGTGGTTGATATCAAATAAATGACTGCCTGTGTTTTATTCTAGAAATTTTATGGTTTCAGCTCTCACATTTAGGTCTTTAATCCATTTTGAGTTTGTTTTTGATTTCCCTCATGTGGAATTTAAGAAACAAAACAAATGCACAAAGGAAAGAAAGAGACAGACAAAAAGACACACTCTTAAATCTGGAGGAAAAACTGGTAGTTGCCAGAGAGGTGGGTGGGGAATGGGGAGACTAGGTAAAGGGGATTAAGAGAACACTTATCCTGATGGGCAATGAGAAATGTATAGAATTATTGAATCATTATATTGCACACCTGAAACTAATATAACACTGTAAGTTAATTAACTTGAATAAAAAAATAAAGTGACAAAGAAAAAATTAAAAGAAAAAGATGGAAAAATATACCATGGAAATACTAACCAATCAAAAGTGGTTATAGCAATATTAATATTAAATAAAAGGTAAAGCATTTTAGAAACGAAGACATTTACTACTTAATAATAAAATTAATTTTTCAGCAAGATATAATTATTCTCAGCTTGAATGTCACTAACACTGTAGTCTCAAAATCTGTAAGTCAAAACTCATAGAATTATAATCAGAAAAAAAAATTTATTGCCACAGGGGGAGAAACTAATGAGTCTACCAGCAAAGTAATAGTAAGGATAAATAAGACCAGAAAAGTTTTTAATAAATTTGATCTAGGGGCGCCTGGGTGGCTCAGTGGGTTAAAGCTTCTGCCTTCGGCTCAGGTCATGATCTCAGGGTCGTGGGATGGAGCCCCACGTCGGGCTCTCTGCTCGTCAGGGAGCCTTCTTCCTCCTCTCTCTCTGCCTGCCTCTCTCTCTGCCTACTTGTGATCTCTCTCTCTCTGTGTCAAATAAATAAATTAAAAAAAAAATCTTAAAAAAATTTGATCTAATGGATATTTATATAAATTCAGCATCTAACAATGAAAGAATACATGTCATTTTTTAAAAATTATGAGCATGTTTTGTTTTTCTTTTTGAAAATCTAGTTTTAAAGTCATTACTTATAAGTGCCATTAATTACAGTAGGAGCAATAATGACTCAGCCTGTCCTGGGAGTAAAGTCTCTCCACTTATTTGGGGGAAAGGATGTGGACGACAGCACATGTGAGGGAACCATCATATATGAGATAAATATATGAGTTAAGACAATAGTTACATAGTCAGAGTCAAAATCATCTGGGTTTGAATTGTAGGGTCACTGTTTATTAGCTCTGTGACTTTGGGCAAGTCACATAGCCTCTCTGAGTCTCATTTTTTCTCATCTGGGTAATGGGTCTAATAATAGCACCCAAAACTCAGTGCTGCAGTGAGGCTCAAATAAGATACTGTATTTTAACTGTCCAGTTTCATGACTGTCTGCTCCTAAGTGTGTAATAATAAATTAGCTGTTTTCATATTCATTGTTATTACTCCAATGTCCTCTACTTCTGTATCAAATCATTGAATATGTTATATTATTGTATACTGAAAAATATTGTTTTCAGTTTATCAACTGTCTTCTTTCAAGAACTTGGACTCTGAGTTAAATATTTGTGTCCTGAACATCTTTTTGTTTTGAGGTATTTCCTAATGTGTTAGGGCAAAATTACTATACCATTATTTACATAAGCAAAGTGAAGATCCTCAGAAAAAACGTAGATTCTGTTATTTTGGAGGGACTACATTAGCAAAACAATGACTCTTCAAAAATTTATAATAAGGACTCCACACATTGGCAAGCGGATGTTGAAATTGGTACAAAGGCCAATAGTAACCATGAAGTGTTTTTAATCATAACTCAGAGTTGGAGACATTTCCATCTTATCCACAGCATCACAAACACAACACTGCAGTGCAATTAGAACTAAGGGAAGAATTTTTTGGAAAAATTTCTTCCTATCTTAACACGAAAGTCCTCATGCAAAACCTGGCTTTGGGACCTATGTCCTCCAGATGGATAAAAATTCATTAGATACCAACTGTGGGAATTCCTTCTGAAATGTATCCATTTTGCCTTTCAGGAGCAAGAGTAACAGTGACTTGATGCTTTTGTTCCAATGCTGCTGGGATCTCAGTCTAGAAGTTCTGCTTTCAAAGCACATCCTGGTGGGACAGATTTTCCCAGAGGCCCCACATTCACTAGCGTGAAGCTGTGGGGTTTTTGCCAGGACTGAGAGCTGAGTGGGGGCCTTGTAACAGAAGGAAGGGACCTGTCTATGCCCCTGGGGGAGCTGGTGTCCAAATGTCTGTTTTCAGTGTAAATAAGGTTTCATTCAGAGCTGTCCTGTGCCAATGTCTTAAATGCCAGGGACGGTGAGCAAGGCAGGGGTCTCTGCTACCTTAGAGTTTGGGAAGCATTTCAGGGCTTAAGGCAGGGAGCGGTACCACCTGCCCCTCTCCAGTGGGGCCCCTAGCTCTCTTCAAAGATGTGCATTCCCTACTCTTGGAGTCCTTTAGTCATTGGTCAGGTTCTGGTTCGGAATGGTCCCACTTCTCAAAATTCCCTTTGTAAATTCTGGTGGTGGTGTTTCAGTTGGCAATCTCGTACCCTTTGTTAATTTCAAACACTCAACCGTGACATCCTGTTACATGAGAATTGGGGTAATAGTTTCCAGTTTTTTCTTTTATTAAACTGATAGAAAAGCTGATAAACCAGTCAGAAAGATATGAAAACTACTGATCTAGTCTTTTTTTTTTTTTTTTTTTTGCTGCTTACCTGAGTTACCCATTCTAGGGGAATTCTGGCCTTACTAACCCTAAGTTTCCTTGCCTCACAAATTGCAATAGAAAAACGGAGTTCAGGTTTTGAGGCAAAATCCATCATTTGGCAGCCTGGCTTCCAAAAGAAAGTTCCAAATAATTCTCCTTCCAGACTCAGACATTCCAGGTCCCGTCACAGCTTAAAACGTGCTTTTTCTGTTTGGTCAGTCTGAGTTAAATTACTCTGGGCATTTTTGAATTTCATGAACAGGAAAAAAATAAACTTTTTCTACTTGAAAAATAAATGGAAGCCATTCTTTTTGGCGGCAGATAACTCCAAAAGATGTGACCTTTCAGAGTTCATACTGCCCAAGTGGGTTGTTTCCTTGGAGGACTAGAATCTGCGTGAGTTCAATCAAGTAATGTCAGGGAGAAAATGTTAAGTGATGGAGGAAGAAAAAATATTTGTAAGACAAGTAAACTTTGGAGCCAATTATTCTCCTCGATTTCCTGTAACTCACTCCATGCCCGGGTTTCAATGTTGTTCAGAATGTTTTATGTCATTTTAATAACCGAAGTAGTTTCGCTGAATAAATATAATGATTTGATTTAGAAACAGTGATTATGGTGGCTAGAAAAATAAGTTTCTATAGAAAATGGGATAATTTTATAGTTGCTGGGGAAGATGGATTTGTGTCGAATATTGTGTAAATAAATCCAAATGGCACTTTTCCCCTTGGTGAATTTTTTTGGTAATCAACCTACCAGCTTCTGGAAATGGACCATTATGCAGATTTATAAAATACAACTAGATCTTTTCACCTTGAGATGTTTATCGTTCTTTTCCTTGGAAACAGAATCCTGAAACGAAAATCTCAGTGGCAATGCTCCACGAAGAGTAAGGCCATAAATGCTTCACTTGGCAAAAGAGAATTAAAAAAAAAGTTGAGAGCTACTCAGAGAAATATTAACTCAGTTTTGCGGCTGAGATATTATGGACTCTCGCAAGGACTATATTTCACTGACCCTTTATCATAGCACTGCTATGGGCATTCATACTTTCATTGCTCTTCTCGGGCTCATTGGTGAGTGCAGGGGTTTTCATGAGGAGCAAAGATAGCTTCTCTGCCTCTGACGGGCACCCCCCTCCCCTGGCTGAGACAGATAAGCACACTGATAGCCACGGCACAGAGGTGCGGCTCGTCATGGACCCCAGAGGGCCTGCCACTGGCTAAAATCTTAAAAAGTCATCTTGGAAGCTTATAAAACAGTCTCACATTCTGCAAATATTTATTGAGTGCCTGCTATAAGCTAGTCCCTCTACATTCATCATTTCATTTTAATTTGGAATGCTTCATCCAGCATCGTAAAGTGAAACTCCACAAAGATTAATACTCAAAAATGGTTTCATGATAGCTCTTATCTTTACTGGCACCGTGCATGAGAAATCCACACAAAGCAAGAGGTCATATGTCAAAGGTCCAGGAGAAACCAAGAAAAACACTGGGAAAAAAGAAAAAAAAGAAGAAGAAAAGAAAACCTAAGAGGAACAATTTTGAAAAACAAACAAAGTAAGCCCAAAGCATAGCACGGGACCCTTGGGCCCAAGAAACTGTTTTGCAACTTAAAGGAAAAGCAAAGCAGAGCATCTTGAGAAAATGGCACATTTCTGAGGCTGAATGAACCACAGCTGGAATGCAGGGGACAACCTTCGTCCCTCGGAGAGGCCGCCACAGGGGAGCAGGGGTCCACAAGGGCCAGGTTTGAGAAGACCCCAGGCTCCACAACTGGACATATGGAGAACCCTGTAGGGAAGCCAGGAGAACACCAGAGACCCCACCAGCCATCATCAGAAAAGCAAGAACAGAACTGGAAACCAGATCCCCAAACAAAAGTATTAAATTCAACAAGTCAATAGACTTGATCCAGAATGGTCCTGCGCAAATACAGCCGTATGGATCAGCTGAGTGCTTAGAATGAAGGGAGACACTGTCTGATGCCCTTCCCAACCCACCCGGCCCACCGGCATTCCCGAACATGATACATTTTGACACTTGACTCTATTAATGTTTTAATATCTCTTTCCCAGGTTCCTGTCACCCAGAACTTGATCAGCTGTGTAGTTCCAAGAAGGAAGAGTAACGAACTGTGCTTTGCAAATCATTCTTTTTTTTTTTTTTTGTCACTGTCACAATCCCCCCCCCCAGGCTGTAGCTATAATGAGGGGGAGTATGGAATGTTGAATATGCTGGCATTATTGTTAATCTAGAAACTCCGAAGGAAGATGAGTGAACCCCTTGCCCGTTCCAACATTTATTCCAATGTCTATAAATTCCTCAGTGATGAACTGAAATCTTCCCAAGCTCTGAATTACTGCAAAGTCTTCCCCACCCTCCCCAGCCTCCCCGTGTCTAGCACAGGGACTCCACCGTCCGCAGCTCAGACCCGCTGCTTGGGGCTCCCGGGACGAAACGAAATCCGCGCCCAGAAGCTGATGCACCATGTGGAGGCAGTGCCCCTGCGGAACCTTTGCTTCGGTTTCGTTGCTTTTACCCCCTGTTCTTATCATCTCTGATCCACAGACCATCCAGTTTAGACCCCAGATTCTCACCAGTCAGCCCAGCAGAGCCCTCTGCTTCGCAGCGGGGGAAACAAAATTTCCCCCCATCTCCGGGCCTCTATCTGTCCGCTCAGAAAACGGGCAAGCGTAGTTTGGCCCATCTGCGGGCTAAGCTCTGTTTCGGGGTCCTCTGCCCACAAGATTCCTGCTCCCGTGTGCCTCACTGCTTCAGCGCCTTCGGGTCTTCATTTAAATGTCCCCTTCTCAGGGCGCTCTTCCCTGGTGACCTTCTCCAAAACTCTACACGTGCTCCAACCTCCAACTCCCCTTATTTCCTCTTCCCTGCTTTAATTTTCCCTTTAGTACCCGTTACTACCCAATTTGCAATAAAAATCTTTGATTTAAGTATCTTTTCCATTGTTGGACTCCTCCCCCAACCCCCACCCGGTGGGGTTCTGGTAAATGGGTAACAATGACAACAAACGTCTGGGCAAGACAGGGTGGGTGGGGGCTTGCACACATACTGTTGCTCCAGGCGAAAGTACTCCCCCCACCCAAGGCTCATTGCAAGGATGGCTGTGTTTAACAACGGGCTTGCAAAAATCCTGAGTATTTCACAATTTGCTCTCGCAGACTGGTTTGAGCGAGCTCCCACACACCACTGGCTCTCTGCACACTGGGAAATCCCACGAGGGTGTCCCATGAGAGCAGTGGTTTCTGTGTGCNACACCACTGGCTCTCTGCACACTGGGAAATCCCACGAGGGTGTCCCATGAGAGCAGTGGTTTGTGTGTGCTTTGTTTTTTGGTTTTTTTTAAAGATTTTATTTATTTATTTGACACAGAGAGAGAGATTACAAGTAGGCAGAGAGGCAGGCNGAGAGAGGAGGAAGCAGGCTCCCTGCCGAGCAGAGAGCCCGATGCGGGCCTCGATCCCAGGACGCTGAGATCATGACCTGAGCCGAAAGCAGAGGCTTTAACCCACTGAGCCACCCAGGCGCCCTGTGTGTGCTTTGTTAACTGCTGTAACCTCAACGCTCTCAATAGTGCTTGGCGCATAGTAGAAGCTTCATAAACAACTGTTGAATGAACAAGTATAAATGCCTTATTTTATCATCGGGATCATTGTATTTAACAATGTAGTCTGTCATTTTTACTTAAGCTTCTAATAAGAACTATGTCCATGCCATTACACGGTATTTTATAATATTTTAGTGGTGTTATGATGCTTAATATTTAGAGTGTAATTGGTCATACTACTGTTTGAAGTTTAGGTAAATTTAATCTCATTTTAAAAATAACACTTATAAATATCCTTGAAGATAAATACATATTCTAAATACTTAACTAAGTGAAAGGTACAGGTGTATTGTTTAAGGTTAATAAAATTATACTATAGGTAGTATGGGAAATAAGTTTGTGAAGATTTCAAATGCCATTCTGAAACTAACATGATGTAAGAATGTTCAACCAATTTATTTGATGTTAGAATATTTTTTTAACAAATATAATGTGAACCAGAAGAACAGACAAGGAATCCAAATACTAACTCTCTTTAAATACAATTTTTTAATAAATAAAATTTTATAAATGTTTATACAAAATGGATTATTAATCTAAATGTAAATGCTAAACTATAAAAGCCTGGAAGAAAACATAAGAGAAAATCTTTGTGACCTTGAATTAGGTATAGAGTTTTTAGATATAATACCATAAACATGATCCATTAAAGGAAAAATTGGTGAACTGGATTTCACTGATATTAAAACAACAAAACCAAAACCACATTTGTTCTGTTCAGATATTAAAATACAAGTTATAGACCAGGAGAAAATATAATTGACCCTTGAACAACATGGGTTTGAACGGCATGTGTCCATTTAGGGGTGGATATTTTTTGATAAATACAGTACTGTAAATGTACTTTACCTTTCTTATGATTGCCTTAATAACCAGTTTTTTTCTCTAGCTTGTTTTAAGTATTAGTACATAATACATAAATACAATTTTAATGTATAGAATAACTATCACAAATGATGCAGAATGTACATTTAAAAAAAGTGAGCTGGGGGCGCCTGGGCGGCTCAGTGCGTTAAGCCTCTGCCGTCGGCTCAGGTCATGATCTCAGGGTCCTGGGATTGAGCCCCGAATCTAGCTCTCTGTTCAGCAGGGAGCCTGCTTCCTCCTCTCCCTCTGCCTGCCTCTCTGCCTACTTGTGATCTCTCTCTCTGCCAAATAAATAAAATCTTAAAAAAAAAAAAGTGAGCTGGGGTAAGTTGTTACAATATGGAGAAAAGAATGAATCATTTAGATTCATACTTCATGTCATACAGTAAAATAAAGTCAACTTGGATAAAATAATAAAAAATAGAATAAAATTACAAAATGCATTTTAAGATTGTAGAGATGAGAATTTCCCAATGATTAAAGTAATTTAAAAAACTTTTATAAAGAGGTTATATCCGTAAAAAATTTTAAAGTACAAGGAATTAAATGTTCTGTTCCACAAACACTAACAAAGTTAAAATTTAAAAAAATTGTGACAAGTATGACAGACAAAACCTCTCTCTCTTTTTTAAAGATTTTATTTATTCATTTGAGAGAGAGTGCACAAGCAGGGGGAGAGGCAGAGGAAGAAGGAGAAACAGACTCTCTGCTGAGCTGGGAGCCCAACGTGGGGCTTGATCCCAGGACCCCGAGATCATGACCTGAGCCGAAGGCAAATGCTTAACCATCTGGGCCACTCAGGCACCCCGACAGACAAAATCTCTTAAAATCTTCAAATCTGTAAAAACTTTAAGAATTCATAAATAGATAAAGGGTTAAAAAATATAACGAGAAGTCTCATTTAAGGCAACGTGCAAATGGCAAACACATTAGAAAAAATAAAAATCAACTCAACCTGTTGATTACTTAAAGCAACTCAAAGTAGAATTTTATTAGAAGAGATTGTATGTTTAGTTTAAGGCTCTTTTCATTTATTGCACCACCTGGATTGATTCTGTTTCCGTTCTCCCCATACTTTATTAAACCAATGGTGGATTGATCTCAATGTGGATCTCAGGTCATCCATTCCCCATTCAGTAATGGAGATGCCAAAGGAAATATCAGAAGCTTGCCAAGGCAACCGACAGAGCTTAGAGCTGATATGTAATTGTATTGTCCTGAGAGATATTAGAATAACATTTTCTTGTTCTTTCTAAAGAAAAGCAAAGCCTCAACAAGTCAACAAGCGAGAAGCAAATGCACTTGGAGTCCAAGTGCATTGCTTTGTCATTGCTTCATTTTTCGTCCCTTCATGAAGTTTAAATGCAGGTGTAGGTGTATCTATGTACTTCATGTACACTGTGACCCCACTGGTGCAATTCTATTATGAAAACAATTGTCATTGGGAATGTATCCAACTTTAGTTTGAGGCTCTAAGGCATTGAATCATGGACTGCCAGGTGGCAGGAAGAGATGGCAGGTGCTGTCTGATCCAAATCTTTGTGGAAGCCCTGTCTGTCTACCTACCAGGTGAGGCACCCAAGGTAGTTCCTTGGAAATTCTGTTTCCTTGTCATGTCCATAGCCTTCGCAAAGATATGGTTATAATGGTTCTGAGACGAGCTGATGAGATTCAAAGCATTCAGGGATGAAAGGAACATTAGTAGTTATTTTAAGAGTAAGCTATAATTTCTGAGAAAGGGAACGTAGGGTGAATTTCATGTTCTCTCTGGCATTCTGCATGGAGGCCCTTTCCAAACAAGCTTCCTTATTGGGGAAAAAATAAATATTGGCATACGGAAGAGGACATAGACCTGCGGTTGGTGAGGCCAGGACTGAAAACATGACTATACAGGTGCCTGGACAAGTCATTTCACTTCTAGGACCCCAGCCTCCCTGTTTTCAGGTGGGGAGACTAGGGAGAAAGGGACACATCACATGAAAAGTGAGGTAACTCAGGCACTGGGAGATGAAGGGACTATCCTAAGGTCACAGAAATCGAAATTCAGAGAGGGGAGCCAACTCTTTGTCTTCTGATTTCTAGTCTAGTCCTACAGACACGTCATAGACCAAGGCAATGTGTGCACTACTGCTTTTTGGCTGGCTGGACCATTCCTGGGCTGTGCTTGGGCAGACACGGTCATGAAATGCCCCCTGAATACTTCTTCCAGAAATGGGATTTGGAAAATAGTGACATCCCAGCTGCAGGCAAAGGCGGAGAGCCCCCAGTCTTGCAACCAGTTCTAGGGAGGTCCAGTTACCAAGTTTTCTGAATCTCCATCACACATATGTAAAATAGATGTGATAATATTGCATTCACAGCATTTGATGAATGTAAAGCTAAGGCACATAGGAGCAGCGGCACCCATCATACATGTCCTTCTCTACTCTGGATCGAGGCTACTGAACCATTACCCATCACCACACTAAGCCCCTGAGACTCAGGAGTGGAGGTTCTGGATCCTTCGTTTATGTGAAGAAACAAGCCCAGGATCACTACATAGAGAGCTGAAATGAATGTGGGTAAAGAGCATTTTTATAGCAGTTCTTAACCTGGATGCCCTTTGGCACAGAAACAGAAGCCAGTTTGCCGAGGTTATCAGTCTGCCGGGGCCCAGCCCCTTTAGAGTGGAGGATCCCAGACCCTACGTGGCAGCCTCCTCCCGACCTGCATGTGCAGAAGCAGGGACAGCATGCTGAGTGTTTGCAGGGACCCAGAGAGAAAGTGGAAATAGTCCAGTTTCCCTAAAGAGAGTTAAGAGGTGAAGGTGGAAAGACATTACTTGTCACATTCCAGATCTGCCTGGAAAAGTCTGTGCAGGGTCTCCCGCATCAGTATCTGTCTGCTGCCTGCTCCAAGACCTAAAGAGATGAGTGGCCCACAAGTGTGCATTTGTCCAATCAACGCATTTACTGACCACGAGTGCTGTGCTGATGCTCTCCTGGGCCCCGGAAGAGCAGCGGTGGGTAAGACAGACTTGGTCCCTTTTCTAATGAGCCCGGTGCGCTGTGATTCTGTACCCACCCCCACAATGTTCTGGGTGCAGGGACAAGAATTCCAGACCTATTAAACAATCCTGGAGAGATAGAATCTTCTAGAAGGAGACTGAGGGGCAAGGAGGAGACCGAGCCATTGGCCCAAGGAGGCTATTTAAAGTGACATAGTTTTCAATATTCTTCTTAACTAAATCCCCTTTTATTTTTTCTTTATTTTTGAATTTTATTTAAAATCAACGAACATATAGTGTATTATTAGTTTCAGAGGTAGAGTTTAGTGATTCATCAGTTGCAGACAATGCCCAGTGCTCCTCCCATCACATGCCCTCCTTAATGCCGGTCACCCAGTCACCCCATCCCCTCACCCACCTCCCTTCCAGCAGCCCTCAGGTTGTTCCTGGAGTCAAGAGTCTCTTAGAGGTTTCAGTACTCTTTCCTTCCTCCTGTCAGACCCACAAAGATAAGGGGAAGCTTTCCCATACTGAGCTTCAGTTCAGGGGTGCAGAGAAGTTTCAGTGACAGAGCTTGGGGACCGGAGGACCATGGTGGGTCGTGTATCTGGTGCCACCCAGCCCTGTGGACACTTGCAGGGCTGTAGCGCTCCCAGCGCCCACGTCGGAGGGCTGCTGCCACACGGCCCCTCTTGTCCCAGAGCTCAGAGCGGCTCCCCGGTGGCCTCTGTCCCCACTCTCGTTCTCCTCTCCGTGCCTGGATGGCTTCGGCCCAACTCCTTGCATCCCAGGCTCTTCCTAAAGCCCCTGGTGGGTCTTTAAAGATAGGAAGGAAATGCACGTGAAACAAAACATTGGCCCACACGGAGGCATGTCCACATTTGGGGGACTTTGGTGCAGCCAAGGAAAGGGCTGTGTTTGGGTCAGTGTTTGCAGGCCATTAGCTTCCCCACGACTCTGCTGTGTGGGGAGACCTCCGCCTCAGGGAGGCCCTGGGCACACGGGCCATTGCTGCACTGACTCAGTCCTACGTCCAGCTGTTCAATGCTAAGTTTTCACTGTTTACATACACTTCTCCATGACTGCTTGCACGCTCCCAAAGACACACATCGTTCCTCTTGTTGTCAGGTGAGGGAACCGGGTCCAACAGAAGGACTGTGGGGCCCAGTGACGTATCTGGTAAGAGACAGAGGCAGGGCCTAGGCCCAGCCACCTGCCTCTCAGACCCCGGTCTTCCCCAGGGTGTCCTCGGGCTTCTAAGTGTGACTTCCCCTCCCCTGGCCCAGAATCCACTCTGGAAAGGAGAGCAAAGCCCTCTCTGGTGATTTACCAAATCCCCTGATAAAAATGGCCTTTAGTTTGGTCCTTCCACTCGAATTCCATTTTGAACCCTTATGCCAGGCCGAAGGAGGGAGCTTGTGCCTGTCTTTCAGGTTGCCTGTGGCTCTGAGCTTCTCAGGGCCTGGGTGGCTGCTGCATCCCAGTGTCCGCCCCCAAGGGAGCTGGTGACCTGGCGGTGCTGGGCCGGCGGCCAGGCGCTCGCTCCTCACAGGACTGTGCCACGTCCCCATTTTCCTGGAATTCAGGGAGTAAGAATAAAACCAACTCCTTATTCACTCAATTATTTCCAGCTTCATTTTTCAGGATCCCCCCATGGCATTGTTTTCCCCGGAACTATGAAGCAATGAAACTATTAATAAATTCAAACACGGTACATGGACTGTTTATCAAGAAAACAAGCAGAGAGAAACGATCCTGCAAATTTGGCCAGTGAATATTTCAGCGTGGGGAGAAGGGGGAAGGGTATGGCCA
>LNAC01000602.1:656349-729351 GCA_002007465.1 Ailurus styani | reverse complement strand
GGGGGGTGGGGTTGGGAGTGTGGGGGGCTGGGGGCTGGGGTGCAGCTTGCTTCTGCACACACGCACGCGCACAGTGTGAGATCATCTGTCTTTGTCCTGCTGTCTTTGTAGGACTTTTCTAAGAACTAGAAAGATTCTGATTTCCTTTTAGATAATTTATGAAGTACTTTAAAACACACCCACTCCCTTGGGGGAATGATTTTCAAGCAACAACCGAACTCTTGTTGATGGATTTTTTTGGATATTAGGGATATTAGTTCAGCATGATTTAATTTGTGGATTGGGTTGAGGAGAGAAAATGGAGGCTCAGCTTGATTCAGGAGACGGGCAGACAGACAGACAGACTCGGGCTGAGAGATGTCAGGGTTCGGGTCCTTGCTCACAGGCCTTCCCCAGGCCTACCTCGCCGGCTGAGCACGGGCCTGGTGGGTCTTCCCTGAGAGGTGGCCCTTTTGTGTCTAGTGCTTCCCTGACTCCCTTCTGCCCCTGGCATTTGCTCCTCTCACCATCTCACTCCAAGTTCAAACCCAGGTGTCCCAGATCTCAGAGGCCTGTGTTCCGTTACATCTCCCCTATGAGTCCCTTGCGGAGAATGGGGAGCTCAAGGACCAAGCTGGGTCAGGCCTTCGCACCCAGGCCTGCTTATTCCCCCACCTCACTGCCATCCACCCTGAGGCTGTGAATGCCGTGGTAACTCGGAGCCCAAGGGTGGTTGGACCAGCCACTTGGAGCCCAGAAGGGGCTGTGGTGGGAGAGGCTTTTTTCCATGAGCTCGTCCAGCTGTGCCCAGGCCTTAGTGATGCTGCTTTTGGCCCACAGCTCACAGGCCACAGTGGAGCAAAGATGTGTGCAGACGCTGGCCAAACCTAACCACCCTCAGCTAGGAGAGAGCAAAGCTGTCCCCTAGGTAGAAAACAGGAAAGAGAGAGCAGACTCGGAAATGTGATTAGGAGGCTTCTGGTCTCACCCACCATCTGCAGTCATTCCCAGCTGGGGCCCCCAGTGGTGGGTGGGCCATGGTGGCACCTGGAGACTATGGAAACCATGTTTCCTCTGTGCACCTCCTCAGGCCTGTGGCTCCAGGGACTGAAATGCCTAGGCTTCCATTAGAGGCGGGTCCAGATGGCCCGTGCCTTGTTCCCAGACCCTCAGGCTACACACAGCTTTAGCTGCCGCTTTCCCTCATTTGGGAGAGTGAAAACATGGGCTTGGAACGTCTCTGAGCCTTCTAATTGGGCCACCAGCTGATCTGCCCCAGCCTTTTCTCTTTTAACCAACTTGACCTTCTAACATGAATGGGGAAATGCCTATGTGCTTAAGCTTGTATTTTCCATAGTTATACAGCAAAATCCCATTTTTATAAGCATAGTTGAGCTCACAGCATAATGAGGCACCATTCAGCCATCCAAAAAAGCCAGTGAGGCTTCCTTCCAGCTTGAGACGGATGCTGGGGGAGAGGGACAGCCTGGAGCGGGAGGCACCCATCTCCGGCCCGCACAGAAAGGGGGAGGGGGCTTCATACACCATGGGTGAACTTTGAGGACCTTCTACTGAGTGAAACAAGCCAGTCGCAGAGGGGTAGATACTGTGTGATTTCACTGATAGGAGGTACTCAGAGCAGTTAAAATCACAGAGACAGAAAATGAAACGGTGGTTGCTGGGGGCTGGGGTGGGGGTTATGGGGAACCGGTGTTTACGGACAAGGTTTCGGTTTTGCGAGATGGAAGGAGGTCTGGAGCGAGGCGGTGCTGAGGGCTGCACGACAGTGCGAATGCACTTAGCACTACAGACCTGTGCATTTAAAAATGGTGAAGACGGTAGATTTCATGTTATGTGTATTTTACCACCATGTAAAAACAAGAGGGGGATTCAGTACAGCCAGACCGCATTTTAGTGAGGCATATGGAAAATGTCGCTAGACTTTCTGAATCCCTGGCTCTGTCGCCTTGGAGGAATCTAGTGGTTTCTGCTTCCCAGCGGTGGTGCCGACACGGTCCGTTCTCATTCAGCAGGAGTATTGATTCAATATTCTGGCATAAAATCGAGGGCAAGCCTCCTAGGACAGGAAGCCGAGGCTGGTTAGGTCACTGGATGTCTTTGCCTTCGCAGGAGCCGCCGATCATTCCAATTTGTGTCACTCATGCTTTGCGTTTCTCCCGTGTTCGCTCTGTGCTTTGTCATTCAGCAGGTTTTCCCTGGGGACAGTTTCCCGGCCAGCACTGGGCTAGGGAAATGCCTTGGTCCCAGGCCATAAGTACATATGGACATGCACTCACCCATTAGAGGCTATAAACATTCTGACTTTGAGCTTTTAATCTGTTCAGGGAAGATAAATAGGAGTTTGCTAGATGAGGCTGAAGAGTAGAACGCGGGCACCCACATCCCTTCCCGCGAGGAGGGCTGCGGATGAAAAGTGGGGCTACTTCATCAGCACCCCTGGCCCCAGTCTGCGGGGTGGCCCCGCTGAGCCCCCAGCAGGGTCCTGGGCACCTCCCCACACCGAGGGCCAATTCAGAGACAGCACCCAGAAATCTTCCAGGTACACACTGAGGGAGGGGCACCCTGGAAGTCAGTAACACATGTTTAGCATAAAACCTTACTAATTCACTGCTAACAGTGACTTAGTTCAGATATCTGGAGCCAGAAAAGCCCCAGGCGAGCTCTCCATTGGAACTGGCATCTGGTCAAGTGGAAGAATTGCTCATTTGGAAAAAAGAAAAGGCACGTGAAGTAGGTGCGGGATGCAGAGCTGTGCTCCTGACCGGCCGCCTCCTCCAGGCTGGAGTCCGGGGATTACCCTGGCCCTGCCCTCTTGCCGGCTTGTGGGCTGGGCTGTGCCAAAGCAGAGCTGTGTAGCCACTGCGCAGCCAAAATAGGAAACACACTTTTTCTATAGCAGCAGGCAACAGTGTTTTTGTTGGTTTTTGTCAAACAAACTTTAAACCCTTCTCCTTTTGAAAACTCACAGAACAGAAACATTTATACTCCATATGAACCTCGCCTTCCCCACGCACGGAGGCCAGCTCCAGAAGTCGGAAAGCCCAGATCGCCTTTTGGCAGAAAACTCGGTTCAGAGCAGGAGGGTTGTACAAGAGTTTACACTCTTCTATCGAGACCACCGGCTCTTGTGGGGTTGCTGTGTATTTTTCGGGCTCAAAGAGCAGAGCCTCCAATATAATATAAAATAGGTGGTATAATAAAAATACTTTAAAAATCAGAAACTCTGTCGGGTTAGGACGATGCTCTGTCTGCTCTGAAATAAACACGCGGGGACCCTCGCTGACTTCATTTCCTCTAGGTTCTTCATCCGTGCGCTGCCCGAGTCAGTCCCCTCGCGTTTGTTTTCCTTAATTCCCCGCCCGGCCCGCCCCAGGTTGGTCCCCCTGCAATTACGAGTGAACCTTGCCTTCCCCGCAATGTGGCGTGGAGGGACGTGTTTTTCTTCCTTCTCCTGGTGGAGCGGAGGGGACGGGGCTGAGCAGCAGACGACGGCACAAGGGGCTGATGTAGCACCTGTCAATCACCCCGATGCAGAAAGGTCTAGTTCTCACACCGTTGCTTTACCCGGGAAACCTGGTATTTTTTTTTTTCCTTTAGAAAAAGGTGTTGTGCATGACAAAGAGTTAACTGTGATTAAGGAACACCTACGATGTCAAGGCTTCAGAGTCATCAGTCTGCCGTTTGGTGGGACCATGATGAGACCCACGGAGGACAATGCGCTTAGAGTCAGTGGGCTGGAAGGGTGATGGGGTCTGGACTCCCCTACAGGAAAGAGAACCTTGAAAGGACTACTCCAATGCCCCGGGCACTGCGGGAGCCCCTCCCCTGCAATGCAGGCTCTGCTTCCTGGCAGCTCCATACTCCCCAGCAGAGCACAGAGACCCTTTTGTTCCACAGACACACTGGTCAGAACTTCTCTTTACATTGATCTCAGATCTGCCCCCGTCTTCAGCTGCCAATCGCTCGTTCTAATTCTGGCGACTGAATCGAAATAGAGTAAGTGCATTCTTTTTTCCATGCCATGGCTCTTCAAGAATCCCAAGGCTTCTTAGAATCTTCTCCAAGTCTTTACTTTTCCAGATTAACAACCTTTCTTTGGTACTTCCTCCAACTTTCCAGATACTTCTCCTCTTTTTTCTTCTTCTGATGTGTTTGAAGTCGTCAGTCATGACTCCTAAAACGTGCCTGGAATGGCTCACGATGGTCACAGTGATCAGACCAGTGTTGCTAATGATGTCCTATGCCGACCGGCTCATGCTGTGTGTACTCATTGAACTTACACATTCTCAAGTCCCCCTTCGATTGTTGGTTTTGTAAATATAAACCGTTATCTGTATCTACTCATTCAACGTTCGATTTCTTGATGCTCTCAGTCCTAAAAGGATTTAAGGTGATTGCTAAAAATATAATGCAGTCATATATAAAAATATTAGTTAAGAAACTAGCACAGGGATAGCATGGATAGGGGAAATAGAGAAGCCCAAAAATTATATTGGCAGGTAGAATGCATTCCAAGAGCTCCTGTAACCCAGCCAGAGATAGGCCACATAGTTGGCTTTAAGTTCCCTAGCAACAAGTGGAAAGAGGGTAACATAATCATTTATGTGTCAGAGTGCACATAAAGGAAACTTAAGTCAGTGGCTCAGGACAGTCACAGCTATTCCTGGTGCTGAGGCTTAAGAGAAATATTTCTCAGTGACCCTGTTAGAGGTGACTGTGGGACACAACCCTTAGCAACATTCCTAGAGCAAACACAGAACATTTCCTAAGGCTCTGGTTGCTTCTATGTCCCCAAGCTGCTGCTGATCTTCTGATATAGCCCAACATAATGCGTTTTGGCAATTTTTTTGAATCATATTTTTATCCTTGCTACATTTTTTAAAGTGCGGTTTGGGGAATTCTTATTAAAAAAGGAAGATGGAGAAACACGGGACATTCATGTCACTCAGTGTCCTATAGAGTGCCTCTGGATTTTCAAAGTTCTATGATTTTCCACCCTTTTCTTATTGGATCACATCCTTGTAATATTCTCCCAGGCCCTGTTACTGTTATTTATTATTATTATTATTTTAAATGAAACATCGTTCGAAGGGAGGGACACTTGCAGGAACCTTTCCGTTCCCTTGTTTTAGCTCGGGGAAGGCGGAGCTGGAAACCTGGGGTTGTGCGTGGCATCTGTCCCTCCAGGGTAGAACAACTGCAGTTCTGCTGAAGTCCTAGATTCCAGATGTCTCCATCCGGGTGAAAGGAGAGGGCAAGATTGGGGCTGTTTCCATGCCTCAGCCTGGGAGGCTCTGGTGCTGGGGAGAAGAGAACAGCCTCTTTTTCGGATCAGCGATGAGCCTGGAGTAGCTCAGCCCCTATGCTCTACTCAAAAGCTACTCAAATGCACATCACAGTGAGCTCAGTCGTTCTAACAGCTCACTCTTGGATTTTAGCCTCCAGCCAGTGAAACTGATCGCCTTCATGGCCTCCGTCCCTCCCCCACAGCCCCACAAAGAGCTCTGGGACTGACAGTCATCACCTTCATCACTGATCCAGTGACAGCCCTCGGCACTGCCTGTGAGCGGCCCATGCCGAGGAGGAGGTTTGGTTGCAAGTTTGGAAATGCTTCTCTTTGTGACTCCAGCCCCCGATAGCTTTGCTTTGGACTTCCTCTGTTTCTACCTGCCTCTGTATGGGTTGGATGAAACACTACCTCCCTTCTCAGTGTCAATATCGTACACCTAGGGAAGCATTTGTGTCCTCTCTCAAGCAAACTGCCACAGTGGAGTTTTGTGAATCCCAACTCCAACTATCAATGAATATCTAGACCTTTTGCTATCTCTACAGTTCTCTAAAAGCTTCACAGAGACTTTGTCTCTGGGCTTTGCCCCCATATGGTAAAGAAGTTCACAGAAAGGATACCTAACATTCAAGGACAGGACTTGGGGTAGGCCCCTCCAAACGAATCCCCCAGTTTTCTAATAAAAATGGCCAAGAAGTTAAATTCTACTTTGGAGATAAAGACCCAGAGGCACACATCATTCAGGCAATTTTCACAGCCTGGGGTGACAGAGAACAATTCCAGCAGTATCTGGGTCTGGTCTGGAAAGTGGAATCAGATTCTACTTCCAGTCTTAAACTGGGCCCTTACAACTCCTAACTCACAACGATGAACAGTGACAGTTTCTATTTTGTTTTCATTTAGTGATGACTCAAACCAAGAGTAAGAGGAAAGGAGAAAGGGTTTCTGTGCTCTGGTGGAACCAGCTGGAGATTGTGCCTCAGGCTGGGGAGAAGCCTACTTGGGATCTGTCCCCAGGCCCAGGAGGAGTGCGTGCCCGGCGGCCTCTCGGATCTGCTCCTCCAGCTTGGCGAATGCCGTGCCTTGGCCCCGAGCAAGAACACTAATGCAATCAGAAGGTCGAGGGTCCTCATGCACCTAAAACATGACGCACATACTAACCGGCAAACCCCAGTACTCCTGAGGTTGCAATCACAGTGCACATGCCGTGTCCTGCTTCATCATTACAGGGCTGTGTGATGTCAGGATTGCTATTAACAGTAGCATGGACCCACTTTCCAGATGACGAGACTGAGGTCTGAAGGGCATCAGGGACATTTGCAACAGGGGCCTTGAACCAGGTACCTGAGGCCCACGTGACATCTGTTGCTTATCAAATCACCTTTGGCTGCTGCTCTCCTCACCCCAGGAGTGGCCGGAACCCCTGACTCCCAAGTGGGGCTGGCGTCATTCCTCCTCCCTGGCCTCCATCATGGGTGCAGTTGGAACCCTTGGGTTTCCCCGCTGCCACTTCAGAGAATGGAGTCTGGGACTCCTGGTAGCCATCCACCTGGAGTAATGGGGGAGAGCAGGAATGTTTGAGAAGATGACACGTTCTTTGTTGTTGTTGGCACTCTGGGTGCAAACGCATTTCAGCTGAGTAAGCACGAGCCACTGGATTCGAAGCGCACCCGAGACTTCAGCTCACACTGTGTGGAATTGTTCAGGGTTATTGAGTGTTCTCTTCATGGCCCCTTAAGTTCTGTGAAATAAATCTCTGTCCTTAGCAAACACACTGAGGGCTTTTCAGTCTCCATGCCCCATTGAAATGTCAAAGTATGACAGGAAGGCATGGCTTCTCCCTTGTTTGGGGGGCTTGATAGAGCAAACCAATGATGTATGCAAACCAGCTGGAGGCTTCACCAGGATTTCTATGAAAATATGTAGATTTCCACCAAGTATGGCCTTTAGATGTTAGTGTGAAAACTGGCCTGGTTTGCAGGTCTAAGCATCTAACAGATGTGTGGGGTGCTTGGGTGTCCCCAAATAGAAGACTGAGTTTAAGGACTCCTCTCTGTGTGGAAGGGCCACCCAGAACTCCTCAGAGAGTCCAGCTTCACACAGAGGCCATTGTGGGGGATGAGCTGGTGTGGGGACTCCATGCTTGCCTTCTTTCCTCCCTCTCAGCCTTGGAGCTGGGCCACACCTTGATGGGAATTTAACCAGATCTTTCTTTTCTTAATCTCTCTTTCTCTTTCTTTCTTTCTTTCTTTCTTTCTTTCTTTCTTTCTTCTTTCTTTCTTTCTTTCTTTCTTTCTTTCTTTCTTTTCTTTCTTTTTCTTTCTCTCTCTTTCTTTCTTTCTTTCTCTTTCTTTCTTTCTTTTTCTCTCTCTCTCTCTCTCTCTCTTTCTTTCTTTCTTTCTTTCTCTCGATTTTATTTATCCAAGAGAGACAGACAGACAGACAGAAATAGCAACAAAGAGCATGAGTGGGGAGGAGATGGAGAAGCAGGCTTCCCACTGAACAGGGAGCCTGACATGGAGCTCAATCCTAGGACCCTGGAATCATGACCTGAGAAGAAGGCAGATACCAACCAAATGAGCCACCTAGGTGCCCCCAACCAGATCTTTCTAACTGCTGGCCTACAGATGACAGAAGCTGAGACCTGGAATGTACTTCTTTCTAAGGATCCAGAATGTGGGGTATACTAAGAATCAACATGGGAGACATCCAGGCAAGGGAAGGTCACTTCAAATGGATGTTGTGCCATGGGAGTGAACACAGGGGACAAGTGACAGGAGCGGTGACCTCAGAGGGTGGTGGTGACATCAGAATGCACATGGATGTTGTCCATGGGAAGCCAGAGCTGAGTGAGCAAAGGGCCACCCTGCTTGTGATGAGTAGGAGTGGGGACATTTGAGAGCAAATGGGGACAGCATGTGTTGTGCTTGGGTATCATCTGAGCCAGAGTGGATAGCAGATGAAGGCATGCAAGGGCATCTGTTGGGAATGAGGAGCATCTGGGAGAGGTGGACACACTATCTGACTGGGCTTAAGGAAGTGGTTCTCAACGGAGGGTGACTTGGCCCCCCAGGGACATTTGGCAGTATTTGTTTTGTTTGTCATAACTGGAGTGGGGATGCTACTGACATCTCTTGGGGAAGATGCCAATGATACTCCTCAACACCCTACTATATTAAGGGCTCAGCAAAGAGTCAACCAGACCAGAATGTCAATAGCACAGAGATTAAGAAACCCCAATTTAAGAGTGTGAACGTTTAAATCAGTACCCAATGCCAGTTTTCATTTGTATCTATCAGTTCTACCACCTCGATTTGAAATTTATTTTCTCATGCTCTACAGACTCATTTCCCAGCTAATACAATAATATCACGGTGTAGGAGGACAATGGTTTAGAAGTACACAGGCACATTCCGCCTTAGTTTAGGCCGCAACTCTTTCTCCCAAGCTGGACACAAACTCTTCCTTCTTGGTACTCCCTAGGGTTCTATCTGTCCTTTCAAGGGACTTTGAAACTTGATCTGAACCTGATTAATTCATCTCCCACCCCTCATGGTAGCCAGCTGAATGTCTTGTCCCTAGAAAATACTTAATGAATGTTTGCGAGCCACCCAACGTCACTGAGGTCAAACTGAAGCTGAATTTCCAGGCATTCATTCCATGTTTATTTTTGGTTTGGGAAGAGTGATCACATGTACTTTCAGAGCCCGTCCCCATTGGAAGAACCCATGGGAGGAGGACCAGAGCCCCATTAATAATGGTCTTATTCTGTTAGCAATTTGACTCCTTGAGGCTCCAGCAATTTCTCACATTTATGACCTTGAGGCTCCACTGGAGATAGAAAGTGGCATACTCTTCACCGCCCCCCCCCCACAGTCTCTCACCCCCTGCCCTCATACTAATGCGATTGTGTTCTTCCTGTGAGCTAAGTGATTCTGAATGAATGAGTCTCTCTAACACTGTCCTAAGTGACCCTGTGAGGTGTGAAGAGTAAGAAACCATCCCTCTCTTGACAAATTCTCACTTAAGTGAAGAGGACAGGTGGGCCCATAAGTCATCATAATAGACGGATTCAGTGCCTTAGTAGAAACATATACGGTGTCTGCGAGGGTAGAGGGAAAGAAGCCTCACTGGCCTGGTGGGAAGGGAGGGGACAGAGAGTGGGGCAGAGCCACGTTTGAACTGGCCTTCAAGGACGATGGAATGACATGTCTCGAAGGGACTTCTTTCTTCACCTAAAGGAACAAGTGGCCAAGAAAAGAAGCTGTGGCCTCCTCACTGCTGTCAAGGCAACCACCTATTTCTTCCCACGGGCTTGACCTGATAGACAGGCTACCCATCTGGAAGGTGAAGGCAGTGGATGAGATGAATATCCAGCTCCTTGAACCACAAGATCTTCCAGAGCCTGGACATGACCCAGCTGACCTGTCACCTACCCCCACGCTCTCCCCTAATCTCAGTCACCCCTTCTAATTCCTGGTTATGCAGAATGTTCTTGATTCCTTGAGCCACCACGTACGTGTCCTTTCCTTGTTTGGAAAGCATCCTCCATGGGTGATTTTTCTA
Source organism: Ailurus styani (assembly GCA_002007465.1). Taxonomy (NCBI): domain Eukaryota; kingdom Metazoa; phylum Chordata; class Mammalia; order Carnivora; family Ailuridae; genus Ailurus; species Ailurus styani. The sequence continues at coordinate 719,498 of LNAC01000602.1, read as the reverse complement.
CCTGTGAAAGTCTCACTTACCCTCAGCTGTAATGCCAAAGGTCACTTTCTCCTTGAAGCATTTCCACTGTGCCTGGGTAGAATCACTGCTTCTGTCATAGCTCTTCCCATTTGGGTTTTGTATCACATGAGTGCCAAGGATGTTTGAGTCTGTCTATCTCTCATGTGCTACTTGGGGCCACGCATGATTTTTTTTTTTAAGATTTTGTTTATTTATTTGACACAGAGAGAGAGATTACAAGTAGGCAGAGAGGCAGGCAGAGAGACAGGGAGAGGAGGAAGCAGGCTCCCTGCTGAGCAGAGAGCCCAATGCGGGCCTCGATCCCAGGACGCTGAGATCATGACCTGAGCCAAAAGCAGAGGTTTTAACCCACTGAGCCACCCAGGCGCCCGCATGCATGGTATTTTTAACATACGTTTTTGTATATTTGTACCACCCTCTCTACCCAGTATCAACTTGAAAGACTATGTAGTAGGTGCTAAGTAAGTGTTTGCTGTTGATAAAGACGGTAAGTAGTACAAAAGTCTCATTACAGTTTTCAGGAACAAGTGGGTGCCTTCAGACTGGACTCATGGGCTTCAAAGAAATCTTGACTTTTTGCAAACTCCACCAGCGCTCACCTCTTGCTGGTGTTCCTAAGTACATAGACTGTCATGGTGCCGAGGGGATATTAAAGTTCAAAGAGACACAGAAATCAGGTTGAAGATGGTAAGTGATCAGACTCTTAAGGGAATAAGAGCATTTCCTCATTTTTGGACTGGAGTAGAAATGTCTGTAATCCAGATACTTAAAACTTGTCTGGGTGAATAGGTGGGGGAGGTTTCACAGAAGAGCCTGGAGCAGGGCCCTCGGGGATGAACTCTATGTGTTCGTAAAGGTCACATCCAACCCCAGAGCTTCGGATTCCATGATAGCACATCTGCTTTTGATTGCCTGGGTTCTGAGCACTGGGCTTAGGGCAGGACGCCATCTGAAGGAGGAAACACTAAGCCTGTCTGCAGGTCTGGATGTTCCCACAGCAGGAGACCAGCTAAGCCCTGTGGCCGCGGGAAAGACACTGGAGCTTTGTGTCTGAGGCCTCACACATGCATCCCACAGCGGCCTCTCCGAGGGGATGAAATGGAGCATGCGGGATGTGAAGCCCGGGAAAGGGGTCCCAACAGGAGCTGGAGATGACAGCTTTAAACTTGGAATAACAAGGTTGTTCAGAGGGGTCAGAATCGGGATCAGACCCCACTCTACCATTCCGGTAACACCAGTCTCGGCCCCGGGGTGACCTCAGGGCATTGGCTGTTTCCTTGTTCATGAGTCGGGGGTTTACTGTGTGCCAAGCGTTTAGGGCTATGACCAGGACTTGGCATTCAGTGACATTGGGCTATTATTTTCTAACCTAACTTTGGGTCGCTCCATCTGGGGAGACAAAGCGACTTAGAGTTGGAAGGAGGGAGAGAAAACTCCACCCCCGAGTATTGTTTAGAGGATAGAGGCTTGGCCCCTGCGAGCGCATGGCTCCTGCGGGGCGCAGATGTGAGGGGCCCACGCCCCCAGCAAGTGCACTTTCTCCCCAGAGCGAGCCCGCCAGGGCCCCTGCGTCCTGTGAGCGGAGGCGGCCAAAGCTGCACAAACACATGTGGCCCTGCGGGGGGGGGGGGCNNGGGCCCGGGGGGGGGGGGGGGTCCCCAGGCTGCATGGGACGCAGATTCTTCGGACTGCTGCAGAAGCCAGAGCTATGTAAACAGGAGATCAAAACAACAGCGTCGCTGGCCCTTCAGTGTGATGAATGTCCGTCCTCCATGTGCGACAGCAGTCAGACCACCGCCACCTCTTCCTAGTCTGGGTTTTCAGAGGACTCGGGAGGAGACTCCCCCGTGTGGGTTCGGGGGCTGTCTTTGAGCTGGCCGGTCTCCCTGGTGGCTGGACCCACCTTCTGGAGGCAGACAGCCCCCTGCGTTTTCAAAGCCCGGCCTGCCCGCATGACCCCTCCCAAGCAAGGGGGGCGAGGAGCAGGCTGCTTGGAGGCTTTCATCATTTAAAGCCAGCTTGGGGACCCTTCCCCCACAGCGTGGGAACGAGGGGCCCGCCTAGTGCAAATTGTGCCCATCGGCCCAGGACCACCGAGGACCATGTCTGGGAGCTTGGGAAAGGGGAATTTAATGGGAAGGGGAACAGGGTGGCCAGGTGTGCTCAGGGTCATAAAAACCAGCAATTTTCAGCAGCTCTTCCTTCCAGGGTTTGCTACCCATCTTGGGTTCAGTGAGACCAAAGCCTGCTTGCCGGGGCTCTTGCTGGTTCGGCCCCTCACTGCCTTACCTTGGGCATCTTCTCTTAAAAGCAAGAAAATAGGAAGAGAAAACCTTTCTTGTTAAATGTCCCAAACATGTGGCTGCTTTGTGTTCTGCTATAGTTCGAAACTGACAAGTTGTCATGACCCAAGCTGTCCCCCTGGAGAGAGAGACAGGCACACAGATCAATCCATTGATAATCTATTGGGTGAAAAGATCTTCGGGTAATTGAAACAGCTCTCTCAGATCAAACCATCTTCTATTTCATTAGGAGGACTGCAAGTATTATCGGCTCTTTTTGACCATTTATCATTCTGTCTTTTGTGTCAGAAGTGCCAAATGAATGTTCAAACCCTTGCTCATGTTTGTTATTTCATTTAGGAAGTATTAGCGATAGAGTCAGTTGTCTGAGAATGTTTGACTTGCTTTGTTTTTGTTGTCTGGCCCCTACATTGCAGTGTTTGGGGCCAGAGGTGATTATCGACAGCATGCCCAAGAGAAAGTGCTCAGACTGGCTCCAGTAAGGATCCGGGGCAGGGGGGAAGGGGGGCAGGGGGTGTGTGAGCATAGTCCTAGGAGCCCAGTGCAGCTCCAGCTGAGGGCCATGGGTGAGGGCTGGCAGTTCAGACTGGACTGGGAGGATCTCAGATGTGTGTACATGAGTGTGTGTGAGCGTGCGCATGTGTGCATGTGCACGAGTGTGTGTGCATGTGCATGTTTGTGCACATGTGTGTGGGGCAGGGCTGGGGATGATGCTGAGAATGATGATGGTGTTGATGGCAGAGCAGGTCACTAGGGTTTCAGGATGGTGTGCAGACATTTGGGTGCTCCTCTGTGTTCTGGTGAAGTGTCCGCTTCTGAATCCCAGCAAAAACTCCCAGCAAAAAAGAGCTACCATAAATTACGGCACTGTGGGCTGCAGGGATCTTGGCAAGGTAGCTCCTCTGGAAGTTCCAAGGCTCCAAAGGCCTTTCTTCCTGTTCTGGGTTTTTCTCTGGTGACTCATCAGGCAGCACTGTGAACTTGAATGCATGGCACAAGGCTTGACCTCTAAGCCTGAGGCAGATCTCAGCTGGACAAGGCGTTTGGAGGACACAGGACCTAGATGTGCCATGTTGGCCCTTCTGTTGGGTGCATTTGAGGCAAGTCCTCCCCTCTGGACTCAGCTTCCTCATCTCTTGGCTTTCAGACACCTGGTTCTCCGGGTGTGATTGCAATGAACTAAATAAAATAATTCATGTAACATGTTTTTAGAGAGTAATAAACACTATTCTATATGGAGATTTGTTGCGTGCAAACCATGTGCACACCCTGGAATCAGGCCATCCCCAAAGAAGACATACCTGACTGGGCGGACTTTGGGCATCTGGGAATTAGATCGAATGACATCACTCACTCCTGGATGTTTTCATTTAATGCTGACTCTGTGCTCTGCCTAGTGCATGAAGGATACAAATACGAAGGCAGGGCCTTGTTCCTGGGCTCCAGGGTTTTATAGTTTGCGGAGCAAACTGGCAAGGTCTCAGTCTTAGTGATCCAGAAAGCAGAGGACTCTCAGGCTGTCGGTGTGTTAGGGAGTTGTTAGGGACTGAACCCCTCCCCCCCACCCCCAGATTCACATGTCCAGGTCCCAGTACCTCCAAATATGGGGACAGGGTATTTATAGAGGTGATTTAGGTAAAACAGGCTCTAATCCAATATGACTGGTGTCGTTATAAGAAGAGATAAGGACACAGACACACAGAGGGAAGACATGTGGGAACACAGAAGAAGCCGGCCGTCTACGACTCGCGGAGACCAGCCTCCAGAGCTTGTGCTGTGTAAGCCCGCTGGGGTGTGGTTCTCTGGGGGTGCAAGCTTAGCTACTACTGCAGAAGGGCAACCACAGGCAGCGGGAGGGAGTAGGGGATGGAAGGAGAGAGAACATGCGAGAGCAAGGCCACAGCTGCGTGCAGCGAGTGACTCCGTGGTGTGGGTCCTGTCCTCAGAGAAGCAGTACCCAGAGCCACGGGCCCCTGAGAGGTACAGGACAAAGGACAAACAAGTCTCAACTCCGATCTCCCACTCATCAGTGTTGCCCCATGGGATGTAATTTCAGGAAACACATTGGTGGGCACTGAGCAGGACCTGTGCCCCTGGTGTCACGGAGAAACCCGTTGAGGTGACAGAGATGCTTGGCACTAGCCAGGGGGAGCCACTGCCCCGGAGCCTCTGGGAACGGCTGGGAACAGGAGTGAGACTAAGCTTGGTTCCTAGGGCACAGAGAGGCTTCTTGAACAGGACATGGCGGGGAGGGGAGGCACCAGTGACAGCAGCTGGTTTTGGGGGGGGGCAGGATCACAGCGCATGCAGCAAGGGTTGCGGGGAGGTGGGTGAGAGGGGTCCCTACGGCCAGATCACGGATCTTGGAAAGATAAGACATTTGGGTTCCATTGTGAAAATAATAAGTCGTCATTAAAATGAACACTTTAAGCAAGGGTGATGTGACTGCGCTTGCACTCGGAGAGAGTTCTGGACTCAGCCTGTGGGGGACCCAGGGCTCACCCTACCAAAAGGCGGGCTCATCCCAGGCCCCGAGCACCCAGAGGCTCTCCCAGCCCTTTGGTGTACCTCCCTCTGCTCTTTAGAAAGGCGAGCAGGTGGCTGCCGGCAGCCCGGCCCCAGCGCGGCTTCCGTGAGGTTTCCTGACTGTGGGGAGCTGTCAGGGCAGGCCTGACCTGCACTCAGAAAGCTCTTGATTTCCTAAAAGCTAGAGGCAGAAGGGACAGAATAGGGACTCACCTGTTCCTCAGGGATCTGGCGGGGAAAGATCATAAAATAATCTTTGCCTTCAGTTATTCCTTCTCCAGAAAAGACTTTCCCCGGGAGAGTGAGAGGACCCTGGAGGGCCCCGTCTCTTCAAACTGCTGAGCATCCCCCCTCCCTCCAGCGCTGTCCATGGAGAAGTACTGTCCCAGAAGGCTCAGAACCCGCGTCACCCACTTGTTCCGTAGTGCACGCACAGTCCCTCTGTTGCTTTCTGAGCTTCGAGCCCCGCCAGCCACTGGGAGGGTTCGCAGATGGGAAGGCAGTCCAAGGTCATGTCTGAGCCTGGCGGTTAGTGGGGAGAGCATACTGGCAAGGGGACGGAAGAAGGGGCTTTAGGCCCCCAGAGAACAGACTGTCCCCAGGGCACCTGAAGGGGAGGGGGAGAGAAGGGAGGCGGCGTCCAGGTCCGCTGGGGGGACACAGTAGTCAGAAGACTGACCCGGAATATTCACGACGCGCTGGAGGGCAGGTCTCCAGACCTCCAGGGACTTCATGGTGGGTGAGGCCAGGCCCTCAGACCCCCGGGGTCCCTGCTCCTGCGGACGGCAGGACATCCCCACCTCCCTAAGGCTCTTACCTCAGCTGTATCCGTGTCGGGGCTGCTGCGGGTCGGTTCCCATCAATGCAAAGCCAAGTCACACCCTGTCCCCTGACCTGGTGACTCCTGGGTACAATACCCCGACGCAAATGTCCCTGTTGCCCTCTCCTTGCCCAGTGTCACGACCCAGCCAGGCTGAGACCGAGAGCAGAGAAGACCTCTAGCTTTGGCACTAAAGACCCGTCGACGTGCTTGAGAAGTTTCGGGGGGCAGGGGAGGGTGGGGAGGGAAGGATTCACGCTGCCTGATGGGACCCAGTCTCCTCTGCACATTCGTGACTCTCTCCAGGTTTCCACAAAAACAAACAGAACAGAACACCACCACCACACAGCGAAGGAGCCTTAGGCAGACCTCTTCTAAATATCAAGTCCAACCATTTATTTAATATAAATTAAAAAAAAAAAAAGATTTTGTGTCCAGGCCTCACTCCTGACCCTCTGTTTACTAGGTGGCACTGCAGCTGGGACAATCCGAAGATGACAGACAGAGGTGGTGGTGAGGAAGGCAGAGTCACGCTCGAGCCGGCAGGCTCCAAGGCAGGGGGGTTCAGGAAAGAAAAAGTCACGTTCCCAGTTCTTGAGGTTTCCATCACGCGAAGCACCCATCCTCTTGTCCAGAACCGGGAACCTATTATAATGTGTCCCTTGTTATTTTTAGAATTTAAGATGATATTTTCCTATTTTAGTTAATGGCCTGAGAATGAGATTTTGGTTGTTTGCAATAAATTGCCTGATTTGAAACTATTGGTGCAGAGGGACTCTATAATTTGGTCTTTTTTATAGCACATGTTTTTTTGTGTCCCCCCCCCCCCCCACACACACACTCCTGGTCTGGAGAGTTCCTCTAATCAGGTACTGGGAGTGATTAATGACCGCATGGGTCTGTGTGCAGTCGGAGGCCTCAGCGTCCTCAGAAGGAGACCAGGGATCACGGCTACAGCACCGCTGCAGGAAAGAAAATCCCGGGACCACATTCTCCCCCAGAAAGTGCTCACTTGCAATTAAAGTCCCGCCAAGTCCCGCCCCAGTGCAAATAGGGATGGCTATAGAAATTGGTGGAATGTGCTCAAGGCTAGATCCTCAGATGTGCTGGCCCAATGCCCCCCTTTCTGGCCCAGAAAGGCAAAGGGGTGGGAAGGTAGAGAATGTATTCCACATCCTTTTTTTTTTTCCTGCTCATTATTCCAAAAGGGAAATACTTAAAATCTTCAACCAACATTTTTAAGCACTTATTATGTGCCAGGCACGAAATGGCAAAAGGAGGACAGGCTATAAAAATGGGTCATATTTCATCGCGGCTTCTGGGGAGTTCACAGTTTGGTGGGAGAAGCCCATAAACAAATAATTACACTGAAAGATGGTAGCAGTCCCATCAGGGAGCTGTGCTGGACTGTGTAGGAGCCTGCCCGGCTGGGAAGGAGGGAGGGGTGTTCCTGGTGGCCTAAGGAGGTGCGGAGGTGTGTGACATCCCGTGCCTGGAGGGGGCGGGTTGCGGGGTGTGAGGCAGGCAGGGAGGGCGGCACCGTGGGGCCGGGATGGGATAGTAGGATGGGCCCAGAACAGCGAGGGTTTCTAGGCCCCCACAAAGAGTTTGGATTTGCTTCTGCGGGCAATAGGGAGCCAGGGGCTCTTCTCCCGCAGGAGACTTGTAATGGAATTGCTATTTTGCAGCTGCACACATCTCACTGCAAAGATCTGAAAGCCAAGCTGGTGCGGACCCAAGTTATGGGTCCAGAACTGGAACCCAAGTTCTGTGGCTCATGGGTGCCAGGGCCCATTGTCCCAAGAGCAGCTCAACTCTGGGAGAATCTGGAATTTCTCGGGCACACTTTCGTTCTTAATTCATCCTCTCTCATTATCTTTTAAAAAGGCATACTTCTGGGGCACTTGGGTGGCTCAGTCATTAGGTGTCTGCCTTCGGTTCAGGTCATGATCCCGGGGGCCTAGGATCGAGCCCCACATCTGGCCCCTGCTCCTCAGGAAACCTGCTTCTCCCTCTCCCACTCTCCTTGTTTGTGTTCCCTTTCTCACTGTGTCTCTCTGTCAAATAAATAAAATCTTAAATAAATAAATAAATAAATAAATAAAAAGGCATACTTCCTTGTTATGTTCCCCACAGCTTTTCTGAGTGCAGTTTCCTTCCACAAATCACTTTTCAAAGTTGTCCCATCTTTACTCTGCTGGACACACTCTCTGATAGTAATTTCAAAAAAGCTCTAGCAACTGGGCGAACAACAAACCAGGGAAGTTCTCCACATAACTCACAATTTTCAAAAGATACAAAAAAAATTTTTTTAAAGCAAGGAGGAGAAAAACAACAACAACAGGGAGTCCATCTGGCCTTCCGCTCTGTCTGCGTCGGCGACACCTACGCCCAGGACGTTCCTCCCAGGGGGTCTGATCCTGCGCCGAAGCTGTCGGAAGCCCCCGGTGCCCCGCCCTCAGCGGTGGAGGCACAGACACTGAGCCCTCCCCACCTGAAATGTGCCCCCAGCCCCCCACCCCAGGCTCAGGTCACCGCCTGGCTCCCTGCCCACCTGTCTCACCTGGATGACAAGGTCTCCCAGGTCACTCGTACGAGGACCCAGGGGCAGGCCTCACCGTGGCCGCTCTTTCTCCCGCAGAAACCGGGCTCCTGTCAGTGACTGAGATGTTGAGAGCATTTCAGAAGCACTTCTTTGCTTCCCTTAAAGCCAGCCGACGCTTTCTTTAGGTCACATCTTCCCCTGCCTCCCCTTCGGAGAGCTGACACTGTCTTCGCAACAGAAATGCACATCGCGACCCAGAAGCTTCACTCCTTCGTTGCCTCCCACAGAAGGGGGTGCCTGCGGCCCCCCGAGGCCTGCCACATGTGCGCTTGGAATCTCGGTTCACGGCAGCCCAACACTGGGGAGAGCCCAAAGGTCCAGCAGCAGGAAAATGGACCAACGAGTCATGGTGTGTCTGTACGAGAAACCAACTGCAGCAATAAAATGCAATAAATTATTGTGACGTACATTGACTGGATAAACCTCACAGACATAACGTGCAGAGTAAGTGTGACGAAGTAGCGGTTACTGCCTGATTCCATTTAGATGAAGTGTACAAGCGAGGAAAACTCATGCAGGGACTTACAATAGTCCTTCCATGGGGGTCGTGGTTGGAGGGGAACAGGGGAGCCCCTGGGAGCTGGAGATGCTCTAGATCAAGGTCTGGGAAGTGGCTCCGGCCTTAGTTTCTTTCATTTAAAATGGAATAACGAAATGGGATTTGGGGCTCTTAAGGGGTAAGTGAGGAGATGGATGTGAGGGGTGTTTGGTGAGAAGTCGGCCTAAAGGAGCACAAGGCGAGTGCTTTTTCTCCTCTCCTCTGGTCCTCAGTAGAAAGTACCTGGAATAGAATATGGAGTCCAGAGATCATGTAAAGGCCCGATTTCAGGAGGTGGAGGCTGGGGGGCTCCCAGTTCCTTAGCCTGGAGAAGCCCAAGGCCAACTTCCTGCAACACTGTAGTGCTTTGTAGCTGGGGGAGCCCAGATACTCTTATCAGCACCATCCTCCCTGACCTGCCCCCAGGATCCCCACCAGAAGCTCAGGTAGCTCACATCTTGACGAATGGCCCATGTCCAGGGAAGGACCCCAAAGACTCTGGGCTCACTCTAGCAAGGAAGACAGAGCCTGGCTGGTCCCAGCGGCTATTCGCTCCCCTCGTAGCATCGTCATTAACGTGGACAGTTCAGATGGACTCCAGGGCCACACTCGGAGATGCACAGCTTTCTAGTGTTAGCCTCGATTTCAGATAAAGAATTTGAGGCTCAGTGATATACAGTCATGTGACTAGGGAGTGACAGCCCTGAGATCCCGACCTAGGGACACCCCACCAACTCTACAAAGCACGGTTATGTTAGCATTTTTAAATGAATTGATGACCCTGCAAAGCTGCCTGATTTGCGATGTCCAGTACAGTGCGGAGAGGGTGATGATCTCACTGGACTATGTGGTTGGAACTGTGGCAGCTAACTCTGCCTTCTGGGTGTCGGACGCTATCCGTCAGCTTTTGCCTTGTGAGAAACTGCCCCGTAAGTTAGTGGCTTAAATATTTATTATTGCTTACAAGTCTATTGGTTGTTTGTGCAATTCTTTTTTATTAAAGATTTAATTAATTAATTAATTTATTTATTTATCCTGTGAGCGGGGGGTAGGGGCAAAGGGAGAGGGAGAGACAGAATCTCCAGCAGGCTCTGCACCCGTGAGGCCCAATTCCGTGACCCTGAGATCATGCATGACCTGAGCTGAAATCAGGCATGGGACACTCAACCAACTAGAGCCACCCAGTGCCCCCTTTCATGCAATTGAGCGGTTCAGGTGATGGAAGCTGGGCAGGCTCACGTCTGTTGTCAGCTGACAGCTGGGCGGCTTTAGTGGTTGGCTTCATGTTGGCTTTACATTCATGTTTAGGAACAGGGGAGACTGAACCATGGGCCTCTCCTAATCCAGCAGGCATGTTCATACGGGCTTGTTCATACAGTTGCTTCAACTTCCAGAAGAAAGAGCAGAATCTTGTACCATGTGCTCGGGGCCCAGTGGGGAACCGACAAACATCACTTGTGCCCTTGACCCAAGCATTAGACCAGCTAAGAAGCCAAGGGGGGAAATGCAACCCACCCCTCTATGGTGGATCCAGGAAGACCTCGTAGCTGTTTAAAAATGGACCCTACTGTGTGTTTGACATCATCGTCTCTGCAAATCCTCTTTGAGGCTTCATCTTGCTTGACTCAAAAGCAAAAAAGAGGAAGGAGCACAGCGGTGCCCTCACTTTTTGCTCCCTTTGTGGAAGCCAGGGAAACAAACTCACTACCAACAGCATACCCCCAGGACTTCCCTTGAGGCATACGTTGTTCACTTTCCATTGAAAACTTTGAAAATGACATTTCCTTGGAACCAGTTACAAGCATAAATATGGGAGTTCAAATGGAATATCCAGTTTTCACAGCTGTATCTGTCCTAAATTAAAAAGGACAGCAAAACAAAGAGAAAGGGAAAAAAAATGACCCATAGTTTTGCAACAGCATGGAGGCACGGGGAAGGAGTCTTTCCAATACGCGCTGCCTGCCCAGCGACTCCGTCATTTCCAGACTGGACACCTTTAATTAATCATGGCTGGATTCCTGTACTTTTATTCTTGGGCTGTTTTATTTTCTTGTTCTCGTGCCCACATGAGCATCCTCTGGCAATAAAACATCCAGGGAGAAGTTATAAAAACATGTCATCTTGGTTATAACATATGGCTAATTGATTTTTGAGAATCGCTTAATTGTACGACTTTAGTTAACTAAACAACAATGCCTGTTTTCACACCCCTGATATTAGCTCATACTATTTCATGACCTGCCCCTGCTGAGACACACTCCATATTTCTGACCGTAAATCTGGCCTCTGCTGAGGCTTGCATATTTGTTCCAGCTTTGTCGTGGTGGTTTTACTGCATCGGTTGCTTTTTTTCCTTTCTTTTTTCAATTTATAGTGAGCAATAAACATGGGGAAAGTTTTAAGGGTAGAAAGTGTTTGTTTCCAATCCACGTGAGCTGAATTTTTAATTTCTTCCTTAAATAAAATAAGAAAAGGTGGCTTTATTTTCTCCTTGGCCCGCCATGTATCTCTGTAGGCTCCACTTAAACGGTATGTGAGAGAAACCTGAGCTTGTGGCCTTTTTTCAAACAAAGGTCTCTGAAAGCTCTGCCCAGTTAGATTAATTGCCTGGAAGTTTCACAGAGGTCTATGTCAGTTACAAGGAGGTTTTAATGTGGAAAAGTCAAGATGATAGGCGGGTGGGAAGAGGGGCTAGGAGAGGCTGGAGAGGAAAATAAGGGCATTTGAGACCAGCAGGGAAAACCTGTTTGGTGGAAAATAAGAAAGTGGGGAGGAAGACTGGGAGCACTTCCCGTCATGGTCTCAGCTCAGGAAGAGGGGAACGAAGAGATCATATTCCCATCTTATGTCTCCGGAAACTGCTGGATTGATCCAAAATCTGCCCACCATGTTATTACACAGCGTGAAGGCACAAGAGCCCTGTAAAAAGTCACAGCCTGGGGGGATGTGGGGAATAACCTCGGTTTTCCATTGCTCTCCTGGAGGCTGCTAACTTTTTAATTTTCTTTCTTCTCATGAGGGAAGCCCAGAGTAATCATTAAATCTACAGTAGTAGCTTGAAACATCCATGCTACTTACCATGTGATAGAGCACATTCTAAGTGCTTTGCGGATGTTAATTCCTTAAAGCCTCAGGCGGACTCCATGATGCAAGTGCTGTTATCGCCCCATTTCACAGGTGAAACTACTGAGGCACACTGAGTTGAGTGACTTGCACGGTTACCCAGGTGCTGTGTGGTAGAGCTGGGCCTGGGGCTAGCTGCCACCCTGGTAAGCTTTTTGCTGCTTTCTCTCCGTGTTTGGATGGTTCTCAGATAAAGGCTTCAACCAATCCCTTCCTAATACTTACAGTCTACTTCCTAATATTTCTAGTACTCAGGAACCTGGGCTCTGGATTGTTCAGGCAAGAACTCATTCCCCACCATGGTGGGCACTCCAGTTCTGCTTGTACCCTGCCCTAGTGAACTGTATCCCATCCTTCTTCCTTCTTCCAGAAGCCCCCACTGCTGGTTTGCTCTAGAATCTCTAACAATGAATTGACCTCCCCCCACCTCGCACCCTCCTGCCCCCACAGCAGAATCCCAAAAGCCCATCACGTCCTCCGTTCACAGATGGAACTGTGACGTGCTGGGGCCTTGTTGCTGGCTTTGGTGTTACGTGACCTCCTGTAATCGCTTGGATTTTACTTCCAGTGATTCACTATGTCTTTACGTCTCCCCGGTGCAGATCCATTTGGCACTTGTACACACACTCACTGCCTCTTGGAAACCCACTTCTTCCTATTGATGATACAGGGGGTGGATTGAATGAGCCTCCAATAAGTTGAAAATTGAGGGTTCCCAGCAAACCAAAATGCAGCCTTACTCTTCAACCTCCTATTTACACCTGCTGTGCCCAGATTTATATTTTAGAGGTTAGATCATGAGGCTCAGACAGATAAAGGAGGCAAGTTCCCATAGCCTCTTGGAAGCAGCCTGAGGGTGGGAAACCAGGTGCAGCCAGGGAATGGCTTAGTCCTCCCTGCAAGAGAATGGTCCAGAGTGTCCTGGGCAGTGACAGCAGGGACTCAGACAAGTCTTCGAACACTCTGGTTATAGCAGTGTTATTCACAATAGCCAAAAGATGGAAACCATCCAAAAAAGGAGGCTGGGTAGGGGGTGAGACCAGAGGGGTTGAGTGTAGCCATATCATGGTCCAAGTGTGAGGGAGAACCTCCAGGGACTGAGGGCAGGGGTGGGGTGTTGGGGAGCGTTTTTAAATGGCCGCTCTGCTGCTGCGCTAGGAGCAGGCTGGAGAGAGACAGGGGCGTGAGGGAGGAGAGCAATTGGCAGGCTCGTTCAAGAACACTTCTAGAGAGGGTGGCTCGACCCTGCTGGGAACCATCGGGGTAAGGATACACAGTCAAATTCTGGATGTATTTTGAAGATGGAGCATACAGGGTTTTGCTGAGACTGGCTGTGGAGAAATACTGAGGCGCTGGCAGGCAGCTGACAGATGGCCGCCTCAGCATCTGGGGCTGGAGCTCACTCAGTCAGGACGCCTGGTCACCTTCCTAGGGTGACGTCCAACTGGCTGTCAACAAGTGTCTGGAGCTCGGAAGACACGTTCAACCTGGGGTATTAGCTTAAGAATCATCGTTGGTGGCCATTATTTTTTTTTCCTATTATTTATTTATTTAGTTATTTATTTATTTAGTTATTTATTTATTTATTGAGAGAGAGCATGAGTGGGGAGAGGCAGAGGGAGAGGGAGAAAAAGAATCCCAAGCAGGCTCCACACTGAGCGTGAAGTCCGTGGGGGAGGTGAAGCCCATGGGGGAGGTGGCTCGATCTCACAACCCTGAGATCTTGACCTGAGCCAAAATCAAGACTTGGGTGCTCAACTGACTGAGCCACCCAGGCACCCCTGTTTCTGGCCTTTAAAGTCATGATCTGTGGGGTGACCCAGGGGGTGAGTGTAGATGGAATGTGGCTTCACATGGGGGCATTTGGAATGAGTGGCCCTCAGGAGAGTCCCATCTTCTAAGATTCTGGAGCCTTCCCTGATGGATGCGGGGATCCTCGAACTCTCTGTTACCATGGCAGGCGACTGCTCGGGGTCTCGCCCTGGGGTCAGCTTTCCCTAAGAACAGAATCCTCTGTTTTGTATGTGTCCCTTTGCACCGTCAGGTGTTTCTGCCTGAGCCCCCGACAACCTGTGCTGATGGGTTCGTGGGGTCAGGATGGCTCCCTGGTGCTGCTTGGGCACAAAAGCGCTGTGTTCTAGGAACGCTGATCAAAGACGTGGGGCAGTTTAAAAACTCATCAGGGATTGCTGCTATGCTCAGGGAAAACTCTTCCTGCCTATTTTCTTACTCGCTTGTTCACCCCCTTGCTGGCTTTCCAACAAGGGCCTTCCCTTCTTGGATTTGCTTCATGGAGGACAGCTTTGTCTGATTCTGTGTGGGAATTTTCACGTTGTGAGAAATGAACTTTCATGCTATAAAGATCCAGCATGTTAAGATCACAGACAGCCCCACGGGGAAAAAACAAGGCAACACATTATGAGTTTTGTTTCTGAGGCCTCTGGGACCGTAGCATAAGCAGTAGAATCAATAGAATTAGCTCTTCTGCCTGCCGCTTCAGACCTGGGTAAGGTCTGGAAAATCTGAGCTGGGTTTTCATGTGGTTAAAATTTCCCACACTGGGGCCCCAGTAACATTTTCATCCACAATCTTTGTTGGCCCAGGTGCAGCACTCACTCTCTGAGGGACTTTTGATGAATCGTCAGACCCCCCAGGCTCTGGGGAGTGACAGGAGCTGTAGCAGGTGCTCTGTGAGGGACAGTCCAGCATCAATGCAAATGCTGGATTAGTTAGTGAAATTCGGTCAGCTGCGACCTGCGAACGCCCCCTGCAAATTCTGCTGGGCAGTGTCGCCTGGCTTGGCAAACCAGCCCATTGCTGCCCTCCTCCTACCATTCTACCTCCTGCCCACCATCCTCTGCAAAAGGCCCCAAGAGCAAGTCAGTCCAGGAGGTGTTCAGAAAAATACCCCGAATCTGTGGGTCGGGGCAATGCTCCTTTAAGATCAAGGGGAAAACAGATCCTCAGGCTTCATTTACTTCTCCTTCCTTATGCACACCCCCTTCCTCCAGGAGATTGTGGACATCATGCTCCAATCATGCAGCAGGACCTGGGCTGGAGGATCTGGGTTCTAGAAGGGCTCTTCCTCCTGACAACAGACCTAGTCCCTGGCAACAGACCAGCTGTTGATTCTGGAAGGATGCAGGCAGGTCAGAGTGGAGATAGCTGGGTGTCTCTCCAGACCACTGAAGTCAACTGATGTGAAATGTTTTAAAAAATAAAAAGGACTCAGAAATGCAGACTGCTCCGCACTCTGGGAACAGGCTGAGAGCATCTCGGAATGCTCTTCTGCGCCCCCCTATTCTCATGCTGAGCAGTCCAGAAAAATGTCTTCTCTAATTTCGTCTTTGTCGTTAGCAAAGTGGGCATAGTATCTGCTTATCTTATCAGAATGTGGCAAAGAAACCGAACTGAGATGATCACAAGGCACTAAGTTTACAAAGTGCTATGTAGAACAAATACAGAAATAAATACCAAAATACATAACTTTTTTTCTGGAAAGTCTGTTACTCTTGTGGACTAAGGAAAGACTTCCGGTCTCAGCAAAGACTTTTGGACACTGGGCCATATCACGCGCCCTCCACACTGTGAAGTTCATTTACAAACTTCCCCTTCCAGGTTTGCAGACTGAAGAGGTTAGCTGATACTGTCTGTTAAACTGCAATATATTAACAGTTAAACGTCCTAACAGAGTACATAGCTTTTTTTTTTTTTTTTGGTGTGGACATTTTGCTCGGATTTTAATTCTCTTTGACCTATGGGCCATTTTAGCCCTTCTGACTTTAATTATATTTGTTTCTGATTAATCCCTTGATGTTCCTCACCTTCTCTGCTGTCTCTAGCAGAACAGGCTGCAAAGTACAAATGCCTTTTGGGATGTTTACTAATTTAACTGGTCCAAATGTAGAGGAGAGAGACTTTCAGGGCTTTAGTTCTGGAATTTTCACGTGTCAGAATTTCCTACATAGTTTCTCTACGTCTTCAATGAAACCTTTGGGAATTGCTTGTCATTTTATTTTTCTGCAATCAAATGTTTCTCTAGATTCCTTCTGTTTCTATCAACAAAAACTCTGTCTTGCTCAGAAACAATACAAATCATATGTTTAATTAGTAGGCCCTGTGTTTCAGCCTTATCTTCTCCTAAGGATTTTGGTTAATATCTGTCTGTGCCTCATCATCCGGCATCTCAAGAGGCCTCTGGCTTCACTGTAGCCTGAGTCCTGCCCCTCCTCCCCACAACCACTGAGCAGAGAAACAACAGGCTGGGGGCTAAGGGTGTGAAGACCTGGGTGTGGACTTCAACTCTGATACCAAGTCTGTATTTATTAATAAGACTGAATGAAGCTATTTGCGTAAAACCCAAAAAGTGAAAAGGACTGTTGAAAAAGGGATTCACACATATCTTCATATGTACATGTGCATGGGTTTGAGAACACAAAATCAGTGTCCATGTGTGGTTTTGTATGGGTGGTGAAGTAGGAGATAAACCAGCTCTAACATTCTTTGAATTTGTCAGGAAGCTCTCTCTGCCTGTCTTTGTGTCTCTCTGTCCTCCTCCCTCTCTGCCTCTTTCCTTCCCTCCTCCTTCCCTCCCTCCATTTCTGTCTCTTTCTCTCCATTCCACCCCCCATAATACACACATAGCTTTGAAACATTGATATAAGAAGTTAAATGACCAACTGCATTAGAGGCTAAATTTGTTATTGTTTACAGATGTTATACTTAAGGAATTTGATAGTAACATTTATTTAATTTATATACATTTGCTTAAGAGTGAATCCATGTGAATATGATGTATTACTGTTACATCAATGTTACATCTGTCTATTGATGACCATCTATCAATGACTTTATCGAGAATTATATTACAGCCATTAAATACTTTTTTGTGGTATTTTAATTCACAAATACTTTTATTGTTTTCATTACAGATTATTCCTGAAAGCAAAGTTTCAAATCCCTTGCCATATCTATTTGTCATGATATTATAAAATGATTATATGTATGTATGTGTGTGTGTGTGTGTGTGTGTGTGTGTGTGTGTATGGACACATACATGCAATGGGTAGCCCTTTTTAAGTCTCTTATTTTGTTGTGGTGATTGTGTAGAATTTACAATCAAAATGGATATGTCTGACGTTTTCAGGGAAATAAGGTTCGACAATGACATATACATCTATGACATATACATCTTTCAAACCAAGAGAGAGAACATCTCTGTCACCTTAAAAATTTCCCCCATGCTCCTTTCCAGTCACTCCATAGGCAGCCACTTTCTGATTTCAGTCTCTATAGATTCATTTTGTCCATTATGTGGTTTTAAGTACATGGGGTTTTTCAGTATGTATCAGTTTGCGGCTTGACTTCACTTATCAACATCGTGTTTTCGAGATTCTTCCATGTTGTTGCTGCCTGTATCAGTGGTTTATCTGTATTTGTGAACACACACACACACACAAAGTCATCTTTCAGTCACGAGGATGAGCATGGGACACTTTTTTTTTTTAAAGATTTTATTTATTTATTTGACACACAGAGAGAGATTACAAGTAGGCAGAGAGGCAGGCAGAGAGACAGGGAGAGGAGGAAGCAAGCTCCCTGCTGAACAGAGAGCCCGATGTGGGCCTCAATCCCAGGACCCTGGGATCATGACCTGAGCCGAAAGCAGAGGCTTTAACCCACTGAGCCACCCAGGCGGCCTTAGCATGGGACACTTCTTACATCTTCTTTCATTTCTCCAAGCCGTGTTTTTAAATTTCAGCATAGAATTATTACTATATTTTATCAGATGTATCATTACCAATTTGATGTTTTTAAATGCTGTTTCTATTTCATTTTAAAAATTGTTTGCTGCTGGTATATGAGAATATGAATACTTTTGTCTATCGGCTCTCTCTCCTGTAGCTGCATGGAATTCACTTATGGCTTCTAGCTGTTTTCTTACAAGTTCAACAGGATTTTCTGTGCACACAATGGTCATCTGTAAATAGCAACAGTTTCCTTTTTCTTTTCTAATCTTTGTGTCTTTTTTTTTATTGCTTTCAGTATAATAACGTTGAATAGAAGAGGTACAAGAGGCTCTCCTTATCCTGTGTCCTATCCTAGGGAGGAAGTGTTGCATTTTATCAACAGTGCAATGGTAGATGTAGGTTTTTCATATATGCCTTTTATTTGATTGGAAGACTTCCTTTTTATTCCTAGCATACAGAGAGATTTGTTCACAGGTGGTGGTTTGCTGCCTGCGTATTTTTAATTATTACCTCTCTTTTCCTATAAGGGAGGGCCTTGGCTTCCACTGTATCAGGTGTCTACCCTGTTCATACACATTTGCCTCTGATCCAGACCCTAATTCTACTATTTTCACTGATGTTAGCAGAGCCTAAAAGTCCCAAGGTTTTTTGGCACAAACAACTGTTAAACTAAACATTGCCCACTCTGTGTAGTTATTTTTTGAAACTAGGTATCGAACTCTACACTGTTTACTGTTCAAGCTGGTATTAATCATTCACCAGTTCTTTCCACTCCATCCAGTTTTCATTCTTTCACAAAGATAACATTGGAATTTAATGAAATATCTCACTATGATGTGAACCAAAATCCAGCAATCAAGCTTAAAATCAAGGAAATTAGTTCATTCTAGCCTATTGTCTAGGATCGTTCACTTTTCTGAGAGTTAACAGGTAATATGTATCATAGAATTTTACGATAGGATCCATCTTATAGTCCTGCATTTTTACTTTTGAAATGTATTTGAAAACCCAAGAAGTTATAAAAAACCTGCGATTTTATTTATCTACTTTNTTTTTTAAAGATTTTATTTATTTATTTGACAGAGAGAGATCACAAGTAGGCAGAGAGGCAGGCAGAGAGAGAGGAGGAAGCAGGCTCCCCGCTGAGCAGGGAGCCTGATGCGGGCCTCGATCCCAGGACCCTGAGATCATGACCTGAGCCGAAAGCAGAGGCTTTAACCCACTGAGCCACCCAGGCGCCCAAAAACCTGCGATTTTAGGTCTGTAAGAAATACCAATAAGAACTTAAGTCATATTTTTTTTTCCTGTTAAAAGAAGACACATTTTCTTGCTCTGTCCTCTGAAAACATCTAAAAGGAGTAACAAGCCTATCACAGTTAGTACTATTGGACCCAGTTCGTGGACTTGAAACATAATTTTCCACTAACCCAATTCAGGGCTTCTTATAGAAATTGCCAGTTCCAGATTTGGAACAGGAAATAAAAAAGGTAAGTTTTTTGTTTTTGCAACTTGAAGAGCTCCTACTGACCTGATTTGAGTACCAAAAGTAATAATACTGCAATGAATTAAAATTCAGTATTATGTTTAAAATGTTTATATGTTCTAATCACATTTTTTAAAAAAGCAAAATGCTTGGTCATATTTCAATATTGCTGCTCACTACTTCATTATTCTGAAAATTTATCATTAAAGGAAAAGATTCAAACATTTACACTGCATTTCCTATATAAATTATAACCAAGTGATTGCTTCTCTATAGAAGATGCCAGTTAATGCAAATAGAAGAAATAATAGGAACAGAATTTTATGACTCAAAACCCCTAATGAATAATGGATTTAGACAATGATCATCCATGGCTGCCAAAAACCTTCAGTGAGATTTTGGTGAGGAATGTTATAGTAGCCAGATAAGAGTGACAATGCCTGAACCTACTAATCAATCCTAATATCACAAAAAGAAAGGCAATCAGACATTCTATGTTTTCTTTTCTTTTTTTTTTTTTTTAAAGATTTTATTTATTTATTTGACAGAGAGAGATCACAAGTAGGCAGAGAGGCAGGCAGAGAGAGAGGAGGAAGCAGGCTCCCCGCTGAGCAGGGAGCCTGATGCGGGCCTCGATCCCAGGACCCTGAGATCATGACCTGAGCCGAAGGCAGAGGCTTTAACCCACTGAGCCACCCAGGTGCCCTCTATGTTTTCTGATATAACAAGAGGTACACAGGAAATATTCTTTCCAAACAGCTTGAACCAGCATACGATTAAGTCTTTAGATCTAGCTACAATTTACAGGAAGTCAGGGGATGGAGAAATGTGTTAAATGACCCCACAAGGATGTCAAATCTGGAATGTGGGAAAATTTATAGGAATTGACCTGCTTTCTTAAATAAATAAATGATAAGAAAAAATAAGAGATGAAGTGTAAAATAAAAAAGTGGGGTGAGGAAGTAAGACTTACAGGATACTGTGTGGACCTTGTTAGGATTCTATCTCATGTAAGTCAACTGTGAAAAGACATCTTTGGAACAATTGGAGAAATTTTTTTTTGGTAACAGTTGGAGAAATTTGAACACTAACTGGACATTTGCTGATATTCAGGAATTATTGATAATTTTGTTAAGTAGGATAAAGACATGGCAGTTACTTATTAAGTAACTTTATCAGTGATAGATTAAAAACAGAAGCAGTTTTCGATAAAATATATCTGGAATTTTTTGGAGAATGTTCCAGTGTGTAATGGAAGTAGTGAAAAAAATATGTGTGGGAAGCATATAGGGTGGTCATATCATTTATCATCAAAACTGGAACACTTGAGAGTAAAAGTCAGTGCTCTTCGTAATTGCTCAGGCATAAACAGGCACAAGCAGGCTCTGGTCTAGCATGCATGTCTGCTCAGGGCTGTGGAATGCAGTGCTCTGGTCTGGACACTTCCATTCAAGTTTCTCATGGGGAAGTCTAAGAGACGGTCCTCCCACAGAACAGCATGAGGTGCTTAGCTGTGGCCCAGATGGCATCTGAGCGAAGGAGAAGGTGTGTATGGTTTATAGATTGCTCTTAGCTTGGTTTCTTTCTTCCTGCATGTTCAGCTGAAATAGAGATACCTTTGTCTTAGTGAGGAGGCCTAATTAAGGAGGCCAAATCAACAGCAATGACATGCTGTTCACCTGAGGCTAATGGGAGTCTGATCTCGGCCATTGGCCCTACAACAATGTCTAAGAGACAGACGATGTCTCTTAGAACCCAAAGACAACAAAGGAAGGCTGCTCCTAGTCCTAATGAAGAGGAAGGAAGAAAGGGCAGCAGTGAAATGTCTCTAGGGTTTGTCTTTAATATGAAGAACCTCAAAGTACCCAGGAACTTTATTATTCATTCATTTTGTGCTCATTTCACAAGTATGTATTGAACCTTCACTTCATGCTGGGTTCTGGGCTAGACTGTAAGAAAAGTGACACAATTAGAGACTTAGTTCCTATTCTCAAAGAGCTTGTGGTCTGATGTGGCAGACAAATACCTAGGCCATTTCCTGCCAGGATTATGAACTTAGAGACAAACACTTCATTAATTCATCCAAACAATACTCTTGAGTATCTATGGCAGGTTGAACATTATTTTCAACACAGAAGAAACAGTTTTGGGGAAGATGATCACTCCCCTTCTCCTTAATAAGATTAACATCAAGCTTGAGTGGCCAGAAAGGTCTGCACAGGTTAGTGAATTCTGAGCCACATATTGGAGGAAAAGGAGGAGATGACCAGAGGGACAGAATGAGGACCATGCATTCAAGCAGAGAGAACAACACAGGCCAAGGGACAGAGGCAGAGACAAGCCAGTGCAAGTGTCAGAGGAGGAAAAACTAAATTCTCACCCCTGGGTGGTTTCTAGCCTTTCAGCTAACAGCCAAATGTGCTAATTGATTGCTTTATGAGCTGATTATCCATGGACACCAGCTCCTTTCATTGAGTTACGTACAGGCCCAGTTTCCTTTTCTACTGAAGCTTATGTCTAACTCTTATGCCTCCCACAGTCTGGGAAAGGAGTCAGGAAGATTAAAACATGCCTAGGCAGTGCTGGACTTCCCATCAAGCTGGCCCAAGCCCTTTCATTGGCATTGTCTCCAGGGATATTTTTCCAGGCTGTTCTTGGGCATCATTTCTTTATAGGAAAAAAATTCTTACTAATGAAATAGGAATTATTGTCAATAATACAGTCTTAGACACCAGAGTTAATTCACAACTATCAAGGGACTCTGGCAGATGGGCTTCCAAATTTAAAAACACCATTAAAAGCATAGATATCAGAGCTTGGAATGAGCTGGAAGGGAGGCCTTGGGTTTTATGGCAAACTCTGTAGGTCACTAGGGGTGACAGGCACTAAGTAAGTGGCCCCACTGGAATACATCACTTCCACCACATTACTCCTTCTATGACCTGTTTTTCTACCACTTGTTCCCCAAGCTCCTTTCCAGGGGCTATCTGCCGACCTAGAAATAGTAAATCCAGTGGCATAATGATGACATTTCAACCTATGGCAAAAACTTAGAAAGAGAATATATTACCACATGCATGAATTTATATCTTCAGGTCTGGGTTTTCGTATCTTGTAGGTGTACCAAAACTATAGATGTGATCTCAGACCAAAGTTTTCCTATTGGCACTGAGGAAACATAAGGAATGTGACCGGTTCCAGTCACCACTCCCAACCTCACCGCAAGCAAAAAGCTGAAGAAAAAATTGACCACAGGAAATTCTAGAAATCAATACACTCCAACAAAAGATGAATGCCTTTGATAGACTCAACAGGAGGTTGGACATGGTCAAGGAAAGAATTGATGAGCTTGGAATATGTCAATAGAAACTTCCCAAACTGGAATGCAAAGGGAAACAAGAATGGTAATAAAAAGGGAACGAAATAGCCAAGACTTATGAGGCAAGTACAACAGGTGGAGCATACACATGATGGGAACACTCGAAGGAGAAGGAAGAAAGGAGCAAAGAAATATTTAAAGTACTAACAGCTGAAAAATTTCCAGAAGTTAACGACAGATTCCAAACCACAGATCCAGGAAGTTCAGAGAACCCCAAGCAGGATAGATATCAAAAAATGTATACTCTGGCATATCATATTCAAAGACAGAGAGAAAATCTTGAAAGAAACCAGAAGGAAAAACACATTATCTCTAGAGGAACAAGGATAAAAATTATATCAGACTTCTTTTTTTTTTTATATCAGACTTCTCTTTAGAAACCACTCTTGTTTTTCTTCAGAATGAGATAATTGAAGTGTTAAAAAAAATCAGTCTGGAATTCTGAATCTGGCAAAATTATCCTTCAAAAGTGAAGGATACACAAAGGCTTTTTCAGACAAACAAAATTTTGTCTTTAAGTCACTAGCCTTGCATAAATATTAAAAGAGTTTCTTCAGAGAGAAAATGATATAGTTCAGAAATGCAGGTCTGTATAAAAAAGGAAGAACAACAACAAAAAGGAAGAACATTAGAGAAAGAATAAGTGAAGGTAAAATAAAAACTTCTATTTAAAAAAATTTAGGGCGCCTGGGTGGCTCAGTGGGTTAAAGCCGCTGCCTTCGGCTCAGGTCATGATCCCAGGGTCCTGGGATCGAGGCCCACATCGGGCTTCCTGCTCAGCGGGGAGCCTGCTTCCTCCTCTCTCTCTCTCTCTGCCTGCCTCTGACTACTTGTAATCTCTCTCTCTGTGTCAAATGAATAAATAAAATCTTTAAAAAAAATAAAAAATAAAAAAAATAAATAAAAATAAAAAAATTTAAATTGTTCTAACATAACTTCAAAATAACTGTAGCAATAATGTATTGGGTGATTATAACTTACAAAATGGAATAATAGAAAATAGTAATAAATGTGGTAGATATTAATTCAACTATATAATTTTAAACATCAATGATCCAAGTATACCACTTTGAAGACAGAAACTCATAGAATGGATTAAAAAAAAGATGAAACTATATGTTGTTTATAAGAAAACTATTTTCCCCAGTTCTTATTTAAATTCCATTTAGTTAACATACAGTGCAATACTAGTTTCAGGTGTGGAATGTAGTGGTTCATCAGTTACACACAACACCCTCATCACAAGTGCCCTCCTTAATCCCCATCACCCATTTAGCTCCCCCACCTCCTTTCCAGTGACCCTCAGTTTGTTCTCTATAGTTAAGAGTCTGTCTCTTGTTTTGCCTCTCTTCCCCTCCCCCCATATGAAGTCTACATTAAAAATAGGTACATGGGGGAGCCTGGGTGGCTCAGTCAGTTAAATGTCTCTTGGTTTCAGCTTAGGTCATGACCTTGGGGTCATGGGATGGAGCCTCTGTACTCAGTGGGGAGTATCCTCAGGATTCTCTCTCTCCCTCTCCTTCTTCCCCTTCCCCATTTATGATCTCTCTCTCTCTCTCTCAAATAAATAAGTAAATTNTGACCTTGGGGTCATGGGATGGAGCCTCTGTACTCAGTGGGGAGTATCCTCAGGATTCTCTCCCTCCCTCTCCTTCTTCCCCTTCCCCATTTATGATTTCTCTCTCTCTCTCTCAAATAAATAAGTAAATTAAAAAAAAAAACCCAAACCAGGTACAGGTAGATTAAAAGTAAGGGGATGGTAAATATAGACTATGCTAACAAAAATCAAAAGGAAGCTGGAATGGCTATATTAATTTCAGGCAAATTGACCTAAGAATAAGAAAAACCATCAGGAGTAAAGAGGGACATTACATAATGATAAAGGGTCAATTTTCCAAGAAGACCTACTACTCAATGTGTATGCACCTCACAACAGAGTGTCAAAAGACATGAGACTAAACTGGTAGAAGTACAAGAGAAACAGATGAATTCACTATTATGATTGGAGACTTCAACACTCCTTTATCAGTATTGACAGATCCAGCAGGCAGAAAATCAGTAAGAACATAGTTTAATTGAATAACACCGTCAATTAACTGAATCTAATTGACATCTTTAGACTCCTTCATCCAACAAGAGCAGAACCAACATACTCAAGCTCGTTAGGAACATTCATCAAGGTAGATCACACTCTGGGCCACAAAACACACTGACCAAACTTAAAAGTGTAGAAATCATACCAAATATGCTCTGAGACCACAATGGGATTAACTAGAAAACAATAACAGAAAGACAGCTGGAAAATCTCAAAATATTTGGAGATAAAAAAAACACTTCAAAATAACACATGAGTCAAGAGGAAATCTCAAGAGAGATTTAAAATATTTTCAATTAAATAAAAGTAAAAATATAACATCAAAACTTGTGGGATGTGGCAAAAAAGAGTGCTCAGAGGGAAATTTATAGCATCAAATTGCATATATTAGAAAAGAAGCAAGATTTAAAATCACTAATTTTAGAAAACCACCAAGAGAAGAGCAATACAAACCTAAAGCAACCAAAAGAAAGAATAAAAATTAGAGCAGAAATCAATAAAATTAGGAACCAAAAAAACAATTGATAAAATCAACAACATCAAAATCTAATTCTTTGAAAAGACTAATAAAGTTTATAAACTTCTAGCCAGGTTAACCAAGAAAACAAGTGAGAGACAAAATGCTAGTATGGGAAGTGGGACAATTACTAGGACCAGATGGGCAGAAAAAGGACAAAAAGGGAATATTATGAACAATTCTATGCTCACAGATTTGATAACTTAGATGAAATGGACCAATCCCTTAAAAGAATGCAGAAGACAAGAAATGGGGAAATGGCCTGATTATTTAAATAAGAAAAACCAACAACCTAGCCTAAAAATTCTAAGACGCAAATGCTGTCGTTGATACAATTCAAAAAATTTTAGTGCCTAAGTCAGTTGTTACTCAACATTTATAGTAAGAAAGTGGTGATGACAAAGGAGGAATACAGGTTCAGTAACAGTAAATAATGTCAGTCTGTTCCCAAGGAGCAGAAGACTTTGAACCCTCAAGTCTGGTCTCTCCGCTCCCCTCCAGAGATGCTTCTAGCAGTTCCTTGTTGCTCACAGGATGGGGCCTGGACTCTTCCAGGTCTAGCTCACCTCTCCTTATCCCAGGCTGTTCTTTTTCACATTTTGTGTCACCAGCCATACTGGCCCCTCAGGTCCCTAGAGTGTCATGCTCCCCGCTGGATCCTCAGCTGACTTCCTAACTTCTGGGTCTTGGCTCATTATCACTACCTCAGGGAAAAGTCCCTGTCTTAGGCGAGGCTCCTCCCCAACCTCTGTGTTCTTCTGATTTAAAAACAAAGAACAAATTTGCCTTAGACCAGTTATATGAGTCATCCCCTTCCCCCATGTTACCTCATCATATCCTCCAATCCGTAAGGAAGGTACGAGATCTTCCATTTTACAAAGGGAGAGACAGACATCTGGAGAAGTACAGTCACTGGCAGAGGTTATCTTAGGCTGGCAAGTGGCAGGGCCAGTATCCAAATCAGGCAGTTAGTACATATACGGATATGGGGAACAAGGTTTAATTTAATGAATACCTGTTGCCTCCACTCTGAAAGGGAAGAACAGGTCTGTCTTGGTCATCGCCATGTCCCCATTGCCCGGCAAAGGCTCTTATTTAGAGAAATTGCACAGTGTCGTGTTTCTAACTAGAAGAGAAGCAACCCTCCATCTGGGCCCTGATCTGCCTGTACCTCCCTATCTCTGTTTTGATACTCTGGCTGGCATTGTCTGTCTGGTGCACTGGCCTGGGAGTCCTTGAGGGAGGGCTTGGAGCTGTCTTTGTCACCAGTGTGCCACCCATGCTGTCAGCACAGAGCCAGGCACCAACGAGGCAGCTCAGTGAATGCTGATTGAATGAACCATCCCGCTCGGAGCCTGCATGTCCCTCTGGAACCCATCATTATTCCATTACCCCACCCAGTCCTAGTGCTCAGATTAGGAATTTTGAGTCCTACCCACCTGATACAAAAGAGGACGCCACATACCAAAAAATGTCAGAATAACTCTAGCTTTAAAAAGTATACATGATGTGGGCGCCTGGGTGGCTCAGTGGGTTAAAGCCTCTGCTTTCGGCTCAGGTCATGATCTCAGCGTCCTGGGATCGAGGCCCGCATCGGGCTCTCTGCTGAGCAGGGAGCCTGCCTCCCCCTCTCTCTGCCTGCCTCTCTGCCTACTTGTGATCTCTCTCTCTCTCTCTGTCAAATAAATAAATAAAATCTTAAAAAAAAAAGTATACATGATGTACCTACATAAGGAAAAAATGAGAATGTTCTGGACTATGTGTCTTTTTTTTTACAAATGACAAATATCTAAGAAGTTTTAGGAATAATATAATGAAATTTGTTCTTTCTTTTTTCTTTTCTTTCCTTTCTCTTTCTCTCTCTTCTTCTTTCTCTCCCTTTCTTTCTTTCTTTCTTTCTTTCTTTTTTTCTGAATTTCTTCCTTCCTTCTTTTCTCAGAGAACATATTTATTCCTCAGGATTTTCTCAAAAAAATTAAAATTATAACTTTTTTATTGAAATCTAGTTGACATACAATGTTACATTAGTGTCAGGTGTACAACTCGGTGATTTGACAACTCTATATATTATGCTGTGCTCACCAAATTGCAGCTCCCATCTGTCACCATACAACACTATTACAATACTGTTGACTATGTTCCCTGTACTGGAAGTATGTTCTTTTCAAAACTACTTGTAGAAAAATATATAACTGTTTTCGCAACCCTGCCCTAATATTTTGATTAATAGCTTAATCTCGACACAGAGGAAGGGTTCAGGAGACAACCACACTACTATGTTTTGAGCCTCTTAATCAAAATTTTTATCAAGAAATGGAATGAATACCTAGAAAGAATGTGTATGAAGTTAAATATTAAGAAAAATAGAATGAGAGGATCAGGATTCAAAATTACCCTATTAGGATTAAATTTAATAGGAACAAATATAAAGCACCTGTATTGGGGGGTCACTAAGACAACACCCCCCAGTANTTAGGATTAAATTTAATAGGAACAAATATAAAGCACCTGTATTGGGGGGTCACTAAGACAACCCCCCCCCAGTTNAAATATAAAGCACCTGTATTGGGGGGTCACTAAGACAACACCCCCCAGTATAGTGACTTGTTAGGAGGACTCAGAGGACTTGGTGTGTTGTACTAATGTCTATGATTTATTACAGTGAAAGGATACAAAGCATAATCAGCAAAAAGAAAAGGCTCATGGGCAAGTCCAGAGGAAACCAGACACAAGCTGCTAAGAGCCGTCTCCTAGTGGAGTCTCACACGGTGTGCTTAGAAGTAAGCGATGCATTGAGACAACATGTGTTAAACATCTACTGGGGACACTCATTAGGCAATCTGTGCCCAGAGTTTTTATGGAGGGCTGGGTACATAAGCACCTTCTGCTTAACGTTCCAAAATTCCATGCTCCTGGAAAAAAGCATGTGTTCAGCATAAACTATATTGGCTGCACACACAGTTTAGACACAGTGATGCATTCTTATCAGGGAATGGGGCGGGGGAAACCCTCCCCAAATCCAGCTCCCAAGACTCTGGTCAAGGGCTAACTCTGCAAACAGGCCTCTCTAAGGATAGCAGGCTCAGACTTGCTATGTTACCTGTTTTATGCATTGCCCCACACTAAGATGAGCACAAATACATTACTCACAAGTACAAGTGTGGAGAGTGACTGATAGGAGCTCAGATAACAGGTCTGAAAACCTCAGTTGACCTCAAGTGTGGAGCATTAAATATGATGGAAAAAACTTGGTTTTGGGGTCAAAGGCATCTGAGTTCAAATAACACTTGACCACCCATGAACTTTGAGATCTTTTTCAAGCTACTTAACTTAAATATCAACTTTTGTCTCTAAAATGGGGTAGTAATAATAGTAGTAAGCTTGAGAGTTATTGTAGGGATTACAGATAAATTATATAAGGGATCTGACACTGAATACATGGTAGCTACTACTATTAAGCTTAATATGAGCCCAAATTATGAAGTAACTGGTAAAAAATAATTCATATTTGGGCCTACTATTTGGGCCTGCATTTTGGGCAGTTAGAAGCAGATTTTAATCAATATTTGGAAACTATTTCCAACACATGACCCATTAAATTACTTAATGGCATAATATGTACCAGGTAGAAATTTCTGGTGGCTGGTAAAGTTCAAAAGATCAGTAGAATCCAATGGATCTGTAAAGAATATTCTTGATGTGGAATGGAGATTGTATCAGGAATCTTCAAAGGGCACTAGCAAGGAAGAACATGAAATATAAAAAGCACACTGAAATATGATTCAAATTTAAAGCACTCTTTTAGGAAGATGAAGTGATAATTTTAAACCACTGAGTTCTGATGGGTAGAGTTAAGACAATTCCTTAGAAATTACAGGAAGATGCAGATTGGCTTAAAAAAAAAAAGAATATTTTTCTGACAACTAGGTTTGTCCAGCATAGGAATGGAAGACAAGTGGAAGTTGTGAGTTCTGGGATATGTTCAAAGGGAAGCCAGGTGCAACATCTGGCAAGAACGTTGTAGAAGACATTCCTCTATGAAGGGGAATGAGGTGGTATTCTTGATCAATCCTTCATGTATGGTATAGAGAAAATCAGTCTTTGCCTGCTCAGCATCCCTTTGTGTTTGTGTGTGTGTGTGTGTGTGTTTGTTTGTTTAGCAAAAGCATCCTAGTTTTCCAATTCCCATGCTCTGTCCATGAAGATTAGCTCCAGGGCTCCAGCCCTAGCAGTGGGGGAGCCATGTGATTCAGACCTGACCGCCCAGAGCACTGACTGCTTGTGCTGTGGGGATCGGTCCAGAGGTGGGCACACGGGCCAAGACAGGACAATGAGAAACCTCCCAGGGTTCAGACTGGAGCTGCTGGGAGATGTATCTCCTCCTGGTCCACTGGGATTGCTTAGGAGGTAGTCTTTAAGTTAGTCCTTTGGGACCAATTTGCCACCTGACAGAAAAACTCCACAAAGAATGCAGCCATCACAGAAGAAACAAAAACTAGAGTCAGAGACAGGAAATGAGAGAAACTGTCTTGATAATGTCTTTGAGACCCTAGACCCAGGCATCCTTCCCAGGTCTATGAATAAATAGAATTCCACCTTTTGCTTAAAGTGGTTTGAGTTAGTTTTCTGTTAATAATATATATGTTCTCTTAGTTGTCAAACAGATATAGATATTTTATGAATATGAAGTATATTTATGAAGTATACTTTATAATACAAATATTATGAAATATATTTGCAAACCTCTTCTCGTTTCAAAGAGGTTGGATGCCAATCATAAACATGGTAGGGCAACCTAAAGTTACTATTCAAAAATATATGCCAGAAAAGCCTGCACAATTGCTAAAGCTGGCTTGCACATTTACCTTGCAGTCTCTTAGGAACCCATCACAACAGGAAAAGAGCATTATTTATAATATTAGCCAGAGAAGACCAGTTGCAGTGCTCATGTAATACAAATAGTGCTTGGGGATGCTATGTATTTCTCCTGTGGGTCTTGGTGAGGAGATCACATTCTTACCAGTCCCCTTAGAGCAAGAGCAATGAACAAATGCTACCCGTGGCTCTTCATGACACCCTCACCCTAAATGGGGCATCACAGAAAAACGAAGGGAAATGAGATCTCATCTGTGCAATGTCAGAGCAACTTGGTGCATTTCAATGTCTAATCACTGAGGAAAGTCAACAGCTCTGAAAAACTGGATTTGCTAAAAGGAAGAATTGATCACACTTAAAGACCACATGGGTCATCTGGCCCTCAGGCAGTATGCTCTGAGTGGTAGGACTTCTATAGCTGGATATGCAGGCTGATCCCTTTACGTGGTCTTTCCGGTAAGGGGTCAGTTCTGCTCATCAAGCTGGATGCCCTGGCATGGGGCTACATCCCAGGAGGAAGCTGTGTCTTTTCCTCAATCACTAAAATGGCAATCTCCTCCAAATAGCCAAATCATGAAAAAGAACAAAGATAGAAGTCTCACAGATGCTGATTTCAAAACTTACAAGAAAGCTACAATAATTCAAACATTTTGGCTCTGGAGAAAAGAGAGACATAAAAATCAATGGGATAGAATAAGGAGCTCAGAAATAAACCCTTGTATATAAGGTCATTTGATTTTTGTCAAGGAAGCCAAGATCATTCAAAGGGGGAAAGGACAGTCTTTTCAAGAAATGATGTTGGGAAAATGGATATCCAAATGTGAAAGAAAGAAGTTGAACCCTTACTTTAAAGCATATACAAAAATTAACTCAACAGAGAACAAAGACCTAATTATAAGAACTGAAACTACAGAACTCTTAAAAGAAAACACAGGGAAAATCTTTATGGCATTGGATTTGGTGATGATTCTTGTATGACACCGAAAGCACAGGAGATAAAAGTAAGGTCAGATAAATTGGACTATACCCAAATTAAAAACTCCTATGCCACAAAAGGACAAAATCAACAGAGTGTAGGCAACCTGCAGAGTGGAAGAAAATATTTAGAAATCATGTAAGGGTTTAATTCCAGAATATATAAAGAGTCCTACAATTCAACAACAAAAACCCCTAAATAATCCAATTAAAACAGGCAAAGGATTTGAATAGATTAATCTCCAAAGAAGATACACAAATGGCCAGTAAACCAATGAAAAAATGCTAAATATCCCTAATAATTCAGGAAGTGCAAATTAGAACCACCCGACACATACTGGAAGAACTCTGTGAAAGAACAAAGCAAAGCAAAACAACAAAAAACCCCAGAAAATAACAAGTGTTGGCGAGGATGTGGAGAAACTGGAACCCTATGTGTGTTAGTGGAAACAGAAAAAGGTACAGCTGCTATGGAAAATAGTATGGCAGTCATCAAAAAAATAAAAATAGGATTACTGTATGATTTAGCAATCTCACTTTTGATTATATACCTAAAACAATTGTTAGCGGGGTCTTGAAGAGACCCTCATATTCACAGCAGTATTATTTGCAATAGCCAAAAGGTGGAAGCAACCTAAATATTCATTATTTACCCACAGATGAATGGGTAAACAAAATGTACCATATACATAGAGTGGAATATTATTTAGCCTTAAAAAGGGAGGAAATTCTGGCACATGCTACCACATGGCTGAAACTTGAGTACATGATGCTAAGTGAAATAAGCCAGTCACAGAATGACAAGTACTATATAATTCTACTTCTACCAGATATCTAGAACAGCCTAATTCATAGGAACAGAAAGTAGAATGGTGGCTGCTAGCAGCTGAGGGAGTGGAGGCAGAAAGGAGGAGCTGCTTAGTAGTCTAGTTTCAGTTTCTCAAGATGAAGAAATTCTGGAAATTGGTTGCACCACAATGTGAATATACTTAACATTTGTGTACACTTAAAAATGGTTTAAGATGATAAATGCTATATTACTCATTTTGCTATTATTTTAAAAAAGGGTGCAGTTTTCTTTCCAAGCCATGCTTTTGCAAAGTTCTATCTACACAGAGGGTCTTCTTTGTTTAGTTTGTACAGAGGTGTCATGGAAGGTAGCTATGGCTCTGGGCACATGTCTCACAATGGCATTTTGGACAGATGTTGAGCAACAGATTGAAGTTATAATAAAGAAAGGTTTGGAGCAAAACTGATGTGTGACCCAAAGAAGATCTGATCCAAACATTCAAAAACACAACTGGTGGGCTCACTTGTCTTGAGGAAAATTACAGTGTCTGCAAAGACGTATTCCTGAAAAGAAGGCCATTCAGTCTTCACACAGAGGTGGAACAGAGAAATGCATTTGGGCAGGAGTGAGAAAACAGTCCTGACATGCCTGAGACACAGGACAAATAGGTCCAAGACCTCCAAGTTCTGAACTGTAAAATGTAGCCACGGTGATTTTGAAATATTCTGAATAAGTATTTGCAGGCATGCACCATGACCATAATATTTTCCAATAATTCATCCAGAAAATGATTGATTTTAAGTAATGTTATTCCTAATGAAACTTCCAGGATAAATTGGTCGCAAAAATATACATTCAGGTAACTAAATGGATTGACCTACAGAACTGGAGTGTTAGATAGGAAACAATTAAATATTGGCAGGTGGCTGATTTGGCGGTGAGAAGAACTGATCTTAATGCATTCTTAGATACACAGTCTAGTGGACTGTTGGGCTCACTGAATTGATGACTATGCATAGGAGGATAATTACAGTTTCTCTAAGAAGGCTTAGGTAAACTTTAAAGTTAAAGTGGTACAAAACACATAGTTCTTTCACATATCATAAAATATTATCTTGTTGATAATATTCCCATAGAACACATTTGTTCCAGAGACATTGAGGACAGTTTTGTGTGCAAGTATTGTTGATTAAGGATTTGATACTAAATGCTTAATGGAAAGACATTATTGAAAGATATTGGTTCTGCCTCATATGTCCATACATTTAAAAGAGTCCTGATCAAATATATTGCATGATTGCTTTTTTAAAACCTAGCAAATAGAAAGAAATATGACTGCTACTAGCTAAGAAATTGTTACATAAGAACAGTAAAGGGAGAATTTTGCCAGCAGATGTGAAAACATCACATGGTTCAGAAACAGACACATGCATATTGATGGAGTTGAGTGTGAGGTTGAACAAGAGGTAAAAGGTGCCTCAGTTACTTAGAAACCAGGATAGCTTGGATAATCATTTGGAAAGAACAGAAAGAGGTATAGGCCCCTATATCATGCCAGATTTAATTCAAGTTGATTAAAGTTTTAAATATAAAATCTGAAAGCATTATGTCCTAAAACAATATAAAAGAGTCTTTATATAATCCTGAGGATGCAATGGCATTTCTAAACATTGCTCCAAAGGCAGAACCCTCAGAGGGTTTGAAAGTTTTGAAAGACTTCACATATGAAATACACAGATCATCACACATTCCTTGTAAATACCCCAGGAACAGTCACAAAATGAACTATGATTAGGACACAGAGGACAGACGTTTCTGTCGGTTGATAGGGACAGCAAATCCCCAAAACAGAAAACAAAGATCCATATCCATTGGCTTTATCCTTCTCAGGAATAAAGAGCATGGTCTACTGAATAAACACAACTGAATCTCAATATGCTGAGCTAAAGAGGCAATACACAATAAAGTGCTTAATTATGTATTAACAATTATGTATTTTCAGAAATAAATAAAAATCACATCCACTCCCATCTTTCCTAGTCCCTTTCAAACCCCCCTAGAAAAACAAACAAAAACCCCCAAATAATCCTTACCACTTAGAAACTTAAAATGAAAACAACTTTATATCAAATTCATGGTTTAAAGCAAAAATCAGAATTGAAATAGAAGGAACATCCGGTAGAGCACCAAACCACTCCATCTGTGGGCTGGAGCCAGAGTATCACTGCCAGGATTATTTCACAACTTTCAAGGCTTTTAGTAAATCTTAATGCAAAATGGAAGTCAGGACATATTTTTAATTTTTCCCTCTTCACATAATTAGTGAAATCCCAAAGTGAACAAATCCTTTAAAGGGGATGGAATGGGTTTGGGTAGGGTGGGTCATTGGCTGATGTGGGGTTTCAGAAGATCTGAGAAAGGGATGGGAGCATCTAAGCATATGAAAAAGAGGCAGAAGCCAAAAACCAAAATATGGTCACAAAGGGGCTGCAGTGAAGGTGGGAACCTCTTGTCCTAATAAGTCCTCAGGGCCTATAGGGACCCACAGTGGTGACCTGTCCCCCATCCTCAGCACACACAATTTTAATTCCTCTTCCAACCCCAATCATAGAATGAATGGCTCCCTAGCATTTATCCATAAGCCACCAAGCCAAAAACCAAACCATGAGAATTCTTTTGATGAAAATGCAAACAGGAAGGCTAAAACATTAGCACGTGGGTATCAACACCGCAGGTCAAAACTGCCTTCACTTAGAGGCCTCCCTGCACATGCTCACCTCCTAACCCAGATGTCATTCCAGGGAATGGAGAACAGGGAGGGTGACTGAGGACTTAGCCCTTCTACCCCCACCCCCCACCAAAGATTGTTTGTAGTAAAAGATCAGAATAAATTAGTTTGAACACACAGATGATTGTTTTTCTCAGTCACCAGCCACTGGGGCTCATGAAGGAAGCCAGTTGAGTTACAGAAAAAACAAGCAGTTGTCATGTTAAAAAGGGTGAGCCTGCTACATGTCGACCATCTCAATGTTTTCCTCCTACAGCTGCACACAGGCTTCCACACCCACATCTATGAGGACTGGTGCCCCTAATACTTCATGGCTTCTAATATCTGGCAAACACTCAAGAGCTGTCTGGCTTGTCTTTTCTTTCTTCCCTCCAGCTTTATTGGAAAGTGTCCCTTTTTTTCCAATGAAGACATGATTACCGCTCTTGAATCCAAGATCGCCACCCTTCCTGTCCAATGACAACATCCCCTCTTGTCTTGCCATCCTTTAAAATCATGACTTACATGGAAACAATAGCTTCCGCCCAAGCTCCTATTAATGTCCCTTTTCCTACCTCCAAGATTGTGCAATTTTCACAGGGGTCCGGAGCTGCTCTGGGCCCTGCTGCTCCCCGGTGGTCTGGGCACTGGCTGAGCAGGGTTGGTAGGGATGGCAAGTGGGTAAGAGCCCCAAACACCCCAAGTAGCCTGAACTGCTGGAGACAGTGCTCTCGCTCCAAGAGTGGAGCTCTGAGTCTTTCCCCCAAGCCTGCTTCCTACTAATCAGATTGCTTTGGAACAATACCAGCGAATGGGGTAATGGAGAATGTGTTTATCATTGGGCCTTGAAGCCTAGGCCAGAGCCCCAGAAATCCATCATCTGAGATGCACATAACTTGAACACCTCCTCTTGTATGTCCCTCCTCGGTTGGGAGATTGGCAGGGACGTCTGCTTCTTTCTCTCTCCCTCTCTCCTGAGTTATGCTCAAAGATGAGAAGATCCTGGTGTGTGATCACCTTGAATAAGCAGACAGATTGTGGAATTTCCACCAGGGAATGGAATCTCGAGATTTGTTCATTTCATTCATTTATTCATTCATGTATTCACTTCCCAGCAGTTGTCTCTTCATGTACATGGAGAATCAATAGGTTTGGGATTTTCTTTTTGAGAAAGACAAGTCGGTTTATGGGAAGAGAGATGGTTAAAAGCCGAAGGAAGTGGGAGCATCTAGGAGGAACCTTGCAAGAGGAAAGCCCTCTGTCTGCTCTGCCGGGTGAGGAGACAGTGGGAAGCAGGAGGGGCCCACAGCTTCGGAAAGCTGCTTTAGCCTCACTGCACATTCAGTAAGGAGAATGGATGTCACTGCACTCAGCTTCTGGCTCCTTCATTTCCCAGAAGGTTATTGTCCTGGGATATGCAAACTTTGACTCTTGGAAATTGTTGACAAGGCACCTTCGTCTGGATCTGCTTCTCTCTTATCAGACTTTGAATTTGAAAGAGTAAATTCATTAAAAGCAAGAGCTCAGGCTTCCTTGTGGAAATCACAGTAAGAGGACGGATGAGATCATCAAGGACAGTACTCAGGGGCTATCTATAGAAAAGCGAATGAAAGCATCAGATCTAGATCCTCAAGGGTGGGGAAAAGAGGTGGAAGGCCAGGGCACAAAGCTTTGAGATGGACTCATAGCATGTGAATAGAAAACCCCACCAGAGACAATTCCATAAGGCACAGGGAAATAAAGCAAAACAAGTCTTTATTGAACATCTTTTTTTTTTAAGGGAAAATATTTTTCTGTGCTGGTGGAAATGTCACACTAACATGGTAGCCACACTAACATGGTAGCCAAGAGCTTCATGTGGCTTTTGAGCGTGTGAAATGCGGCTGATTGGCAAACCTGACCTAGCTGTGATGGGGAGATGGGCAGGGCTGGGCCAAAGCCTCCTGCGAACAATCACATTTCAGCTGTCACCTGCAGAGTTAGTAGGGGCTCTCCAGAAGAAGGAATGAGAACATTCCAGGAAAGGAAATCATTTGGGGATCTGAAGGACCACTGTGACTGGAGGCAGGAGACAGTGAGGGAGCTGTGGGCAAGGGAGAGTCACACAGAGCCTGGAGAACACTCCAGAACTCTGGCACTTTATCCTAAGGGATTTTTGGTGGATTTGCCTCTGAAGACATGCACATGTCCTAAGAGCCTGCAGAGCCGCTGGGAGGAGGCTATCGTCTTCTCCAGCTGCGGCCGCGTGCAGGGATGATGGGAAGGTCAGCCAGGATTTGGGCAAGGACAGTGCAAGGCAACAGTGGTGTCCATCTGTCCCAGCCAACTTGGTCTGACACTAAAACAAAGTTTAATTCCATGGAGCCCGCCTTATTTGGGGTTGCTATAGACTCTTCCCAGTTTGGTTTGCACCCAGGGTCATTACTTACTGAGTGGCAATGGGGCCTTTCGAAGGCACATGGGTGATGAAAGAGCATGCATTTGTGGTGACAGTTTTGCTACAAGTAATGACCACAGAATCAGGTGCCCACACTTAAACTCAGCTCTGACTGAAGAAGGCAGACATCAAACTATCTGACATTTACCCACGGTGGAGCAGCCAGTGGCCTGATACCCTAGCGTCCGCGGAAGCCCCAGCCTCCAGGGAAGTCTGGCCCAGATCCCACTGCAGAAACACAGAACTCAGAGCTCCTGTGATCTAGGTCCCACCTCCACTCTGTGGTTTTGGGAAGAAATCAGAAACCCTCGGATCTGTTCAGACCTCCAGATCTGGCGTGGGGAGGGAGAGCTGTAAGCCTTCTAGTCTGCTGTCACGGCGGGCCCCGTTAAATCTGCATTTCAACAACAAACTGCTATTTAGCTGAAGTATGAGACAGATTTATACTAATTAGGTGACATGCAAATGTAACTGGACTTTCTATACGTTATCAGGCAACCCTATGTGTGGGGGACGTCTCATTGTCATAGGAGGGTGGAAAAGGCTTCTGGGAAGGGCTTGGCGAGCGAACTGGCACGTCTGGGCATAACTTGAGTGACTGCGGGGTTTTGCAGGCGTGCAGCTCTGAAATAAAATGCCGAGGACTGGCAGCATCGTCGACAGGCCCGGATACGGAGTCCAGCAAGACTCACTCTGAGCTTCCAAGGTTGTGTGAGCTGGCGCAAGTACCGTGACTTCTCTGAGACTCAGGCTTCTCATTTATGGTGAGGACCAGGAAGTAATACTTGGTGTTTGGAGTTGAAGTAAGGACTGAAGATAACTTACGCCAAGGATGTGGCGTCTTATAAATATGTGAATTTTTAAAAATACAGTAGGACTGGTAAATATCCTCCCAAGGGAAGATTAACATGATGGAAGAGACTAGGTCTCTGCGAAAACTGAAGGCCAGGTGAAGCCTGCTGGGCAGCTGTGGGGAAGGCTGGACGAAGCGTCCTGGGTGCAGGCTGACCTGGCCCTGGGGGATGTGGGGGGTCACCTCTCGTCTGCCACTGTGGATTTTGACCTCTCTCAGGACAGGACGCTTCTTTCCTAAAATAAAGGAATTTCCTTGAGAGAGATGTATTGAAAGGAATGGAAGCTGGCTGGGATTTTTAAAAATTATTATTAACATATAATATATTATTTGACCCAGGGATACAGGTCTGTGACTCATCAGGCTTACATATTTCACAGCACTCACCATAGCACATACCTTCTCCAATGTCCATCACCCAGCCACTCTATCCCTCCCAACTCCCCATGCCTCCAGCAACCCTCAGTTTGTTTCCTGAGATTAAGACTCTCTTATGGTTTGTCTCCCTCCCCGGTCCCATCTTGTTTCATTTTTCCCTCCCTTCCCCCCAAGACCACCCGTCTTGCCTCTCAAATTCCTCATTTCAGAGAGATCATATGATAATTGTCTTTCTCTGATTGACTTATTTCGCTTAGCATAATACCCTCTAGTTCCATTCATGTCGTTGCAAATGGCAAGATTTCATTTTTGATGGCTGCATAGTATTCCTGTGTGTGTGTGTGTGTGTGTGTGTGTGTGTGTGTGTGTGCGCGCGCGCGCGCACGTGTGTGTGCGTACCACATCTTCTTGATCCATTCATCCATTGATGGACATCTAGGCTATTTCCATAATTTGGCTATTGTGCACATTGCTGCCATAAAGATTTGGGTGCACATGTCCCTTTGGATCACTACATTTGTATCTTTAGGGTATATACACTGTAGTGAGATTGCTGGTTTGTAGGGTAGCTCTATTTTCAACTTTTTGAGGAACCTGCATACTGTTTTCCAGAGTGGCTGCACCAGCTTGCATTCCCACCAGCAGTGTAGCAGGGTTCCCATTTCTCTGCATCCTCATCAACATCTGTCATTTCCTGACTGGTTAATTTTAGCCATTCTGACTGGTGGGAGGTAGTATCTCACTTTGGTTTTGATTTAGATTTCCCTGATGACGAGTGCTGTTGAGCACTTTTTCATGTGTCTGTTGGCCATTTGGATATCTTCTTTGCAGGAATGTCTCTTCATGTCTTCTGCTCATTCCTTGATTGAATTTTTTGTTCTTTGGGTGTTGAGTTTGATAAATTCTTTATACATTTTGGATACTAACCCTTTAGCTGATATGTCATTTGCAAATATCTTCTCCCATCTGTTAGCTGAATTCTGGTTTTGTTGACTGTTTCCTTTGCTGTGCAAAAGCTTTCGATCTTGATGAAGTCCCAATAGTTCATTTTTGCCCTTGCTTCCCTTGCCTTTGGTGATGTTTCTAGGAAGAAGTTGCTGTGGCTCAGGTCAAAGAGGCTTCTGCCTATGTTCACCTCAAGGATTTTGATGGATTCTTGTCTCACATTGAGGTCATTCTTCTTTTTTTCTTTCTTTTTTTTTTTTGTTAAGATTTTTTATTTATTTATTTGACAGAGAGAGAGAGATCACAAGTAGGCTGAGAGGCAGGCAGAGAGAGAGGAGGAAGCAGGCTCCCTGCTGAGCAGGGAGCCCGATGCAGGCCTCGATCCCAGGACCCTGAGATCATGACCTGAGCTGAAGGCAGAGGCTTTAACCCACTGAGCCACCCAGGCACCCTCGTTCATCCATTTTGAGTCTATTTTTGTGTGTGGTGTAAGGAAATGGTCCAGTTTCATTCTTCTGCATGTGGCTGTCCAATTTTCCCAACACCATTTATTGAAGAGACTGTCTTTTTTCCATTGGACATTCTTTCCTGTGTTGTCGAAGATTAGTTGACCATAAAGTTGAGGGTCCATTTCTGGGCTCTCTTTTCTGTTCCATTGATCTATGTGTCTGTTTTTGTGCCAGTATCATACTGTCTTGATGATTACAGCTTTGTAATAGAGCTTAAAGTCTGGAATTTTGATGCTTCCAACTTTGGTTTTCTTTTTCAACATTCCTCTGGCTATTCGGGGTCTTTTCTGGTTCCATATAAATTTTAGGATTATTTGTTCCATTTCTTTGAAATAACTTGCTGGTATTTTGATAGGGATTACATTAAATATTTAGATTTCTCTAAGTAGCATAGACATTTTCACAATATTTTTTCTTCCGATCAATGAGCATGGAACATTTTTCCATTTCTTTGTGTCTTCCTCAATTTCTTCCATGAGCACTTTATAATTTTCTGAGTACAGATTCTTTGCTTAGGTTCATTCCTACGTATCTTATGGTCTTGGGTGCAATTGTAAATGAGATTGACTAATTTCTCTTTCTTTTGTCTTGTTGTCGGTGTATAGAAATGCAACTGATTTCTGTGCATTGATTCATATCCTGACACTTTACTAATTCCTGTATGAGTTCTAGTATTTTGGGGGTGAAGTCTTTTGGGTTTTCCACATAAAGTATCATACCATCTGCAAAGAGTGAGAGTTTGAGTTCTTTGGTGATTTGGATGCCTTTTTTTTCTTTTTGTTGTCTGATTGCTGAGGCTAGGACTTCTAGTACTATGTTGAATAACAGTGGTGATAATGGACAGCCTTGGCATGGTCCTGACCTTAGGGGAAAAACTCTCAGGTTTTCCCCATTGAGAATGATATTTGCTGTGGGTTTTTCATGATGGCTTTTATGATATCGAGTAACATACCCACTTTCCCTACACTGTGAAGAGTTTTGATCAAGAAAGGATGCTGTACTTTGTTAAATGCTTTTTCAGCATCTATTGAGAGGATCAGATGGTTCTTGTTCTTTCTTTTATTAATGTCTTGTAGTACAATGATTGATTTGCATATGTTAAACCAACCTTGCAGCCCAGGAATAAATCCCACTTGGTCACGGTGAATAATACTCGTAATGTACTGTTAGATCCTATTGGCTAGTATTTTGGTGAGAATTTTTACATCTGTGTCCTTCAAGGATGTTGATCTGTAATTTTCTTTTTTGATAGGGTCTTTGTCTGGTTTTGGGATCAAGGTAATGCTGGCCTCATAAAATGAGCTTGGGGGGCACCTGGGTGGCTCAGTGGGTTAAGCCTCTGCCTTTGGCTCAGGTCATGATCTCAGGGTTCTGAGATCTAGTCCTGCATCGGGCTCTCTGCTCAGTGGGGAGCCTGCTTCCTCCTCTCTCACTGCCTGCCTCTCTGCCTACTTGTGATCTCTCTGTCTGTCAAATAAATAAATTAAATCTTTTAAAAAATTAAAAAAAATAAAATGAGTTTGGAAGTTTTCCTTCCATTTCTATATTTTGGCACAGTTTCAGGGGAATAGGCATTAATTCTTCTTTAAATAATTGGTAGAATCCCTGTGGGAAGCTGTCCGGCCCTGGGCTCATGTTTGTTGGGAGATTTTTGATGACTGCTTCAATTTACTTACTGGTTATGGGTCTATTCAGGTTTTCTATTTTATTTCTGGTTCAGTTTTGGTAGTTTATATGTCTCTAGAAATGCATTCATTTCTTCCAGATTGTCAAATTTACTGGTGTATAGTTGCTCATAATATGTTCCTATAATTGTTTATATTTCTTTGGTGTTGGTTGTGATCTCTCCTCTTTCATTCATGATTTTATTAATTTGGTTCCTTTCTATTTTCTTTTTGATAAGTCTGGCCAGGTTTATCAATCTTATTAATTCTTTCTAGGAACCAGTTACTAGTTTCATTGATTTGTTCTGCTGTTCTTTTGGTTTCTATTTTTTCGATTTCTGCTCTGATCTTTATTATTTCTCTTCTCCTGTTGGGTTTAGGATTTGTTTGCTATTCTTTCTCCAGCTCCTTTAGGTGTAGGGTTAGGTTGTGTATTTGAGACCTTTCTTGTTTCTTGAGAAAGGTTTGTATTGCTATATATTTTCCTCTCAGGAACAGTTGAGTTTTCATTTTCATTTTTTTTCCATGAATTTTTAAAATTCTTTAATTTCCTGGTTGACCCATTCATTCTTTAGATTTCCTGGTTGACCCATTCATTCTTTAGTAGGATGCTCTTTAGCCTCCATGCATTTGAGTTCTTTCCAACTTTCCTCTTATGGTTGAGTTCTAGTTTCAAAACATTGTGGTCCAAAAATATGCCTGGAATGATCCCAATCTTTTGGTACTGTTTGAGACCTGATTTGTGACCCAGGATGTGATCTATTCTGGAGAATATTCCATGCGCACTAAAGAAGAATGTGTATTCTGTTGCTTTGGGATGGAATGTTCTGAATATATCTGTGAAGTCCATCTGGCCCAGGGTGTCATTTAAAGCCTTTATTTCCTTGTTGATCTTTTGCTTAGATGATCTGTCCATTTCAGTGAGGGGGGAGTTAAAGTTTCCTAAAATTATTGTATTATTGTAGATGTGTTTCTTTGCTTTTGTTATTAATTGGTTTATATAATTGGCTGCTCCCATATTAGGGGCATAGCTATTTAAAATTGTTGCATCTTCTTGTTGGACAGACCCTTTAAGTATGATATAGTGTCCTTCCTCATCTCTTATTATAGTCTTTGGCTTAAAATCTAATTTGTCTGGCATAAGCATTGCCACCCCAGCTTTCTTTTGATGTCCATTAGCATGGTAAGTGGTTTTCCACTCCTTCACTTTAAATCTGGAGTTGTGTTTGGGTCTAAAATGAGTCTCTGGCACATAGCATATCGATGGGTCTTGTTTTTGTTTTTGTTTTTGTTTTTATCCATTCTGATATCCTGTTTCTTTTGATTGGGGCATTTATCCCATTTACATTCAGGGTGACTTTGAAAGTTACGAATTGAGTGCCATTGTATTGCCTGTAAGGTAACTATTACTGTATATTGTCTCTGTTTATTTCTGGTCTGTTACTTTTAGGTTCTCTCTGCTTAGAGAACCCCTTTCAATATTTCCTGTAGGGCTAGTTTGGTGTTTGCAAATTCTTTGAGTTTTTGTTTGCCCTGGAAGCTTTTT
This sequence comes from Ailurus styani, assembly GCA_002007465.1. NCBI lineage: Eukaryota > Metazoa > Chordata > Mammalia > Carnivora > Ailuridae > Ailurus > Ailurus styani. The sequence goes on along the minus strand of LNAC01000602.1, from coordinate 676,599 downwards.
ATCTTTCTTTCTATTTTCAAAGACATTGTAGCTGGATATAGTATTCTTGGCTGCACATTTTTTCTCATTTGGTGCTCTGAATAAATCATGCCAGTCCTTTCTGGCCTGCCAGGTCTCTGTGGATAGGTCTGATGCCAATCTAATATTTCTACCATTTTATGTTACAGACCTCTTGTCCCGAGCTGCTTTCAGTATTTTCTTTTTGTCACTGAGACTTGTAAGTTTTACTATTAGATGGTGGGGTGTGGACCTATCTTATCTTTGATAAGATCAGAAGTTGGTTGAAAAAAAGAAAAAAAAAGAGGAAAGAATGTGATCAGGCTAGAGACTAAAACATAGCTATGTGCTAGATTTAGAGTATATTTTTATCTATTAGAAGAAACTGTATCCCAAAATTTTAAAGAAAGAAAAACCTATATGTATACAAAAAATAAGATTAAATACAATGAAGGGATAGAATATGACTATAACAATGAAAAATTTTTAAAAAAAATTAATGATAGGATAAAATAGTTTAAAAAGGCTAAAATAGGAAAGAGGAAAAATTAAAAAATAGAATAAGAAAGAAACAAAATTTTAAAAATTTAACTTTGAAAGACTAAAGAGTCATGGGAAGAAAGCCATGAATTCTGTGTGCTGCATTCCCATAACTCTGAAGTTTTGTAGTTCTCATTGATCAGTGAACTTGGTCTTGGCTTCATGTTCTTGCTGATCTTCTGCGGGAGGGGTCTGTTGCAGTGATTCTCAAGATTCTGAAATGTCTTTGCCTGAGGCGGAATTGTACTGCCCTTGCCAGGGCCCAGGCTAAGTAATCTGCTCAGGTTCACTCTTGGGAGCTTTTGTTCCCTGAATGCTTTCCGTACAGCTTTGGAGGACAGGAATGAAGATGGCGGTCTCCCAGTCTCTGGCCCCATAGGAGCCGAGGGCTTGGGACCCCACTCCTCAGTGCACCCTTAGAGAAAAGCAGTCAAACCCTCCCATCTCCCTGGTCTCCATCTGCATTCCGAGTATACCTGGCCTGTGCCCAAGTGTTTCTATCTCTGGTGCACTGCCCTGTTTGGAGTCTCCAAATCCAGCAGACTCCTGCAGTGCACTGCCGTGCTGCTCCTCCTGGAGGAGGAAGGAGGGGGTCTCTCCGGAACTGCCACTTGTGGTGTCTCTGCTCAAAGAGCAGTGGTCCGACTGTGCCTCAGATCATGGCCTAAGGTAACCTCAAGCTCACAGCCCCCTCCTCAGCTCCATCTCTGCAGCTGGCTTCCCTGGTCTGATACCTGGGAGCTCTGCTGCACTCAGACCCCTGAGTCTTTTTGTGACCCCACGGGTCCTTAAGACCACACTGTCCCCATGAGGGCTCCATCCCCTGCTCAGCCTCTGGAGTGATGTCCCTCAGTGGAGCCGACTTCTAAAAGTTCCAATTTTGTGCTCTGCTGCTTTACTGCTTGCCAGGTTCCAGCCCCTTCCCCTGTGGTCTATCTTCCTGCATACTGCCTTGGATTCACTTCTCTGCATGTTCTACTTTCCAGAAAGTGGTCACTTTTTTGTTCCTTGAATTGCTTCTCTTCTCTTTGATCTCCTGTTGAGTTTGCAGGTGTTCAGAATGGTTTGATAACTATCTAGCTGAACTCCTGGGACCTGATGATATTTAGGTCTCCTACTCCTCTGCCATCTTGCTCCTCCCTGCTGGCTTGGATTTAAAAGAATTAAAGCCATCAATCTACTAGTTGCTTTGATTAAACATAAGATTGGGAGAAAAAGAGTTTCTTTGTGTATTTGGTGATGAAGATTATGGGGATTTGTAGACATAGGGTAAGGTAGAAATAGAAGGCATCTCAGTGAATGAGCTTTATGAAGGGGTGCGTTGTGTCTGCTGGCCCACTGAGGGGGCCCAAAGGAGCAGAGAGAGAGGGCCTCTTCTGTGGGTCAGGCACTGAGCAGTCCTTCCATGTCCATGTGGCATTTTATGGTATGTCCACAAGCTCTTTGACACTGTTAGAAAAGCGGACCAAAGTCTCCTCTCCTTAAGTGAAATCAAGACTTAGTGACTCATTTTAACAAATAGATTGGGGTGGAGGTGGTGGTGTGTAGGGCTTCCAAGACTAGATCATAAAAGATACTGCCTCCTCCTCCTCTTTCTGGGATCATTGGATCTAGGGGAAGCCTGATGCCATAGCATAGGGATATTTAACTGCCCTACAGAGACATCCACAGGACAAGGAATGAAGGCCTCCCACAAATGCCATGTTGAGGGAGCATCTTTGAAGCAGAGTTTCCCATTGTAGCTGAAGCTTCAGATAACTAGAGCCTCATGAATGACCCTGACTCCAAACCACCCAGCTAAGCTGCTTCCAGATCCCTGACCATCGGAAGCTATGTGAGATGATAAATGCTTGTTTGTAGCTGCTAAATTTGGAGGTGATTTGTTATGTAGCAGTGAATAATTACTACAAGAAAAAATAATAACTAAAACATATTGAGTGCTTAGTGTGTGTCAAGGACCCTTTTAAACATTTACACATGTTAACTGATATTTTGATTATTTTGCAGATGAAGACAGTGAAGTGCAGAAAAGTTACATAGCCCGCCCAGGTATGTACACAGTAAGTGAGATAAATATACCTAGATTCCTTTTCCATATGTGATTTCTCATGCATGTTTGTTTTACTGCTGTACTGTCTGTTTCTTTACTAGATTATAAGTCCCACAAGGTCAGGGAAGACATGCTACCCATATCATCAGAACCTAGCAGAGTGCTTAGAACACAGTATGCCTAAAATAAATATTTGGACAAATTGAATAAATGGATGATGAAGAAATAAATTAAAAAATAATTATGCACCAGCTCTGCCCTAGAAGCTTGAGCTTTTGGGTCTAACACAGAGCCATATATGGGAACTTCACTGTTGGGTAATATTAATGGGTCCTTTCATTTAGAACTGAAAACTTGGATTTTATTTTGTTGCCAATTTTAGATGGTGCTCAATGCCTCAATCTAACCCATAAATCCACTGTTTCACAAATGTGCACTTAAATCCAAGGAAAATTGGAAATAACCTAAATACCCAACATTAGAGCTTAATAAATTATGCACTTTAGTGCAATGAAATTTTATGCAAACTCTAAGATTATAAAACTATGTTGAATCAAGAAAAATATTTCAAACCATGTTTAATGAAAATAGCAGAAACAAAATAAATTTTAGGTAAATTCATATTATATATTATACAATTATTAAAAATAATGAAGTGTATTTTTATTCCATGAAGTGACCTCAAATGCATATTTCTAGGTTTTAATGTTAGTAACATATGGATAGTATCATGCAAAATAGTATCTTTAGTTAAAAAATCAAAGAAAAATCCCTTTTCGAGTATGTTCCTTAAAGTAAGTGACAATAAACACCAAAAGAACATTGCATGTGAAGCTTTGTTTTTATGTGTATAGCTAGAGACAAGCCTGGCATGTCAATGAACATGGTACATCATGCTCATGCACCACATATAATGAGCATGTGACCTGGCACAAAGCAAAATCAACCGGATGTTAGCAGATTCCAGACAGAAGACTCATCACAAGGATGCTTAGACTAAATATTGTCTGGTCAAGCTCCTCACTTTATAGATATGGAAAGCGAGGCACATAGAGGTGAAGGGTTGTGCACACCAGGCCAGAAAGCAGGAGCTGAGATGAATATTCAGATCTCTGGAGTCTTCACTGGCCTCTAGAGGGTGGTGCACGCTCTGGAGCTTTTTCACGTGTCTTGTATGCCACAACGATAAACTACTAGTATGCCTATTTTACAGGTGGTCACAGGAGTTTGAGTGACTTAATGTCTTGGTTCAGAGTGTGACTTCTCATGTGAGACTACCTAGGCTCAAACCTTTCTTGAAAATTTAACTGGTATGTGACTGGGGAAAGTTGCTTAGTCTCTCTAAGACAGGGTCATCTAGGAAGTGGGGGCAAAACTAGCCGTAAGTGACAGGACTATTGTGAGGGTCACATGAGATAGTTCACTCAGAGTTCCTAGCCCAGCACCCGCACATGATGAAAACTTAAACCATGTTAGCCTTTTTAAAAAAATTTTTTATATATCAACCGTGAGAGATAAGAGCTGGAATTCCAAACTGACACCTGGAATTCTACAAATGTTCTACAACTTCAAGTCTGACATTTTTGTTCATAACTCAGCTGTCGTCTGATGCTCTCACTGCCATAAGTGAGGGCTCTGACCTTGAGCAACCTGTTTCCTTTCTCTGACGGTCTTCTTCACCTTGGCAAAGCGTTGTGCCTAATCGGGGCTGCCTTTGTGAGCTCTGAGATTGTTTGTAGTTCTGGCATTCTATTCCTTCCTGAGTGCCCACCATGGAAAATGACTGGTCTCAGGACCAGTGGAGATGGTCTGGTCTCAGGATGTGGAGATGGTCCTGCCCCAAAGTCAGCTTGGATAACACGTATGCACCGTCTAGTGCATGATTAGGTAGAAAACAAAAGCTGGTCTTAGAGGGAGAGAGAAGCAGGTGTTCAGGGCTTTGAAGGGGGGATATTCCCTTTCAACAGGTGGAGTTAGGGGGAATTAAATGGAAAAAGGGCTTTCAGGATGGGCCTGGAACAGCAAGGGTGCTGGAGGAATAATGGGGAAGGAGCCTGGAGTGGGAGGGAAGCAGGCACCCATAATGAGGGCTTCAAATAGATGTAAGATGAAAATATGCATGATAACATAGAGCAGCATGGACAGTGCAGGCAGCAAGGCCCAGGCGAGGATATGTCCGCGGAAAGGGAGGAGCGGGAAGAGGAAGGAGAGGAGAAATGACTGGAGGAGACTCTGTCCTTTTTCTATCTGCAGAGCGTGAGGCTGAGGATGGCTCTAACACTTTTCCGTGCTGTAAGAAAGAACAGGCTGGAAGGGGGAATGGTAGCTTTCTACTGGGGAACTGCTCCGGTGGAGTGTCCTCGGGGCATCAGGCAGTGATGGCCAGGAGAAAGCAGATGCAAGGAGCTGCCTCCCTTCAGGGAGGCCAGGGCTGGCTGCACAGGAGTTGTGCTTTGCTTTCGGATTCCTTCCAATGGTGCTCACCAGGCACCTCCTCCACCAGGTGCTCTGAGGGATTGTGCGTCGAGCACCCTGCCGCTGGCCTCTGAGTAGTTCAATTCCTAGTCATGAGACTCAGATGCATCAGAGTGGAGGCTGTGGGGCATCAGAGACACCCTGTGCTCATGTCCACGATGCATTAGTTCTGGAAGGGTCTAGGTCCTGGTCTCCGCCTACAGCAGACGGAGCCGGCATGCTCAGGGCACCCAGGCTTCGGGCACTGAGCTCTGTGGGGGTCCTGACAGCCCAGGGGACATGGAAGTGAACAAAGCACTCAAGCCATGGATAGTGGCCCTTACTTATTTATTTTTTTCCTCAAAGTTACTGTCTCTGATGTGGTAAGAATAGCATCAACCAAAGGCAGGAGAGGAAGCAGGGTTTGATGGAGTGTGGTGTGGAGGAGGGAATGAGAAGGGAGGGGTGAGAGGGTGTCCTCCTTGCCATGCTCACCGCTGGCCTGTCCTTATGGTCATTGGTCACTGCTGCCATCATCTTCCCACATTGTAACCCAGGACTCTGACATCAGGCTGGACACTGGTTATTTGATTCGGTGATTTGTATGAGTTGCATGGGAGTCAGGGTTTAAGAGATGTGGCTTAGGAAGAACAGCAGTCTCATGACAGGATCAAAGGGCCAATGAGGGTATAGGGATGAATTCGAGCTGCAGCTGAAAAGTGCATGCCCACCTGGCCTGCTGTGTCTGAGTCCCACACTCCAGGGTCCAGGGGTACACACAGGGGTGGACTTGCTGCCTGGGGTGGCCAGTACCAGGAAGAGCCCTGGGGTGAGCCCAAGAACAGTCCTTTTGAGCATTTCAATGATAAAGTCAATATTGAAAATCAGGAGCTGGGAAGCCCTGGGATGAAACAGTTAATGTTAAGCAATGACCACAAATGTGAAAGGAAGGAAAATGCAGCAGTTTCAAGCTTTGGGGTTGCACCAACTCAGTCTGGGGGCCAGGTGTGTTGTGTTCTGTGTATGAGGCCCTGGGCAAGTCACTTAATTCTTCCATTAGAGTTATACTCAAATTCATAGAGCAGAAACACAATAAAATAGCTTAACCTATTAAAGATTTACTTTCTCACGTGAAACGAAGTCCTGAGATAGCTGTCCAGGCTGGCACAGTGGCTCTCTGTGTCATCTGTGTCCCTGGATCCTCTCTTTCCACACTACCCGTAGGTGAGGTTTTGTCCTCTCGCTTCCTGCCTCATGTTCATAGCAGGCTGTTTCCCCACAACCTTGTGTCTGCATTCCTGACAGACAGAAGGACGGAAGTAGAGAGGATGGGACCAGAACTTGGGAGGCAACCTATTCTGAGACCCCCAGCTTAGGGCAGGTTGTCTGGAGAGGGAACTGGCTGTCTTACTGCCCTAAACAAAATATTCTCCCAGTGAACTAGAAGAGGATAAATGGTGAATAGGCACCTGGGAGTGTCTGCCCTGCCTCTTCCCTATTCGTATGATGGTCCCACGATAGTCCATTCAAGGAGCTTAGCATAGAACTTGGCATGTAGTAGTGGGCTATGGGGTGAGCACCTGACTAAAACTAATGGGATTTTTCTTTTGAGAAAAGTGTTATATCCAGACTCATTAAGATGTATAACATTTAATATGTGGAACATTTTATATATTAATATTTCCACTACAGTTGGTAAAAACCAAAGAGTATTGATTGAAAATGTTTCCTCAATTCGACTCTCATATTCAGCCAGAAGTTTGTGTTCATGTGTTTTAAAATAAATTTAATTTTTTAATAGTTTTTTTTAATTAAAAAAATGCTTTGGTTGTCAAATGATCCTTTATTGAAATATTTTCCTTTGTAGTTCTTACCTCACTGGACATTCCACTGTACTGTCATTGCTGTCATGAGGGTGGTGGTCATTTTTTTTTTTAGATTTTTTTTTAAATTTATTCATTTGACACACAGAGAGAGATTACAAGTAGGCAGAGAGGCAGGCAGAGAAAGAGGAGAGAGGAGGAAGCAGGCTCCTTGCTGAGCAGAAAGCCCGATGTGGGCCTCGATCCCAGGACCCTGGGATCATGACCTGAGCCGAAGGCAGCGGCTTTAACCCACTGAGCCACCCAGGCGTCCAAGGGTGGTGGTCATTAACATTGCAGCCCAAAGACCGGGCAGTCCCCGAGATTTCTTGAACCGTTCCAGAGAATTCTCTGGCTAAAGATCAGTGCCACATCTGTTGGGCAATCTTGACAATGTTATCAAAAGTGGTATTTCCATGGTGCTTCATGTCTTTCTGCTTCTTTCTGTCTGTTGGCAGCTCCTTGAGAGCTTTACCAGTCAGAGCAGAGGCAGAAGGTACCACTTCATGTGGGCCTGTGTGTTGGGAATGATCACTTTCACCATAACCCTCAGCCTCTTCTAGTCACCAGTTCCCTTGGCGATGTTACCAACCTTTTTTGGAGACAGAGCCGGGGGGAGATCTTTGGGGACAAGGCACATGTGGCACTGACTTCCTCACTGGTATAAGACTTTGATCTTGTTGGGGTCCAACCTGGGCCCATGGTGGAGGCGGCTTATGTTGAATGAACCTGGATTTGGGACCACTGAAAAGAGTTGTACTTTTGCCTCTTCTAAGTCAAAATCTAGGATAGTTTTAGATTTACAAGAATATTATGAAGATAGTATAGAGGGTTCAATATATTCCACAGCCAGTTTCTTCTATTATTAACATCTTACATTAGATGGCACATTTGCCAAAATTAATGACCTAATATTGATATATTAGATTTACCTAAATTCTATACTTTATGCATATTCCCTTCATTTTTACCTAATGTCTTTCATCTGTTCTAGGTCCCATCCAAGATACTATATTACATTTAGTCATCGTGCCTACTTAGGCTCCTCGTGGCTGTGATAGTTTTTTAAACTTTCCTTGTTTTGAATGATCTTGATAGTCTTGAGGAGTACCAATCAGGTATATTTTAGAATTTTAGAATGCCCCTCTACTGGGATTTGTGTGATACTTTTTCTCATGATTAGTCTGGGGTTTTGTGTTCTTGGGAGGGAAATCATAGCGGTAAAGAGACATCTCATCACATCATATCAAGGGTACATGTTATCAATATGCCATCACTGTTGATATTGACCTTGATCACTTGACTGAGAAAGTATTTGTCAGGCTTCTCCAGTGTGAATTCACTCTCCCCCACCTTTTCATACTTTACTCTTTGGAAGGGAGTCATTATATACAACTCACATTTAGAGAGTTATGGAGAGTTATGCCCACCTCGTTGAAGGCTGAGTATCTATGTAATTTATTTAGAATTCTGCATGGGCGATTTCTCTCTTCTCCCCAATTACTTATTTATTCAGTCATTTATTTATATCAGTATGGACCCATGAATATTTACTTTACATTTTGGGCTATAATCTAATACAGTTGCCTCCTGGACAATGCAGGGATTTGGGGTGCTGAACCCCTGTTCAGTCAAAAATTCATATATGACTTTTGACTTCCCCAAAATGTTATTATTAATAGCCTATTATTGACCAGAAGCCTTATCAATAACATAAACATTTGATTAACACGTAGTTTGTATATTATACATATTATGTACTATATGTTTTTGATAAAGTTACGACAGAAAAGAAAATGTTATTAAGAAAATAATAAGGAGAACAAAATATATTTACAGTACTGTTCTGTATCTATTGAAAAAAATCCACAGATAAGTGGACCTGTGCAGTTCAAACCCATGTTGTTCACAGATCAACTGTACTACATTATTTATTTTGCAGATCAAATTTTTCCAACTCTGGCCATTGGGAGCTTTTTCAGTTGTCTCCTGTGTCCTTTTAGTGTGCCCCGTCAATATATGTTATTATTGTTTGATCATTTCATTACTTTTTGGTACTATAAGATGCCCTAGGTTCATCTTGTGGATTTTCTGTCCCAGTTCTACAATTACCACTTTTCCCAAGGGGCACAATGGTATTAGAAACCAAGACCTAGGGCACCTGGGTGGCGCAGTTGTTAAGCGTCTGCCTTCGGCTCAGGTCATGATCCTAGGGTCCTGGGATTGAGTCCCGAATCAGGCTCCCTGCTCAGCAGGGAGTCTGCTTCTCCCTCTCCCACTCCCCCTGCTTGTGTTCCCTCTCTTGCTGTGTCCCTGTCAAATAAATAAATAAATAAAATCTTAAAGAAAAAAAGAAGCCAAGTTTTTGGGTGCTAGATATGCTCCTTGCTATTGGGATGTCTTTGCTTCTGGGTCCTCTCAGGAGATAGAGGAAGGAAATATTTGTATATATACTAACTCATATTATGTGTATGCTTGTACATATGCATATGTATGTATATATGTAACCACTTGTATCTATATTAATCTAAACATGAATTTATGCTATTTCCCCAACTCTAATGCATTTCTATATGGAATATTTTAGCCTCCTCTCATTGCTTATCTGTCAACACTTGCTCCAGTGAAAAGTTTGGCTTCCACCCTCTGTATCCTGGAAAATTATTCTCCAATAGTTAAGGAGAAATAAAAACTTTCTTAGAAAAAAATCTGAAGACATTCATCACTGTCAGACCCGTCCTCTAGGAACTATTTCAGAAGTTCTTCAGGTAAAAGGAAAATGATAAATTGAAAAACTGATCTATGTAAAGGAAGTGTTGGAGAAGAAAAAAATGAAGGTCAGATAGAATCTTTACTTTTCTTATTGTTAATTGGTATAAATTTTAATTGTTTAAAATAATAGTAATTACTAGGTGATTATAGCATACAAATAAATGAAATAAGTAAATGACAGTGGTAGTCTCAACTCCTTGAACATGGCCTTGAACACTCTTATTCTCCATCAAGAACTGTTTCTGTTGTAATCCTTACACCATTTGATAACATCTGGAGGCAGACATAGCTCCTGGTCAGTGCCTCATCCCGTTCTGTTAGTCTAATAAAAGTAGAACAGGACATTAGTCCTCAAAGAGGCTGGGGAATCAGGGAGGTAATAGAGAAAGAAATCAGAAGGAGCTGAAGACACATGTCCAGTTATATGAACTGGAGCCACGGAATTGATGTTGGGAGTAGGAAGGCAGAGTCACACTTGAAAATGCAATAGGGAAGCCATTTGAACAGAAAGGAGTACTGGAAAGCCAAGGCTTATGATCTGGGCACCACACATGCAGAATTTCCACCCACCACCCTAGTTCTTTGCTGTGTTCTCCATGGTTTTTCTGGGGCTACATGCTGAATTCACCCAAGATATAGGTGCCCTGCTGCCCTCAACTGAGTGACTTAGGGTACAACCCTTCAAACTTTTGAGTACAGAAGTTGGCTAAAGTTGTATGAACTTGCAGTTTAGCTCAGTTAAAGGTGTAAGGTTGGTTGGCTCCAAGGATATTCTACTGGGGGAGTTAGGAAAGGAGAAACTGGGTTGGGACATTGCACAATACACATAGTGCAATGTGTTCTTGTTGGGGAGTAGAGGGAAAAATGACCACAGGGGACCTCACAAATATATTAGAGGAAACAGTACTTACAACAAACTCACACTCATTGCAGTATTTGCTGTACTGGGCTTTCATTTGGACAGAACATTGAGGGTTAGAGTGAAATGTCCCTACAACCTAAACACAAATGTCTCTTCTGAGATTTGCATGTCATAAAGTGAAGAAATGTTTTCTCTTCTTAGTGGTTATTACAAGAATTCTTTACTCAGAAGGGACTTGAATTTTTTTGGAAATTGGCTTTATAAGTCTATTGAGGCGATAGAAACAAGCTTTAAGGACCTGGGTTTTGGACTGGTGCCTAGTTTCCATGAGGAAGAGAAAAACTCTGTCTAATAAATGGAAAAGGGAAGAGTTTGATGTTCCTACAGAGACAAAGGCAGGAGGAGAGAAAAAGGATCAAGAAGGACTGACTCCCATGGGAAGGCATGATTAATGGCTCTGGAGTTGAAAGCAGATCCAAAAAGAGCAAATAGAAATGTCTGATAGTGCTTTGGTTGTTTTGTTTTTATCACGTTGGGGCTGGATGATGCAAATCCTCTTTGCCATCTCCTCTATAAAATTGCTCCTGATCTTCAATATGTGGACTAGGGGTAGGGAATTATGAAGGAAAGAGGGAGATCCAGACAATAGGCTTTACCCATGTAATTGATCAGAGAAGCTCTTTGCCAGAACTCACTAGGCATGACAAGTTGAATGTGTATTTTCTTGATCTGGGAAGGATGAGTGAAGCATAATAACCTTTAAGTCTTGGCTGTATAAGAAAGAAAGCTGTAACAATAATTGATTTATCTGTGTGAACCAAAGTTGAAAACTTCGCAGTAGCAGCATATCTCTCATGATTTAGGGGAGCTTGTTAAATTTCCTCTGACTTCATGGAAAGGCATGATGAGCTAATTTGCCCATTCTGGCAACCTGTATTCATGATCCTGTAAATAAAATAGGCTTACCCAATAAAAGGACTTGAGAGGTGAAAGCCAGAAAACCTGTTCTAAAAAAATTGCTGTAGTAATTTCTTTTGACAGAAGGCAAATTATATCAGAGGGAAACTTAAAAAATCAAGGAATGAAGGAGGAGCAATAGAAATAGTACCTATTTGGATAAATAAAATAGACCACTTTTCTCTTCTTCAGTTCTTTAAAATATGTTGGATGGCTAAAAGCAAATACTATAACATTTTCTGGTCATGTTTTCAATGCACATAGATGTAATACTTTGGATAACTACTACATAGAAGAGGAAGGGAAGGGAGACATGTATGTTAGTAAGGTCTATATATCCCACTTAAAGTTGTAAAACATTGACTCTAAAATTTTTTTAAAGTTAAATATGTTTATCATAATCTACAGAGCAATCACTAAACAGACAAATGAAATATAAGAAAACAAACTATACAGAGAGATATAGTGAAAACATAACAGATAAAATGAAATATTAAAAAGTGTTTGAATATCCCAAAAGAAGGCAAGGAAAAAGGAAACAAAGAAATGAAAAACTGAGGTAATAAGCAGAAATCAAATAGAAAATGGTAAACTTAAATCTAAACATATAAATAATTATATTAAATATAAATGGTCTAGACACAGCAAGTAAGAAAGAGAGACTGTCAGAATGAATAAGCATATACATGACACAGCTGTATGTTGTCTAAATGGTAATGACAGAGGTAGTTTAAAAGTAGAAGCATGGAGAAACATATTCCATGTAAAGACTAAGCTAACATTGAAATGGCTATATTAATATCAAAGTAGACTTTGGAGCAAAGAAAATTACCAGAGACAAAGAAGGAAAATATGTAATGATAAAGGAATCAACTCTTCATGAAGACTCAAAAACCATACATGTGTAAAAACTAAAATCAGAGCTTCAAAATACATAATATAAAAAGTGGCAGAACTGAAAGGATTAATGAACAATCCCACAATCTTAGTTGGAGATTTCAACACTTTGTCAGTCATGATAGTATTAACAGAGAGAAAATCATTAAGGTTATAGAAGAACTGATAAACATCAGCCAAGTGGATCTAATTGACATTTATAGAGTTTCCCACCCAAACCAGCAGAATACACATTTCAGGGGAAAGTAGATTACCTGAACTGAACAAAAATGAAAATATAACACATAAAATTTGTAGACTGAAGGTAAAGGGATGTTGTGAGGAAAATTTATAGAATTAAGTGCTTATATTGGAAAAGAAGGAAAGCTTTGAGTAAATAAGCTTTCATCTTGCATCTAAGCTTTCATCTTAAGTCTCTATTAAGAGAAGAGCAAAAGATTGTCAAAGCAAGGAGAAGGAGGAAAATAATAAATGTAAGGCCAGAAATCAATGAAATTTATTTTTTTTAAAGATTTCATTTATTTATTTGACAGAGAGAGAGAGAGAGAGAGAGAGAGAGAGATTACAAGTAGGCAGAGAGGCAGGCAGAGAGAGAGAGAGAAAGGAGGAAGCAGGCTCCCCGCTCAGCAGGGAGCCCAACTCGGGGCTTGATCCCAGGACTCTGAGATCGCGACCTGAGCCGAAGGCAGAGGCCTTAACCCACTGAGCCACCCAGGCACCCCGAAATCAATGAAATTTAAAGCAGAAAAGCAAAGAGAATAATTGGTAAAACCAAAAGCTGGTTCTTTTTTTTTTTTTTAAAGATTTTATTTACTTATTTGACACAGAGAGAGAGAGATTACAAGTAGGCAGAGAGGCAGGCTCCCTGCTTAGCAGGGAGCCTGANTGAAAGCAGAGGCTTTAACCTACTGAGCCACCCAGGCGCCCTAAAAGCTGGTTCTTTAAAAAGACAAAGCTCTAGAAAAACTGACAAAGATAAAAGGAGAGAAGACTCATGTTTTCAATATGGGGAATGAAAGAAGGGGTTTTACTATAGATCCTGCAGACAGTAAAAGAATAATAAGAGAATATTATGGACACTTTATGCTCATAAATATGACAACTTAAAAGAAATGGACACATTTTTTATTTTTTTAAAAGATTTTATTTAGTTATTTGGCAGAGAGAGACACAGTGAGAGAGGGAGCACAAGCAGGGGGAGTGGGAGAGGGAGAAGCAGGCTACCTGCGGTGCAGGAAGCCTGATGTGGGGCTCGATCCCAGGACCCTGGGATCATGACCTGAGCCGAAGGCAGACACTTAACGACTGAGCCACTCAGGCACCCCATAATATGGACACATTTTTAAAAACCACAAATTACCAAGACACACTTAAAATTAAATAGATAGCCATTATAAAATAAATTGACTTTATAGTTAAACCCCTTTTGAAAAAGGGATATTTGGTCCAGGTGGTTTCACTGGCAAATTCTAAAATAACATTTAAAGAAGAAATAACACCAATTCTAAACAATTTCTTCCAGAAAATAGAAGAGAAAGGAACAGTTCCAAAGTTGGTTTATAAATGATGGCAACCACCAGAACCCAACGTTGTCCTTGGGGAGTGGAACAGGGACAGTAAATTTATTTTTTTTCTTTCATTTTAAGCCATTTTATGGGCGGGGACAGGGATTTTATATTTAATCATGTGCATGCATTACTTTAATTGTAATTGTAATTAAATATGAGTATCCTGATTACAGGTCTCCAAGGCCCTCAGCACAGAACTATTAGTTGTATCACCCTATAGACTCTGTCACTACAAGCCAGTGACCCTGCTGTCATTTCTTCCTCTAAAGAAAGTTCTTTTTCTGCAGCTCCAGAGCTGTCTCAGAGGACTTCCAATGGTAGGACATCTGACCTGCCTCATCTCAGTTCTTTTATTGATAATTTCCCCTAAATGAGACCCTTGGTCTACCAAAATGGGGTGGGAGTTCAGAGTTTTTTCCACAATCAGCCGCAGGAGAACAATCAATGAGGTTCTCAGAAAAGAATGCATATTGAGGAAATCCCCTTTGAGCTGACCATGTCTGTGAACTCCAGTTCTGTTTGTGGTTTCATATTTGCCAAGCACCCAGAGAGTATCAGGGGACGCTCGGAGGGAACACATGGGGAGTACTTGTGGGAGGCCATGACACCATGAATTGTGAAACCATACTGGCTGGGATCATGGCTGACCTTGGGCAAACATCCACTTGGGGTGGATGAGTGGGGCTGGGACATGCTATACAGCCCACTTGGGAGAATCGCCATGGCATGGGGGCAAGATAGAGTCAAAGTTTTGTGAACATAGAATAATCCCATGGTCCTTATGTAACCTTTGATGAAGGCCAGGAAAAAAAAGAGTAAGAACCACATAGACCTCAGGGCTTTAGCAGGGGAGACTCGGTTGGCAAAATCTTGTTCTCTGTCAAGAACCAGATGTTTTGAAAAACACTTTGAGCTATTTTTTTCAAGCCAGATATCTTTGGATGGATCTCAGTTTTATTTCTTCCTAGCTTATTATATAGGCTAATTGGAACTTCTGGGATGCTTTAAGTTGTTGATCGTTTTCTGATCATCTGAAGTGTGTGGTGACAGTACAGGGGGATCTGGCTGGTTTCATTTCTAGGATCTGATTTCCCCAGAACCAGATGTTGGGCATTATTTGAGGCAGCTCGGGCATCACTCTGCAAGAACTCAGCATCTGCTGCCCCCATAGACAGGCTCATGGAGAAGCGGTGAGGGGACTGGATAGAACCCCTCTTAGGGAGTCTACTGTGAGTCCTGTCCACAAAGCATTCAGAAGGGGCAGCACAGAGAGCATAAAGGCAGGGCAAAGCTTCTCTCCAAACCACCTTTCTTGCCAGACCCTACAGTGGACACATGCACAATCACATTTGAGAAAACAGGAGACAGTCTTTGAGAGAGCAGCAAAGAACCACAGAATCAACCACCCTCTTCTTCCTGACATATGGACAGGTGGGAATATAGAATGAGGAGCAATTATAATAGCAAATGCATATGGAGCACTTACTTTCTACCAGGCACTATTTTGAGGGTGCTGCGTAGGCTAACCTATGACCTTTGTAACTCTCACAACAACCCTATGGATTCTTATTATCAACATCTGCCAGACAAGGGCACTGAGGAACACTGGGGCGAATAACTTGTTGGTATGGTTAAACAGCTAGGAAATGGCAGAGCCAGGATTCAAACTTGGGTGGGCTTTCTCCAGATTTGGGGTACGCAATCCCTGGTATAAGCATCCTCTTTCCTTCCACAAGGCAATGCCTGTTGGGATGTGCCAAGGCCCCTCTCAGCTAATGCCGTGGTTCCTCTGTTGTATAGAGTTGTCACCTGTCTTAGTCAAACAGTGTGGAGGTCTTTGAAAACAATGTTCTTTTTCAGTTATGTTTCTCACATGGTGCCCAGGAATACACGTAAAATGTCAATCTCAGATGGCATTTGGCACCTTCATTTCATCCTTAAGACTCTGACTGAAACCTCATTTTGTGTCCTTCATCTGGGGACTGGGTGGGGAGTGGGTCAGACAGCAGGACACAGGGGCCTGAGTGTCCCTGAGACAGGTTCCAATTCTGGGTAGGCTGTAACTCAGGGGAAATATGAGTGGTTGAGTAGAAATACAGGGGCAAAAGTGTGGTCAGAAGAGCAGCAAAGCGTCTACAACAGAAACACATATGCAGAGAGCTGGCGTGGCAGGAAGGAAGCACAGACTGACATTAAACTCAACTCAGAAATCCAGCGAACAGGATGAGGAGTGAGGTTTGGACAGGTGAGAAGAGGGGTTCCCCAAGCTCCAGCTTGGGCTCAGAGAGAGCTGCCCTCATCAACAGCCTTTGTAACATTTTATGGTGGGCTGGACTTGGCCCTACCAGACAGAAACAAAATTAAAATGATGCCTCCTTCTTTCACATCACAACCTGTACCTGTTGTTTCGCACTTGGTTGATGTTCCTCAGTGTCTGCGTCTCTCTTTCCGTCACCTCAAGCACACAACATCATTTTTGGTTCATGATACTATCATGGCCTGGCTTTATTCATGTATTTATGTATTTCGCTAGTAATATATTTTTGATAATGTAATAAGCACCCATGAACATAAAAATTAGAAACTAAAATCTTCTATATTCCCAGGAATATGTCAGAACTTTTCCAGTCTCATTCCCTAGACTTCTTTTTAAAATTTATTTTTTGTCAACCCCGTGTTTGCCCAGTTATTAGCACTGCCTCAGTAAGCTTGGATGTTAAACAGTTGCCGCTGATTTTTTTTTTTTTTAAAGGTAGATATTCTTTTCTTTTTTTAAAGATTCATTTATCTATTTATTTGAGACAGGGAGAGATCAGATCACAAGTAGACAGTAGACAGAGAGGCAGGCAGAGAGAGGAGGAAGCAGGCTCCCGGCTGAGCAGGGAGCCCGATGCGGGCCTCGATCCCAGGACCCTGAGATCATGACCTGAGCCGAAGGCAGAGGCTTTAACCCACCGAGCCACCCAGGCGCCCAAACAGTTGCCGCTGATTTTTGAACCAGTGCTCTGTGGTTAGGATTCTCTTCATTGAGCAAGCTGAGTCAGCTCAAATAAAGATAAGCCCTGTTTTTAAGGCTTTTTTAGGGAGCTGCCAGACAGGTAAAATAGTGACGGTTCTTTCAGGATGAGGCTTCCTAGGGAGCTCCAAACCCATTCTGCCCCCTTCATGTCTGCTAGGCTGCTGTTTTTCACATCTACAGTGGTTCTGAATCTGTTGGTTTTCAAGGCTACCATGGAGCTGAGTATAGGAGGATGGGAATATGCAAGTCAAAATGCCCCCAAATTTGCTGTTCTTACTGAGATTCAGACATTTTTCTTGAATAAATGTTATTGGATAGTTTCAAGAGTTTGGTTAATTTCTGGAAATCTGAAAAAGTTAACTTTGACAACCTTTGCCAGTATTATGGTTGCTTTTATGGAGGAGCATGTTTTAGGAGATACTTATTCCTAGAATCCTAGAAGCACTTCACATGAGGGATATTTTATAATAATAAAATTATCAATTCCATTCAAGTGTCAGGAAGACATTACAATTATTAATGTTTATGTACCTAAGAGTTTCAAAGTGCTTGAAGCAAAAGTGAAAGAAATAGATAAATTTACACTAATAGTAGGGTATTTTTCAACATTATGCTCTCAGTGATTTGCACTCAAAACAAGGAGGGGAAATATCACAAGGATATTTTCGGCAGTTTGAAAAACACAACCAATACACTTGACTTAATGGGCTTTCACAGAATACCGCATCTAATAATTTCAGAATACATATTCTCTTAAAGTACACATGGGGTATTCAGCAAGAAAAGCCATACTTTGGGCCACAAGGATCAATAAATTTACAAGAATTGAAATTATAAATAGCTGATCACAAAACAAATTAGAAGAAAATTGGAAAAGCCCCAAGTAGTAGACAGAATGCTTGTAAGGAGCTCATGGGTTAAAGAAGAAATCACAAGGGAAATTAGAAACTGTTTTAACTTCTATGGCAATGAAAATACAACATATCAAAATTTTGTGGGACACAGAAAAGGCATATTTAGAGTTTTAAGTATTTATGTTAGAAAAGAAGATAGATATAATGTCAGTTACCTAAGCTTCTACCTTCACAAGCTAAAAAAGGAAGTGCAATGTACCCAAGTATTAGAAGGAAAGAAATAATAAAGAGCAGAAATCAATGAAATAAACAATAGGTCTATAAAAAAGAAAATTATGATGCCCAAAGTTAGTCCTTTGACAATATTAGTAAAACTGGTAAACCTCTAGACGGATCTAGAAAAAAAGAGAAAATATAAATCACCAGGAGCAATAAAGAAATTATTACTCTAGAGTCTAAAAACCATCCAAAGAGTAATAATAGAAATTAATGAGTAATATTATATCATTAAATTTGATAATTTAGATGAAATGGACAAATTCTATAAAAAATACAACCTAGTAAAACTGATAAATAAAATAGGAAATCTGAATACCTCTAGATCTATTAAAGGAATTGAATTCATTAGCAAAAAAAAAAATCCACAAAGAGATCTCCAGGTCTAGATAGATTCACTGATAAATTCTATCAAGCATTTAAGAAAAAATACCACGCTTACACAAATTCTTTTAGGAAATGAATGTGGGAACTCTTCCCAAACCAAGGCCAATATGACCTTGACACCAAAAACTAAACAAAGATATTACAAGAAAAGGAAACCATTATGTCCCTGAAGTATAGAAACACACATGTTAAGCAAAACTGAACAAAGTGAATCAAACAATATTTAAAAAAGATAATCATTATGATCATGTTTTCCTTCTCCCAGGAATGCATCTTAGTTTAATATTTAATAATCCATCCGTGTAACTCAGCACATTAACAGAATAAGAGAAAATACATATGGTTATCCTAACAGAGGCAAGAAGAAGATGTGACAAATTCAGCACTCACTTAAGATGTGGAGCATGAAATCTCAGCAAAGTAGGATACAAGGGAATGAACTCAGTAGGAAAAGGGGGTAACATCCTTACTGGGCAAAGATGTCTCCTCTTACCAGTTCTATTTAACATTGCTAAGGAGGTCCTATCCAGGGCAATCAGGTAATTAAAAGAAACGTTTAGCAAAAAGAATAGAAAGGGAAAGAAAATAGAAGAGTCTATCATTGCTCTTAGTAGGTAATAAATACATAATGTTTTAAAACTAGAATATCAGCTACAGTCTTTCTGGAGGATAATTTGGCAGTGTCTATCAAAACATAAAATACACATGTCATTTGACTTACAAATCCTTTTCTAAATCTCTTCCTAAGGGTATATTTGGCCCATGTGTGAAATAATATATGTGTAAGGATATCACTGTGGTCTTTTAAAATTTTTTATAACCAGCAAATGTTTGGAAACAACCTAAATATTCACCAACATGGAACTGGCTAAAATATATTATGAGATACTCTGCAGCTGTAAAAAGAATGAGAATACTAAGCACCTCGATGAGTTCTGATGTGGAACAATATGCAAGATACTTTTTTATAGCTCAAAAAAGCCAGTTGCAAAATAGTGAAGGGATTCTGGCTCACTCCTCATTGAACTGTGCACATCTAATTCAATTTCATTAAGGGCGTCCCAAGGACTGCCTGTATGGGGGTTTTCTGAGGTCTTTTCTAAGAACACCCACTTCCTATCAGCTATACCCTGCCCAGGTGTAATGTGATGCGTACCAAATATTTGAGAACTGATTAATAAATGAATGAATGTACATTCATCATCATTTCCATGCTGCTCCTTCTCCCACACTAATCTGCAATACTTTATTGTTCACAGTCAACCAAGAACTATGTCCTCCGTGCTCCATAGCTAATGATACTGCTATGCAAACCAGTGCATGCCATCGGCCAAAGGGTGAGACACAGAAGCCTCCATTCTATTTCTGGCTCTGACTGAGACATAGAAATGAGTGTGTCCTCCATGACATTTCCTTTTCTGTGCTTTGATGTGTGCATCTGCTCAATGGGTAAAATGATACTCCAGGGAAAAAATATAGAACGAATGGAGACATTTTCTTTTTTTTTTTTTAATTTTATTTTTATTCTTTGCCCAAGGGGTACAGGTCTGTGAATCATCAGGCTTACATCTTTCACAGCATTCACCAAAGCACAAAGCCTCCCCAATGTCCGTAAACCATCCACCCTATCCCTACCCTCCCACCCCCCAGTAACCCTCAGTTTGTTTTATGAGATTAGGAGTCTCTTATGGTTTGTCTCCTTCCCCATCACATCTTGTTTCATTATTTTTCCCTCCCTACCCCCCACGACCCCCC
>LNAC01000602.1:606872-655831 GCA_002007465.1 Ailurus styani | reverse complement strand
ATTTGTATTTCTCTGATGCCGAGTGATGTTGAGCACTTTCTCATGTGTCTGTTGGCCATTTGGATGTCTTCTTTGGAGAAATGTCTGTTCATGTCTTCTGCCCATTTCTTGACTGGGTTATTTGTTTTATGGGTGTTGAGTTTGAGAAGCTCTTTATAGATTTTGGATACTAGCCCTTTATCTGATATGTCATTTGCAAATATCTTCTCCCATTCTGTCAGTTGTCTTTTGGTTTTGTTGACTGTTTCCTTTGCTGTGCAAAAGCTTTTAATCTTGATGAAGTCCCAATAGTTCATTTTTGCCCTTGCTTCCCTTGCCTTTGGTGAGGTTCCTAGGAAGAAGTTGCTGCGGTTGAGGTCGAAGAGGTTGCTGCCTGTGTTCTCCTCAAGGATTTTGATGGATTCCTTTCGAATGGAGACATTTTCATAGGACACTGGATTCAAAGTAATGGGCTAACAATTTTCTAAGTCTTTCTCATAATTCAGAAATGTCCTTTAAGGGAACAAATCACTGCTCGCCAGTCTATAGAACCGAGTAATCTAAAATCTCAATTTGATTTAACTTTATGGTCTGGGTATTGTTGTAGATTATGAGCAGATTATCTTTTTGCATTGAAAACTTACCTTTTATTTATCCAAATTAAGCCAATAGCCACACACATTTCTTAGGCACTAATTTTAGGTGAGATACCGGGCTTGGTTCTGTGAGAGTGCCAAGGTAAATAAGAAAGACATAGATGCACTTCACAAAAACCTCCTACCTGGGGAGAAGACCATCCCTTAAATGAAGGTACTGTCTGCCAGAGCCTGGTAAGAGCTCTAAGGGGGGGCACAGGCAACCTTGTCTGTTGAAGTTAGGACATCAGCTCACCTGAATGGGGGGGCACTAATGAGGTCCATGAGCTCAGCCTTGTGGTCAGACGAGGCTTCAAGAGAGAAGATGAGTTTGGGGGTGCAGAAACAGCATTGCAAAGGCACCGGGTCTGGAAATCAAGGAACTTGTTTAAGATCTACTGCAGATTTTGAACAGTTTCGCAAATGTTGTAGAACATTGTAGTAGATGATCAGGGCATGCAGAGAGGCGGAGTTGGGGGTAAGAGAAAAGACGGGCAGGCTTTCAGAGGGGAGTTTGACTGCCCGCGGTGAAAAGCACTGGATTAGATCTAGAACATGTGAAGACAGGGGCAAAAAGACTCTTACAGCAAATGCTTCAAATGATTAGATTCATATTTCCTCTCCCCTGGTAAGTACCAGTAAGCCCAAAGGGAAGGGGAAATGCACCTGCCATAGTCACCATTACATGGCTGGCATTTAGTAAGTATTTGCCAACCAGACCAGTAGATAAATGAATCAGAGAGAGCTGCTGCTCAGTGCCATTCCAGCTGGGAGGCCATTGCCCTTAGCATTCCCATTTCTCCCAGCACCTGACAAGATAGGACAAATAGCAGAGCCAAGTTTAAAGGGAGAACGTCAAGCTTTTCATGAAATATTCACATACAAGACCACAGAAGAAGGGTCTATGTTTGAGGGAGCATCAGTGAACTTTCTGTCCTGCTCTGCTGATGTCACTTTAGGAGTTTGACACCAACTGGCAGAGGCCAGAGGAACTCAGTCCTCTCCGGCTCTCAGTGTCCTGGTGAGAAAGAAGTGAATGAATGATCGCTTAATAGAGTATTATTTTTTCCTTAGTATCTTTCACTTAACTAGCGCTTATAAATTTTTAAATGTCTTTCATAATATTATTGCATTGACTTTCATAACCCATTCTTTGTGTGAGACACAGGGGAGGGATTAATTTCATTTGGTTTGACAATGGAGAAACTGAGGCCTACTGGGATTTCGTGGCTTTTCTAAGATCCAGTTGCTAAATGGAGAAGGTGAGATTCATCTCAGGTTTTATTTATTCAGCAGTCAAAGTCTAAGTGTCTCGTACATCGGGGGCACTTGCTGAATGCTGAATAAACCACATGTCCTAATTCAAGGCCCACAGAGCCCAGAGGGAAGATTCAAGTTCATAAAACAAGAGAACAGGGCTAATGTGTGATACCTTTGGAGTTATAAAAGCAGAAAAATACTGGATAAATGTCACCCAAACAAAGTCTTAGTAGACACATAGCTGAGTTTAGTAGAAAGAAAGACACATTTCCACATGCCAGAAATGAAATGGAAACTGAAGGTAGAAAAGTAGCCTGTGGTCAGATGGTTCATCCAACAGAGGAGGGAGTCTGGAAACAGGTCCCAGGGGCTGGGGGTGGGCACTGGACACCCCACCAGGATGGGAGAAGGGGTAGAAGACTTGGGGAAGGCTGGCGGTCAGATCTGGGATGCCCTAGAAAGAGCTGGAAGTCTGAAAGGGCTGGCCTTCCATAAAGGGAACCTTCAAACAGGGAGGCTGTAAGGAAGCCTACTGTTTACTTCGGGCTCTGAGGAGAACGGAGAGAAAAGTAACCTGGAAGATTTCAAAGCAGGAAACCCATACCACACAGAGGGGTGGTGCGGAGGTCCGATGTATATCCCCACACAGTACCCCTCCGAACCCCTCAGAACTGAGCACGGCACTGGACCTGGCAAGGTTCTGTAGTGTAAAGGCTGGCGATCACGTTTTTTTATTGTAATAGAATAAGTGCCTGACATTAAACTTCTGACTGTGGAGACGTCCATTTCAAAGACGTCCATCTGGAATCAACCTACTCCCAGCTACACAGACAGACAAGGTGCCAGGCCCATGAAGTCTCTTTTTGGGAAGTTTTGAATGACCAAGACGACTGACTGCTTGTGTGAGCCTGCTTTTCCCTTCCTGTGCTTTCTCTTTCTCTTTTTAAAAAAGATGTATTTATTTGAGAGAGAGAGAGAGAGAGAGAGAGAGCGCACATGCGTGGGAGGGGCAGAGGGAGAGGGAGAGAGAATCTCAAGCAGACTCCATGCTGAGCATGGAGCCCCACACAGGACTCGATCTCATGACCCTGGGATCAGGACCTGAGCCAAAACCAAGAGTCGGCCACTTAACCGAGGTTGCCACCCAGGTGCTCCTCCCTCCCCGTGCTTTAATTCCCACTCTTATGTTTTAAATTCATCAATAAAGAGTGAACATGCAAAACCCTAGGTCCCCTACTCTTGACCCCAATAAAGGCTGAACCCAGGCCCGTGATTTCTTTTTCTCTCTTTCAACCTGAGACCTCACTTTGTGGCCCCAGGCATGCCATGTTAAGAAAATAAACCTTGTCTTTCCAAAGTTCTGTGATGATTATTGCTGAGGTTCATCTTGCAGTCATCAAAACCACAAAGGCTGGCCCTGCCTCAACTTTGATTCTGGTCAAAGAACTGTCTGTGGGGGCTGGGCCACAAGAGGTAGGGTCCAGGCAAGGCCCCTGGGACAGTCCTAGCCTACCTAGCATCACCATCAGTAGCCTGAGCCCCACACAAAACAGGTACCCTGTAGGTACAAAGCCCCTCTGCCTGGGACTTCCCACAGTCCAGGGCACCCCGAGTCCCCAGAGAGAAATTCCTCAGAAGGTAGACCTTAAAACAGGAATTATGAACTGTACAAGAAAGCTGTCAACTGTGAGAAGCGCTTAGAAAACCCAACAAACATAAACATAATGCGTAGGAATGAGGGATAATGAAGCTGTTTGCAAGAGGCTAAAAATAAACCTCTATTAATATATCCAAGAGATAAAAGAATGACCAGAATCTCAGATGAAACAATAGGTTCTGGGGAAAAACAAAACAAGCAGGGCAAAGTTAAGCAAATGAACTTCCCGAAATAAAAATGCAGTAGTTGAGGTAAACAAGAAGATAATGTGCCAGCAAGTGAGACTGAATGGAGAAAGAGCGAATGCTCAGGTGTTGGAGCTGAGCAAATTGTCTGGAGATAGAAAATACATCCCACAGTTTAGAAAATAGGGAGAAGAAGAAGATCCAGTGTCCATCCAATGGGAGTTATCAAAGTAGGTTAAGACAGAGAGGATGTGGGAGGTCATACCAAAGTCCCAGAACTTTCCACACATAATAAATCTTCAATTGACATTGTGTAGTGAGTTCCAAGGGGGAATAAATGAAAATGAATCCACATCAAAAGCCATGGCAGTCAAGCCACAGAACACTATAGACCAGCGGGCATGTGGAGAGAACTAGTTGCTGAGGAGGGCCTTGGGGGCTCAGGGACCAGAGAGGCTCAAAGGAAGAAAGAACAGGCCTAGAGAGGTGGCCGCTCTAGAAGCCCGATGGGGAGATGTGGAGCAAGGTAGTGGGGCACTGAATCAAGGATCAGCTTGCTAGGCTCAGGGGAAAAGGAGGCAGACCATGTAGGGGTGAGGGGTGGACAGTGGCTGCCATGGGAAGGAGAGCTGCGGAGGGAGGCAGGCCCCACTCTGGGAGAATACTGTGTGTCCTTCCTCACAGGCCCAGGGGAGTCACTAAGGAATTTAAGCAGAGCAAGGACAGGGTCACATTTGCATTGTAGAGGACATTCTGGCTCTGTGTGTAAGATGGACAGGAAGTGGATAAAATTGGAAACAGGGACATGAGCTAGAAGGTCGTTACCACAGTTCAAACATGGGATGGATGTTGGAGGCTGGCATGCAGCTGGAACCAGGGGGGTTAAGGGAAGGAGACAGCCCTGCAAAGGCTGAAGGACCTGCAGTGTGTCGGACATGGTGCCTCAGGCAGAGGGAGGAGAGACAAAGGATGACTTCCGAGTGTCTGGCTAGGGCACAGGGATGCTTGGTCCCCCGACACAGGCCATTGGAGTTTTCTGATCTTTGTGGCTCTGTGGGTTTTAGAATGTTTCACTCTCTCTTCACTATTTACTATTTCACCATCTCCCCTTTTGATAGCCAACACCAAACATCATAGATTCACAGTGATTAAATCACCATTCTGAATTATTTTGGAAGGGAATTCAAGTTTAGTTTGGGACAAATGGTGATGTTCTTTGCAAGGTAATGTTACATAAATGGAAGCAGTAAAATGCTTACACTATTTATGTGCTACATAGAGAGGCCTCTTATAAATATGCGGAGGCCCAGAGTACAGTTGTGAGGGGTTGAAGGAGATGATGTTTATAATCATAACAGTTTCTCAGCATCACAAAATGGTGCTCATGGCATAGACAACAAGATACAGATGAAATCTTGTAGGACCCAACAGGACTGTGGAGAGCCTAAGCTGGCTCTGTCCACCATCCCTGTCCTCTTGACGGGTGGCATGGAGGACACAGGGTTTCTCAGTCCAGGAATGGAAGGAAAGAACAGTTTTCTATCTGTGGGTGAGTGGCAGGGTCAAAGGGAGACATGACTGAATGTCCATAATGTGCTAGAGATTCTTCGTACATGAATGTTAAGTGAGTTTCACCGGAAACCTACTTGTGATTATCGCTATCACGATCTGGAGGGGAGGAACTGGGACTCAGAAAAGCTTCTTAGTCTAGGTCCCAGTCCATGAATTGGGAACGTGTGGGGTTCCTGCTATAACCCCACACTGAGTTGAGGGCCTCACTAGGCCCTCACTAGGCCCTCTTGCAGGCTCCCCACTTCCTCATGAGGGACCTCATGGAGCCACCAGGCTAGCTCAGGGCAGTAGTCTAGCCCTCTTGCTATCTGGTCTTCAAAAATCACCTATTACCTCCCTATCTGTGAACTGGGGATTGAATTTTGTTACTGCACTGCCTCTGACTGTCTACCCAGTAAAGTCTCAGTGATTAATGATTGATGAGATCATGGGGGGGAGGGTGTTGTGTCCCAGGGTAGACCAATTTCTTATGGAGCAGAGTCCATATTTCTCCTTCCTTTCAAACACTGACAAAGATTATTTAAAAAAAAGTAAGTTAAGGTAAGGTAAAAATTCCCAGAATTTTATTGCATAACATTTAATAATTAAAAACTAGCTTATGCTCAAAACCTTTAATAAGTTAATAATGTGAGATTACTATCTGAGAAAACTGATTTGTTCTTGGTGGTAGTATAATTTTCAAGAGTTTAATCAGACTTAGCTTTTTATTCCCTAAATAAAATGGATTATGTACGAAGTGACATTTCAAATTACCGGAGTTTCCAAACACCTTCAGGGCTTTGAAGTTTAGCCTTTCTGTAGGGAAAGACCGGGAAATAGCTTAAATAATTCTAAACCGACTCTCAGCTTGTTATGACTTTTCCAAACATTAGCATTGAATGAACTTCTACATGTTTCTTTAAAAAGTTAAAGCTAGGAGTTAAGGATAGAACAGTGTCATCAATCTTTCAAAACATCACTGACAACGACCTATACATAAGAGTCGGTGTTCTGTGTGGGGCCCCCAGTAAGCAGTGCCTGCCTCAGGGTCGTTCAGAATCTCCAGGGACATGTATTTATGTAAACAGGCACATGTGATTAGAAATCAGGCAGTGCTCTCAGACTCATGGGAAGTGCTAGTCTGAGAATATACCTTTGAGCGTTTCTGATACTCTCCTAGAGGATTCTCTCATTCATTTAATATGCTTGATGTGAGCGTGGTTCTAGGGCAAATATTTAACACAGGTGGGTGGTAATGATCAATAAGACTCCAGTGCCTACAGGTAGGGAGCTAGTGGGTGAGGGTTAGGTAAGGAGGGACAGTATCTCTGACAGGTGCCACACTGGAATGAAAGTCAAGTGTTCTTCCAAGAGATGGCAGGGGTTTGGATTTCTACGTGAAGCTTCTTGGTTTTCAACTATTGGTAATTAATTACAAAATCATCTTTATTTAAACACTGGGCACTGTGTTGGGCCCAATAAAACTGATTAGTAACCTTTGCTTTCCATGTTCTTTCTGCCCCCAACTTCTCCCATAATTATTCTCTGGCAACCATTTTGCTTTGATGTCTTAGGTAGAAATGTTACACAGGGCATCTAAAAATGCAACAACTCAGTGTTCTCACTTGTGCCACATTGACCTCAATTTTCAAAAAGACCAGTTCTGTTACTAATTAAGAAAAGGCAGTCTCACCTGAATGCATTGCTCGTGGGAACCAAATTCAAGTGTACATACTTCCAAGTGGCCAGCCAAACATTCTCCTTCATAGTATCTTTCATTTATTTATTTTTCCTTGCCCAGAAGCTCAATGTGCACAGTTTAAACTCTCTGTTGGCTCTAAGGTCCTTTAAATTAAAAAAAAAAAAAAAAGGAATTTTAGAGTAACTTCCAGAAGCTGGTTTCCTATGTATTTCTGGGTTATCATTTCTCTTTGTGAGCAAAGCCCATCAAGGAGGCTGGAAAGGTTCAGAACTCCCCATTTGCAAATCATTGGTCCAGAATTAGATATATGCCCCGTCCGTGTCTGTCTGACCCACTGTGGCAAACTTGGGCTCCTGGTGACCTTGACTCATCATCTTTCAGTGGTTGTGCCAGTCACCGTGTGGCTGAAATGGACAAATATACCTAAGGCCATTGGTCATCTCTGCCCAGCACCCATTTAAGTCAACAGTTGTCCTGAAACTGTGTTCTTGGTGAGGCACAGAAGAAAAAGATTGAGTGGTGGGATCAGGATACCTTCCTCACCCTGCTCCATCTATTTGGACACATGGGACAGGATGACCTGGGAAGCTGTAGCGATCTTTCCTACAGCTCACAGGCTAATATACACAGTAGATGCATTTGAAGGACTCCTCCACATCCACGTATTCCCAAAGGTAAATCTAAGGAAGATGTAGACAAACAGTGCCTGTGCCTGTGCCTCCTCTGGGATCGAAAGACCACCCTGGTGTCTTTGGAAACAATGAGTCAAGTGCCACCATTTGGCTACTGACTGGTGTCTATATTTGGAAGGTGGATGGAGTAGCGATTTGCAAGATGGCAGCCGCTTAATGTTTGCAATTCTGTTGACAAATATTAGCTGAACTCATAGAATAGACATGTTAGAATAACATCATCCCCTGCCCTGATGAGAAATTATAAGAGAGTTAATATTTCAAAGCCATGAGCACTGATCTGAGTTTAAGTAAAATACAAGCATGCTTGCAATGGAGAATCCCATACTGGATTTGTTAACCTTATTTAGAATTTCTCTGTCATCTGGGGTGCTTACTATACCAAGTTGCATATGAATTGGATATTGACCGAGCCCTCTGGGAGGAGAAGCCAAGACTTCTCCTGTGTGTATCCTGAGTATATAACATGGCTTAATGAGAGTGAATGGGGACTTATACCAGCAAAAATTACTCATGGTCTAACAAGACATTTTCTCTAAGAAAGTGAGATTTACTGAAATAGAGTCTGGATAATCACTAATTTTCTGTGCTGCGCTGGTATCTTGCACATTTTGGTTTTAGCAGCCATGATTATTCTGTGGAAAATGCAATGACATTGTTATATCATTTACCAAATATCTTGAGCTCCATCATGGGAAATCAGCAGGAAATTTGATTACCAATCAGAGTATTAATTCTAAGTCCAGGCTTTACTTAAAGAATAGACTTTCCATTAGAGTAAACTGCTAATTCTTCTATTTCCTTTCACTTGGGTTGAAGAAAAAAAAAAATGGATTTCAAGGTCTTTGGAGGGTGGATGTAGGGACAGAATATAGAAAGGTCTATGCATATTTATGTATTCGTAGGCATGATTTTGAGAGCAAATGTCTAATCTTTAGAAAAAGCATTTACTTGGGGGCTAGTTTTAATATCTTCTGGTTTCAATCTCTCACATTCTACTAGACTGTGTCCTCATTTGGGTCTGCAGTTGCCCAGGCATCACAAAGTTACCATAGCTCAGATTTAATCAGCAGCAGACGTTCGTCAGGAGCAACAAAGGGCCATCCCTGCCCCCTCGTAGCAATCCCCCCCCCATTAATGAAATATTCGCCAAGAAAACAGTGCCAGAATGCAAACAAACAGTATTGGCTATATCCTCGCCCCACTCCTAACCTCCTGTGATCTTTGGCTTCTGTTCAGTAATTGTATTTATTTTGATTTCATTAAAAAATGTGAGAAAAGGAATTTCACTTAGGCCTGGAGTTCAGAGATTTACAGCCCGGAGATAGCAGAGCGAGCTGTCCTGGCCTTCGTATCGGTTTGCAGTTGCAAGTCCTGATCTGTTTAGGATGTTTTCCCACAAATGTGGTAACAAATGTCCCTCACATTGTCTCAGCAACTTACAAACAATTGCGAACATGCTGTATCACAGTCTTGGTCTTCTTCATGACTGTGAGCTGGGGGTGGTCATTGTCATTTTGTAGCTCTCAAGTCACCTCATCTCCCTAGGTTTCTGAGCTCGAAGATAAAGTGCTTCGTAGGTATCACAGGTCGAAATCAACATTTCTTCCATTCAGGGATGTCTCCAGGCTTGAAGTGCCCCTTCTCTGTGGCAGGTCCACTGTGCCAGGCTCACAAATAGGAAACGAGCCATAGTCCAAGCTGTGTCATGGATCACGCCTGTGCCAGAGGAGAGGCGACGCGTCCCCATGTGTACACCAACAGATTAAATCACAAACCCAATTTGAAAATAATAATTCACAAATCGTTGTCACTAGACATTGTTAAAAACACCTCCATGCTCAGAATCCCCATCACCAGGCTTCTCCATTCCCTGTATCCCTGAGTCGTTAGATCCCACTCCCTGCAAGCAACAGAGCGACGTCCTACCTCGGCTCCATAATTGGATGGGCGCATCCCCCTCATCCTGAATCTTATCTGGCAAGACTCCATCAGCTGAAGGGAGCCCCTCATTTGGCTCCTGCAGTATTCTGTTCCAAGAAATTACTATCCCACGTACCATATATTCCAAACTTCCAAAGAGAGATGAGAAAACTACGGTTTAGAGAGATTATTATGTATGGAGGGGAATCAAGATGACGTGACCAAGAATCCTGTTTTCAGTTTGGTAATGAGCAGATTTGACTAACAAGTCAGGGGTGTGTTGGGGAACAGCTAGCATCTCCTTTGGGAACGGGAGCAAGGAGAGTGCTAACCACCAAGACACCGATGGAAGGTGCTGAGTCCAGACAGCATATATTGGAAACGGGGACCCACACCGAGGAATCAGTGTGCCCCTCAAGGCAGATGAAGCACAGTGAAGTGAAGTAAATATTGTGAGTCTGTGTTCCGTGCATGTTGACACCCTCAGCTGCCAACAGAGTGCCTGGCTCCGAGGGGAATTCGATCAGCTTTGCCAGAAGATAATGCACTACAGATGAGTATTAGGGCCACTGGATTGCCAGAACATCTAGGTCAGAGGGTTTTCTCCATAAAAGCAGTGCATTCTAATTTTCCAGTCTTCCCTCAGTATAGGAGTCCGACTGACACCCTGGATGATAACTCTTCAATATTGAAGCTATTATTATTATTATATTGTTTTTCAACGTGTCCACCCCCTGCTTTTTTTTTTCATTATGAGTTGAAAGCCAAGTCCCTAAAGGTTGACCTCAGTGATTTTTCCTCTTTCTCTCCTTTGATTACTGCTGAGAATGGCTCTGACAGTCAGTGTGTGTGTGTGGGGGGGGAGGTGGATTGTTTTCATTTCCTCTGCTTATTTCCATCAAATGAGGACAATAATAGTAAAGAAAAGGTCCTTAATTGTCCAGAACGAGCATGGTGTTAACACCAATTTATGACTTTATCCTAATGTGTCCCATATTCAGAGTGACTGACTTCTTTGAGGTTTAGGATTATGTGAGACATAAACAAGGTTGTCACAATAATCTGTGGACATTGTCAATGTCCTCACCCCATGAAACCTCCCAGAGTTGAGCTCACTGAGCCTTTGGGCAGAGAAATGGCTGGTTGTTTCTTTCTCCCCTGATTCACACTGTGAATTCTTTTTCTGTCTCTCCCCTAGAAGAACTTTATAACCACTGAGATTGGTATCAGAGCTGACACTTTCAGGGGGAAAAGCTCAACCACAATTATACTGATATACTTGAGAAGTATAAATAAAGGGGAAAAGATAGTATAAAGATGAAAAGCTAAAAATTAGGAGTATCTAACCACAGACATAAACTTCACATTTTCCAAGAAAACACTCAGAATAAAACCACATTAACATGTTTAAAAATGCCTATGAAATTAATTCTTTCCCAGGAAAAGAGGAATTACCAAGGCTAACTAAAAGAACATAGGCTCAAACAGAGTCGCAGGAATAGAGGTGAGTGATGGGACC
Organism: Ailurus styani; assembly: GCA_002007465.1. NCBI lineage: Eukaryota > Metazoa > Chordata > Mammalia > Carnivora > Ailuridae > Ailurus > Ailurus styani. Next base: position 644,728 of record LNAC01000602.1, on the reverse strand, counting down.
GTGGCAAGATGATTCCTTGGCTGGCTGGTATCGATAATTTTTTTCAACTTTGCAACATTGAGATATTCTTTACATGATGTAAACTGTTCTAGAGAATATGGAAATGTGAAGTTGTCCCAAGTCACTCTTCATGCGAGCACCACAGTAGCATCTAAATGTGAAAATACTAAAACAAAGAGGAAAACTTTAGGCTTAGCTGTTATGAGCAGCAAGGCAAAAATTCTACACTGAAGGCTAGTAGATAGGATCCCACAGCATATTCAAAAACTAGTATCCTATATCTGTTTTCTTTATGAATAAATTGCTGATCTGTTTAAAATAAATCCGTTAGGAGACTACCTGAAATAAATTGGCCAAAGGGAAAAAGATACAACTTCATTTTAAAAAATATCAAAGGTCATTTGATGAATTTCAATGTCTAGTCTTATGAAAACTGTAGGCAAATCAGCAATGAGCATGACAAGGAATATCTAATGAAAGGCAACAGTGAACATCATTCATGATCTGAAACTCTTGAGGTGTTGTTTTTAAAATCAGATGCGAGGAAGTGGTGCCTATTATTATTTACCATCTTTCTGGAATTTCCAGCCACTACACTGAGAGATGGAGGTTGAAATTAAGGGATATAGCAATTACTAAGTAGGAGAAGGCTAAAGATGTTTGAATCATTGCCTTATTGGTCTCAATGGCTCTCTAGAATTATATCCAAATACAGTACCAGCATTGGGACATGAAGCTGGGGGTCTCAGCTCTTTCTCCATCGTGGAGAAGGTGGGCAAGAGGTGCCAAATTCCTCTCTACTCTTTGTTATGAGCTGAATTGGGTCCCCTCCCAATTCATATGGTGAAGTTATTCCCAGAACCTGAGAATGTGAGTGTTTTTAGAGATATTGCCTTTAAAGAGGTAATTAAGTTAAAATGGTGCCCTTAGAGTGGGCCCTAATCCTATACGACTGGTGTCCCTATTAGAAGCGATCAGGACATGGAGAGGTGACACACAGAGTGAGCAGGTGGCCAGCTGCCAGCCAAGAAGAGTGCCCTCAGAAGAAACCAACCCTGCTGATACCCTGATCTGACTTCAAGCCTCCCGAACTGAGAGAGAGAAATTTCTGTTTTTTAAGCCACAAAGACTGTGGTGTGTAGATGTGGCCTTCCTGGCACATCGCTATGGCATTTTCTTCATCATGTTCTTGTGTTCTAGTTGAGGTTCAGTGACCTTGACTCCATCTGCATAACTCCCCCGACAACGTGGGATCTTTCTGACGCAGACCATCATGAGTCTCAGGAACCCAAGTCCACCTGACGAGTCCGATGCAGTCCAGTTTCAGAACTGCTGTTATAAACCTAGCAACCTACTGGACGATGTGTATTTAAGTCCCGATGCTACTCAGCCGGGTCCACAACAGTGATTCCAGTGAGATAGGAGAAACGGGCTTTTCTTTTTCCAACTTTCAGGTACCTCCGGATTTTGGAATTTTCTCTCAGAGCCACTTGTCTCTGATGAGCTGTGTGCCACTGATGGCATGCAACTGATGCTTGGGGCACAGCTGGTTCTATTAACAAAAGTTCCTCTGATTGAGTCATTTGAATGAGCGTCTTGTTGTTGTATTTCATGAAGTGGACACTGTGAGTCTTTCAGGGGGCCTGACCCTCCTTGCCTTTCTTGGATGGCTCTGGAAAGGTATACTCGTGCCACCAGAGAGAAAGCATTCCTTAGTTCCATCTAAGGCACTGCCACTCCTCCCTAAATGAGAGACAGTGTTCTAATGAGGAACACATGGAGGCCACAGATGCCTTAGCCAAAGGGCTGGGAAACTTGAGAAAGGAAAATACCAATATTGCCAAATCCATCTGAGTTACAAGTTCAAAAACATGCTTCATTCAGCTACAGTTTGCAATTAGGTAGTTCGAAAATTATAGCATTGCCCCATTGAAAAGTTCAAGGCATGTAGAATTAAAAAATAAATGAACTTAATCAAGAAGCTATAATTCTTGTACACATTCGACAGAAGGAATGCCTTCATTTGTCTTTAAGAGCTTGAGTCTCACACTTAAAAAAAAAACAAGAAAAAAAAAAAACAACCCTGCAGTAATCCAAACCAAAACCAGTGACTAATTACCACATTTCAGCTGAGGAAAAAATATGATGTAGCAAGCTACAAATTGAGAGTGTGATGTCTTTGTTTATACCTTGTACATGGTAGCTTTGCCATGAGGGCTCGGAGCTGTGCCTCATGTACCAAATATACACACATGGCGACCAATTCTCCCACCTCTCTCTTCATTTGGTGATGTTTCCAGAGCTTCAGATCCTTGCTTGTGTACTTCCCTGTGAAGGGATCCTGTTGGGGGAATTGCGTGCAATTTCTGACAAACTGATAACAACAAAAACAACAACTACAAAAACTGGAATGTGTTTTTCCCTCATTTTTGCACTGTGCCCACACATAAAGAGGAGTAAGGCCATCCCTCACCATTCAGGTGAAAAGGCATGCACATAAAATTGCATTATAATGAAAAACCAAATCTTTGGATATTCAGCAGTGATAATGATTTTCACCGCATGACCCAAGATGAAGGGATGGAGGGAGAAAGGAACATATCAGAAGTCCTGGCGTATCTTCTTCAGACACACATATTGTCCACCTTTCCTTGTTCACTGGGGTCATTCCCCTCAATTCCCTGGCCCTGAATTCTGGAATTTTCCCCTACCAGCCCATATGACATTGGCTTAAAATGAATTGAAAAATTCTTTCCAGAAAATATTCTTTCAGCATCTCCAAATGTTCCAGATCTTTTTCTCTTCATTTAGTCTTTCTTTCTATTATGAAAGGACATCAAGGTCATTAAAAAATTTACAAATACAGAAAAGCAAAAGAATAACAACAAAACCTTTCACAGTACCCCCCCCTTTGAACAACCACGCAGCCCCACATTGGCATATGCCTTTAAATATCTTTTCTATATAAATTAAATCATATAAATCGCTAATATTTGTCTGAGAAATTGTCCCCAATGATCTACTGTTGGGCATTATTTGAGTCATCTTTTTACTACTTAAAGTTCTATAGAGTAGGAACAACAAACTAAAATCCAATTACATTTGTGTACATTAGAGAGAGTTTCTGCTCCAAGATATATCAAAGTTTACAAAATTACTCACAAGGATGTGTCCAAAGTGACCCATTAATTTAATGTTTGCTTTTGACTCAGATGTCCTTAGACCACATCATCTTGTTTTCCCACATGAACATGAGCCAACTTACTTTAAGCCAACCTACCTTTAGGCTAACATAATGTTGCTAAAATCATGTGTAACAATTCTAAGAGACTTTCTTAGTTTTTGTGGTGAAAGACCCTCAGATCCCGCTACCCATAAGGGGTTCTCAGGACTCTCCGACCTTTGTTCTCTGCAGCCAAGCGGTTACAGAAAGGCAAGAATGCGGTTAGTTAGTTGACGGCTGGGGGAGGGTGTTCACAAGTGGGGGTCTTTCAGTGGCAATATTCTGTTCCATTGAATTTGATACCTTTCGTTCTGCATACTGTGTCTTCTTCTTCTGCCCATTTTAAAAACTCCGTGGTTCTCCACCTGGCTATCTGCCTAAATTTCTACTGTTTCTTCAAGGTTCTTATACTTGAGAAGTTCAAAATCTCTTGGAGAAAAAGCCTGTGGACATAAATGAATTGTGCAGCACATAGCAAACATCTGCCCCCAAACCAATATTTACTATTATTTGTTGAGCCTTTTATCTAAAAACAAGTATAGCATGTACATTTTCTGTAAAGGATTCATAAAAACCATGAAAAGAGTTCCATTTTTCCCAGTTGAGTTGAAGGCACCAAGATGCAGAGAATGCATGTGATTCCTCAAGGGCAGAGCTAGATTTTAAACAAAGATCTAACTATTATGAGTTATTTTCTGCACCTAGTTGGTTGTAATATTTGAGAGAGAAGAGTTAGCTTTGTATGAAAGTGAAGGAAATTTAAAACTTGAAAAACCAGTCACAAAACTAAAAACTTGCTGAGTTTTCAAATTCTACTATGGCAAATTCTTTCACAAACCTTAAATTTGCAAATGTAAATAACATTCCTCCAGGCACTGCGGAGCTATTATTTAGAAGTTAAGAAAACAGACTCCCCAAGCAATTGTTTTTGTGAACTTGGTTGGCACCGCAGAATGTGTTTTGCAGAAAGTCAAAGCAAAATTATTTACTGGGGGTCCTGTTGCTCAATGTGGCTGTGCTTGCGTTTGACTGAATTTTCTAGAACATGAGGAGAGTGCTCAGAGTAAGATTCAAAGGGGTCAGTGTGGCTCTGCAGAACAGCAGTGGCTCTGAGTAGTTACCATTGGAGTAGTTACCACTCAGAGTATTTACACAACTACTTAATCCTTACAACAAACCTATGGGGGTGCACATTACTGTCATTTTACAGATGAATAGACTGAGGCCTGGGAAGAGTAGGCACCCTGCCCAGATCACCAGCTAGTTGTGGGGAGAGCTTGGAGTTGAGCCCGGGCAGCCTGGCTCAGAGTTGCCCTGAGCTACCACCTCTCTGTAGTCTGTGAGGTCAGATTTGATGCCCTTCGCAGCAGTTGGGAACAAGTGCACAAAAGCAACCTGTACAAGTCTTAAAAATAAAATAAGATAGTTTTGGCTACTACAAAATATACTGTATTTATTCCATGTCCCTGTGGAGTCATCAGTCAGTCCCAGTCGCCCTTCCATATGACAGTAGGTAAGAGGGAAAATGATCCCACACTGCCTGTCTCAGCAGCTCCACTGTCTGCTCTTCTGGGTCTTATCCTCTTCCTGCGGGAGAGCCCAGTCCCACTTCCCAGATATGGTCATCCCTGTGTGGCTTGAAATGGGACAGAAAACACTGTGCTTTAGGGGAAGAAATCCAAAGCAACTGCGGAGGGTCAGGAAAACTTGGACAAAGGAGGCAACTTGCACTTGAATGTTGATAGGATTTCCATCAGGTAGGAAGGCATGAGTGAAGAAATGTTTATTCCAGGAAGTATAGGGAAAATCTCATGAGCCTTGGAGGGCTGGCATAGTCAAAAATGGGGAAAGCTAAGATCAATGATGCCCAAGTAGCACAGGGAAAAAGTAGAACAGGGAGGCCTTGACATACTATGGCTTGCTGCCTAACTCCCTTGGAGCCTTTCTTCTCCAGGCTACGCCCCTCCCCTCTCCCTCACCAGCTGGGTCATGGAGAAACCCTCAACCTCCCAGGCCTCCCTTCTAAAAGGTGGTGAGTTGAAATCACATAGTAGAAGGACTCAAATGCCAAGTTGTAAAGCTTCAGTGTTATGTAACAAGGGGAGGGGAGGGAGAAACTGTGGGGGGCTTTGTGCAGGACACTGGCATGGTGGAGCTAGGTACTGGCACAGTAAACCTGTTGTATATATCAGATGGGTCAGGAGAGAAAGGGGGCTCAGAGGAAAGAAAAAGGATGCAGGAGTCCAGCGAGAAGCCCAAGTTCAGCTTCGGGAGGATAGGAGCAGTGGAACGGGACTGGGAGTGCCCAGAGACTCTCCTTAGGATTCTACTCTCTGCTGAGCTAACCCTGAGTGAATCCAGTATTGTCAGGTGCTCAGTTTTCATGCTCCTCTCCACGTTTCATAAGCAAAAGAAGAAATTCCCATCTTACAAAAAAAGGAGATTACTGCACAGGATGGAGGCCAACATAAAAAATGTTGAACTTGGTGCTACATGGATAAATACTGGTACCCAAGCAAATACTTGGGCAAGAAAATAAGAGGATTTTTCCTAGCATGTTTCTAGCATGCTTCTGTCCCATAATGAATGTAGTGACTTCAACTCATCTATTATTCATTGTGTTGGAGTTGTCTTGACATGTAAAACAGAAAGAAATAATTAGTATATTTGATCTGTACCCTGCCCCTACTGTGTGTGCAGGAAATGTAGTGATGAGTGAGACGAAGGCCCTCGATTCATGGAGAAATGAGGAATGGGGGCATTTGAGTGATCGGAGAAAGAGACCCCTCCATTTTCAATCCCTACTGAATTTATCCTTCATTTATGGTGCTATTTATTTGTGGGTGGAGAGAGGGTAGTGGTGAGAGAACATTTTGAAATAATTACATAAAAGACCCTGTGGCTTTGAAATCTTCACATATGTATTTTTGTTAATGTTGGTCTGATTCTTGTGTTAAACTAATTGCACGTCAAGCTGTCTGACAGGATGCTCAGGATCAATATTCATTGTTGGTGACTTGACAAATGGAGAAAAACCTCAGTGTGCATACTGTCTTCTCTTTCTGCCCATGGGAAGAGGCACTTTCAGAGAATTTAGGGGACAGTGAGTGATCCTGGCCAAACTAGGAATGTGTGTTGCAAGACAGGAAAAGTGCCTGCAAACCCACTGGCAATCCCACGGTCTCTTCCAAGGATTACGTTAGCTTCCCATTTCAAACCCTCACTCCAGGGCTGTAGCTTTGATCTTGTGAAGACATTGCAATGGGATATTCGCTCCTTGCAGTGGCCTTGGCAGAGCTGAGGGTGAAGAGGGTGACGTGTGACCATGCAGAGCAGAGCTAGATGGGGAGACACTCCACCCTGTTGAGATTCTTCTAACTCTCGTCAGGGTGGGGCCTGGCACAGAATGGATCTCATTTTGAAGCGATATCATGGTGGGAAGCTGTTTTTTAAAATTTTTTCTTCTCCACACACATTATAAAAGGACACTGTTGACTTTGGTTTCTTTAATAATAAAAAGATGGTTGTAACCATTTCAGAAACCCATTATAAAATTGTTCCTTTGAACGATGACAATTTTGGCCATTGTGCAGCTCAAGGTCACAGACTAGAGCCAGTGACCCAGAGAAGCTTTGGCCAGGAAGTCTCCCTCCCCTGTAAGAACCTCAGACCAAGGAACCTCACACCCAGAGACAGGCTGAAGCCATTGGCTATTTGTCAGCTCCTTGGAATATAGGAGAACCACCTCCCCTACAAATCTAACACACCCATGCACATGTGTACACACACAGGCACCCCCTCCATGCCTCACATGCTCGTGCATGCACACACACACATACACACATTCCTCATTCACTGTTTCTTGGTGTCAGGAAAGCAGGGTACCTTAGGGTTAGACGCAAATACAGCATTGTCTTACTTGCATTACTCTCTACTTGTATTACGCCTCACCACCAGAGGCCTTGTTTTGGAAGGAAAACTTAGCAGGGAAAGGGCAAGGTCAAGGACGTTGATTGATTCCCCAGAAAGAGAGGGTTTGTGTGAAGTGGAGACAGACCTGACACCCTCAAAAAGGCTCCACAACTTGATAGGGTCTTTGTTCCCACAAGTCTTTGTGGCCTGGATGCCAGATGAGTATTCCCAATAATTTAGGTACATTCTGAAGGCCTGCCTGCTAATGGGTGCAGGGTTTCTAAGGAATGGAATAGGGTCCTGTGGTCAGGGGCCCATGAAATCCTTCCAACTCTGACCCCAGCAGAGCCCCTGAAATCCCCTGAATAGGCACTAGTGTCTCTAGTTCAGAAAACATCTGTATCTAGGAGAGTTCTTTTGCCATTTTAGGATAGTCTGCCTGTTGGGCCCAATCCCTTTGTTTTTTTATTGATCCATTCTCCCCTACATTCAAACTCTCATAAAGCATGATAGTAAGCTAACTGTCATACCTCCCTCAAGAAGAAATGGATGTTATGCAGACGCCTGTGTCTCTTAAAGAAACTGAATTTGTAATGAAAAACCTTCTTACAAAAAAACCTCTACTTCCAGATAGCTCCCCTAGTGAAATTTACCAAAGAAGAAATAATGCCCATTCCATACCAATACTTCCAGAAAATCGAAGAGGAGGGAACACTTCCTAACTACAGACCAATATCTCTCCTGAAGCAAGATGCAACGATTTGAACAAAATTAAACAAAATGTAGCAAATCAAATCCAATAATATATAAAAAGGATGATACATCATGACCAAGTGAGGTTTACCTCAAGAATGTGGGGTTGGGGGCACCTGGGTGGCTCAGTGGGTTAAAGCCTCTGCCTTCGGCTCAGGTCATGATCTCAGGGTCCTGGGATCCAGGCCCGCATCAGGCTCCCTGCTCAGCGGGGAGCCTGCTTCCTCCTCTCTCTCTGCCTGCCTCTCTGCCTACTTGTGATCTCTCTCTCTGTGTCAAATAAATAAATAAAATCTTAAAAAAAAAAAGAATGTGGGGTTGGTTTAACATTTGAAAATCTATTAGTATAATAATTTACCATACTAATAAACTAAAAAGGAAAAGCCACATGGTTGTTCAAATGTAACATTGGTTGCTGACAGACTTTCAGCAACCAAGGATCTTCCTCAACCTGATAAAGAACATCCACAAAAATACCCCTACAGCTTATATCATACTGACTAGTGAAAAATTGAATGTTTTCTTGCTTGAGATCAGGAAAAAAGATAAGGATGTTCAGTCTCACATCTTCTTTTCAACCTTGTAGTGAAACTTCAAGACAGTGCATTCGGATTGGAAAGGAAGAAGAAGCAAAATGGTTTGTTTTACAGATGACTTGATCGTCTATGTACAAATGGAATCTAAAAAAAAAAAGTTGCTGGTATGAATAGGTGATTAGGCAATTTACAGGATGTAATATTAAGAAATCACATTATTTCTATATACTAGCAATGAACAATAAAATAGTAAAAATTTTAAAAACCAGCACAGTTCATAATAGCATCAAAAATATTAACTATTTGTTAGTAAATCTGACAAGCTGTGAAAAATCTGTACACTGAAAAATACTGTTGAGTGACATTTAAAAGACCCAAATAAGTGTAGAGAGGTATACTTTGTTCATGGATCTGAAGGTTCAATATTGTTATGGTGTTAATTCTCCCAAAATTATCTATAGATTTAATACAATCCTAATTAAAATCCTGGCAGGCTTTTTTGTAAAAATTTATTAGTTGGTACTAAAAATTTCTATGGAAATAGAAAGGATCTAGATTAGCCAAAATACCATTGAAAAAGAAGAGCAAAGCCAGAGGGCTAACACAAACTTATTTTAAGACTTATTATAAAGCTATGGTGATCAAAACAGTGTGACAATAGGACAAAGAAAAAAAAGTTCATCAATGGAACACAATAGAGTCCAGAAATGGACTGGCACACATGTAGGACAAGTACTTTTTTGACAAAAATGCAGAGGCAATTCAGTGGAGAAAAGAGTCTTTTCAACAACTTGTACTGGGGCAATTGAATCTCTGCATGCAAAAATGATGAACTTTGATCCAGATGCACAAACTAATTCAAAACGGATAGTAGATCTAAATGTAAAGTCTAAAATGATAAGACCTCTATATGAAAACATAGGAGAAAATACTTGTGAGCGTATGTTAGGCAAAGATTTCTTAGCAACAACACCAAAAGCACAGCCTATTTTTTAAAAAAATGATGAATTTGACTTCATACATACTAAAAACACTTCTCTGGAAGACACTGTGAGGAGAAAGAAAAGATGAGCAATTACTGGGTGAAAATACTTACAGAGCAAATATTTGATAAAGGACTTATACCCAGTATATAACACACTCTCAAAAGCTGATAAGAAAACAAACAACCCAGTAAAAGAATAGTTTGAGGATTTGAACAGATACTTCACCAAAGAGCAAATAACACATGAAAAGATGCTCAATAGTAGTTATTTGAAAGTATAAATTAAAATCACAATGAGATGCCACTTTATATCTATTAGAATGGTTCATGTAAAAGAAATGATCATACCACGTGCTGGTAAGGATGGGGAGAAACTGAAACTGTCATACCTTCCTTCAGAGGGGGTGGTTGTGGGGGATGTGAAATGATATAGCCAGTTTGGAAACAGTGTATCCATTTCATAAAAAGTTAAACACACACTTACCAAATGATCTAGCAATTTCATTCCCTGGTATTTTCCCCCAAAGAAATGAAAGCCTATGTCCACACAAAGACTTGTACACAGATGTTCTCACAGCTTTATTTGTAATAGCCCAAATCCAAAAGAAATCCTAATGTCCATCGACATCTCTGCATAAGCAACTGTGGTCCGACCATATGTTAAGAATACTCAGTAATAAAAAGGGATAGAGTATTCTTATGTGCAACATGGATAAATCTCAAAATAATTATCTTGAGGGAAAGAAGTCAGACCAAGAAGGGGACATAGTATTCCATTCATAAAAACTCCAGAAAACAAAAGTAATTAGTAGTGACAAAAATAACATCTGTTACAAATGTGCACAAGGGGGGATGGCTATATTCACCATCTTGACTGCAGTGACGGCTTTATGAGTGTATGTATAGATCAATGTGTGCAGTTTGTTGTGTGGGAACTGTGCCTCAATAAAGGTATTAAAAAATAGAAGAAGGAGGGAAGAAAAGGAGAGACTGGGACAGAAGGCAAAAGGAAGAGAGAAATGGAAGGAGAATGAAAGGAGGAAGGGAAAATTTGAAGAAAATATTCTCTTTGGGCTCAGAGTGAATGTGAACTAGATGGTGCTGAGTAGATGACTGGGAATGTTCTAGAAAGTCTTCCAACCATTTGGCACACCGAAGCCCACTGATTCCATTTCAGATAACCATACCTCACTGATGGGAAGCACCTTGGATCCCAAAGTGGAAGGATCTTCCATTTCCAAACGCCTTGTCCTTAAGCCTGAGCAAAACTATTCCAATATTTTGTGGCCACTGAAGAGACATTTCATCTGCATTGCTCTTGGTGACGGGTCCATATCATGGCAGAAAGTTTTCTTTTAGTTCTTAGTATGGCCTACAAGGCCATGAATCAAGTCTCTGGCCTACTTTTTCAGCTCTATCTTCTATCTCAGTGCTCTCACTCATGGCTCTAGCCACAACCAGCCTTCTCTCTTCTCCTGGAATCCACCAAAGTCCTTTCTGCCTCAGGGCCTTTGAACATGCAGTTCTAATGCCTGGAATATTCTCTTCCACACTCCTGGGTCTTTTTATACTTTTAGGGCTAAAGTAAATGTTATGGACTCAAGAAGCTTTCCTTCCTCACCCTAGACTAGATTTGATGCCTTTACATTGGCTACAAATTTCCATTTCCCATCCAATGCTAATGTAGAATCACAGTGCTGCCTTAATACGATAAAAAGTGAGGTTTGCTCTCTCCATTTCATCTCATTTCCAAAACTACTCCCAAGCTCCATTTATGTCTGTGAATAAAAGCAAACACCAACCTACTCAGCTTGCCTGCTCCTGGTCCCTGGCGGCCCTGAAGACCCACCAGGGTCTTCCACAACTGTCACAAAACTCATAGATGTGAACATAAAACACATAGAAAATCACCTGCCTCTGCACAGTTTGGAACTTGGGGATGTGGAAATTCTCTAGATTTCTTCCTGATTCATTGGGTTTGTAACTGGCTTTGTTGCTGCCCACTGCATAGCAATTTTGAAATCTGAGAGCAGTGACCTCAACCATGAAACACAAACTCAACACAATTCCCGCCTGGAGCTTATGGGTTCTTCTCTAAAACCCACAAGCTCAGCTTCCCAGCTTTGCCTGGGGTCTGTCTATAAATTACTTTTATAGGAATGTTATCACATAATTGAAAAGTAATAAAGCCCTCCTGTTTTTGTAATCTTACTGTGAATGAGCTTCTATATGCTGCCTCTCCCATTGTCTTCTAAGCTACCCAAACACTTTAATACCCCCTTCTAGATCTTTCCCATAGTCACCTCTTAGCTTAAGATTATGGAACATGCTCCACATAAAATCATGTCACTACCAGATTACTCCTATATTTCAGGTACAGGGAGCTAACGGGTCACTGCACCAAACAAATGTAAATAACATGTGGATTTTATTTGTTGAACTCTTATCAACAGGGACACTGCTGCTCCCTTATGGTTTCTATAAGGTCTCTATGCCTTTCATACAGGACTACTTTCATATGCATGAGATATCAACTTCTCTTCAAACGTATCATTTTAATTTAGATATAATTGACATGTAACATTGTGTAAGTTTGAGGTATACAATGTCTTGATTTGATATATGTATAAATCGCAGTATGTTTACCACTACGCTGTTAGCTAACACCACCATCCATCCCATAAATATCATTTCTGTGGTGAGAACAATTAAGATCTTGTTTCTTAGCAACTTTGATGTTTCTAAGACAGCATTGTTGTCTACAATCACAATGCTGTGTGTTAGACCTACAGGACTTCATCTTTTACTAGTTGCAAGTTTGCAACCCCAAACATCTGTCCAATTTCCCCACAACCCCCAGCCACCATTCTAGTCTCTGGTTTTGAGTTCAGCTTTTAAAGACTTTGCATGTAAGTGAGATCATACAGCACTTCTCTTTCTCTGTCTGACTTACGTCACTTAGCATAATGCCTTCAAGGTCCATCCATGTTGTCATAAATGACAGGATTTCCTTCCTGCTCAAGGCTGAGTAATGCCCCATTGTGTATATATACCACATCTTCTTTACCATTTTGACGGATACTAGGTTGCTTCTATGTTTCGGTTCTTGTGACTAATGCGGCAATAAACGTGGGAGTTCAGATGTTTTCAAGATCTTGTTTTCACTTCCTTTGGATATATACCCAGAATTGGAATGGCTAGATCATATGCTCTTCAAACTTCACAAAATGCTTTGCTCTTTTAGCTCTGCCAGTTAGAAGATAGTCTCTGAGGCTGGGCTGCCCCTCCTACCTGAGTGGCTGCAGAACACACTTGTCCTCCCTTGAAGCCCTTATGTACTGCTTTGGGGGTTGTAGAGTAGTAGGAAAGGGGATATGGGGTCATCCCTGCTCATTGCTGTTCATGGATTGTGCCCAGGCCTGTAGCATGCCATCATCACTCACAGGGACCCCTGGAGCCGTTTCCAATAGAGCAGGCTTTCTGCTTCTGGTCTCTTTCCAACCATCGAGGTCTCCTCTGCTGTCAGAACAAATTGTCAAGAGACTAAATCTGACCATATTAGTCCCTATCTAAAATCCTTCCGGATCCCTGTTGTATGTAGGATAAAGTGGGTGATCCTTAGCTGGGAAAGCAGTAGCACCAGGGCCCAGCCCTCCCTGCTGTTCCATGCTGGTCTCTGGACTATCCCTGACTTCTCCTTAGGTCTCTCCCAGCTGCTTCTAGGGACCCCACCTGCCAGGCTGGCCGTTCCCCCACAATGTTGCTGGTGCTGTTTCCTATCTATTACATTTCTTCTATTTCCTTTTCTCTACCTGCATCACTGCATACTCATCCTTCATGCTCCAAATGTGCTGGGGGTTCCCCCAGGGGAGGAGAGAAACCCATCAAGGTGAGAACGAGACAGTGGGCAGAAGCCTTGGGCACTGAGCAGAACAGAGAGTGGGGACAGGCCCAGGGACCTCTCAACCTGCCACCTCCTGCCATGCAATTTAGGGGTGTATTAATTTACCAGGGCTGACAGAACAAAGTGGCATAGACATGGTGGCTCACACAGCAGAAATGCACTTTCCCATGGTCCTAGAGGCTTGGAAGTCTGAGATTTAGGTGTCAGCAGGTTGGCCTTCTTCTGAGGCCTCTACCTTGGTTTGTAGATGGCTACTTTCTCCCTGTGTCTTCACATGGACTTCCTTCTGTGCTGTGTCCAAATTTCCCCTTTTTACGAGGACACCAGTCATCCTGGATTAGGGCCGATCCTAATAACCTCATTTTACTTAATCACTGCTGCAGAAACCTTATCTCCAAATAAGGGTGCATTTTGAAGTACTGGGGGTTAGGGCTTCAACATACAAGTTTTGGGAGAGGGACAAAATTCAGCCCATTATGGAGTGGAAGGGGGAGTCCTTTATCCTCCCTGGTCTCAGTTTAAAACTCTTCATCTGTAACATGGGGATTGGAGACTTGGGGTAGTTTAACAGGTAATCCTGCTTATCCTTTATAGCTCTAGATTTTTTCTGTTTGAAAATCAGACAACATGAAATAGGTGCAATTAAATGCTTGTGTTTTTCCAACAGAAAACAAACCAGGGGTTTCAGACCTGAATGATCTGTGTAAGTGTCTGAATCCTCCCTCTGCTTTTTTTGCAGGCATGAGTCACTAAAGAGAATCAGTGTAAAGAAGAGAATGAGTTTGCTGCCTACTTTCCCCTCTCTTGTGGGAAAAATGGAGGAGGGAGCCAGAGAAGACAAGTGAAAATGCCTAGACTTTTAAGTGTTCCACAAGCATGTGAACCAGCATGGGAAGGCTTAGAGAGACAGAGTGAATAGAAAGGAATAACAGACTAGTGTGTGTGTCTGTGTCCTAAAATGATAAGAAAAGCCATTCGAGGTCCACAGTGGCCAGAGAAGAAAGTAGCCACTCAGGAGATGCTGGAGTCTTCTCCTTTATACCCTCCATTCTTTCACATGCCATTAGCATATGCCCATGTCACAAGAGAGGTTTTCCCTCTTACTGCTTGAGGATACTTCAAGGGGTGTCCAGGGTCACAGGCTCCTTGTGGTGTTCCCCAAGTCTTCCTAGTCAGATGTCCTGCATGGAGCTCAGACTGTGGTGGTGTGCACTTTGAGGCAGAAAATACCTAACATTGCTAAAAAAAAAATTTTTCAGGTGTGTTTACTTTTGAACCACTTGTCAACATATCCTGGAGGATTGGAAGCAGAACAACTTGGTGAATTTGGAGACGGATAGACCTCTTCTTCCAATTTCAGGTCCATCTACAGAGATATTCTCTTTACTGTGGCTTGAGGATTGAGACCTTCATCCTAAAACCTATGCGTTCTGTTAGAAACAGTATTTATATGGCCATTGTCATGTAGATGTCCCTCGTGGATTTTCATTTCTTCTAGCACTGTGTGGACAGAGCATAGAATGCTCAGTCATGGTTATGGCAAAAGAAGGGCTAAGGTGGCACCACATAGAGCCCTTGATTTCTCTTCTCGCATGCTGCTTCCTCTATCAGGGACACTGTCCTTCATCTACCCACTCCTAGTCCATTGTTGAATCTCAACCTCCTGTGGGAACTTCACAGACCCTTTCTCAGGCTTGGATGGGACCCTCTGACCCCATGACCCTCCTTGGTAGAGTTACAGTTGATTTCTACTATATCTCAGTGAGGTGTACTTCTACCTGGTGACCATGTCCTTCTTACTTGACTTGAGTCAAAATAGGCATAATGACAAAAAAAGACTAACAAGCCAGATTCTGTGTCAATCCAGAAAAGATCTTTATCCACTAATCCGTTTAGGGAGATGACCAGGTGGCCAGGTAAAATTCTTAGTCATTGATGCCACCGATTAGAAATAACTTATCTGTGTGTACTTCTCTGGCAACACATTTAACTTGCCTCTGTCAGGTGAATCCACTGCGCATTTCAGATGATATCCCAAACTGTTAAAAGATTATTTTTTCAAGAGGATATAACTATATCTCTAACACAGGTATAAAAAGAACACTTTCAAGTGTTGTATTTTATTCATTGATAATGTAATATAATAATTTATTATAATAATGATGCCGTAATAATAATGTGATGAGTAAGATGTTTCTTTCAAGGGGTTCACAGGCGAATTCAAAGTATCATGCATGCATAGGCAGCGAAAAGATGTTGAAATTAACTTAGTTGCAAAAATGGCATAGTCCCAGGGCAATAATTACATTCCATTGAACACATTTAGTTTGTATTTCAATAGAAAAGGGTCATTTGCATCATTATCTGTTTTCCATAACTTACAGAGTTGTAAAATAGCTCAAAGGCAGTGAAAAACAGGGATAACTTGGAAGAGTTCACTGTACAGGGCAGTGAGTAATCCTGTCTATTTTCCATTTCAAATTCTTTCATACTTCTTCTGATGTTCCAGTATGCCCCAACAACACCTCGCTTGGCAAAAGTACTTCTAACCTCTACTCATGCAGCACTGTATTATGTTGGACCCCAGGGAGAGTTTGCCCTCAACATCCAATTCTCGCATTTTTTAAAGAAGATATATTTATTTATTTTAGAGAGAGAGCGAGCTTGTGCATACAAGTGTGAGCACAGTGGGGGTGGAAGGGCAGAGGGAGAGGGAGAGAGAATGTTCAGCATACTCCCTGCCAAATGTGAAGTCTGTCATGAGGCTCCATCCCAGGACCACGATATCATGACCTGAATCAAAATCAAGAGTCAGATGCTTGACCAGCTGAGCCACCCAGATGCCCCTCACATGTCTTTTTAGTGAAATAGTTCTCTTTGTTTTTTTGAATCCTTGTCTTTTTAGATCATGTACTATAGGCCAATCTATTGAGAGTCCACCATATTGTAGTCAAAATCACCTCCCCCTGCGAAACTAGACTACCATCCTTGCTCCAAGTTATCATTCCCATTCTCCACGAATGGGAAATATACAAAATGATTTCTGCAGGTCTGCCCAGGTATGCTTGAATTGAAAGACCAACATGATTCATGTTACCAAGTTGGAGCTTTCTACTGAAAAAAAAAAAGAATTCAATATATACAATAAGAAGAAAATCAGAAAAAATATTTTTAATAATTAGAATGTATAGACTTTAGAGGACTCGGTGTCCTTGTGTGAGGAAAAAATAGTATGAAAGCTAGACAATGTGATTCTTAACATTCCTTGTTAATCATTTGTTTATTTCTTTGCATAAAAAAGAGCAGCTGCCATTTATCTCATCCATGCGCCAGGCTCTCTGCTAGGAATTCCTAGATGCATTATATTTAACCTTTATATGATGCCAGAAGAAAAATATTATTCACATCTTGCAAATGAAAAAACAAAACAAAACAAAATCCATGGTTTAAAGAAGTGGAAAGTTTTGCCCAGAGTCATAATTAAAAAGTGGTGGGTCCTGAGTTAGTGTAATTCCAAAGCACATCATCTTTCTTCACTCCCTTTAGCAAATGCTTGCAGAATGAATCCTCCTGCTTCCCATCTGGCAGTGTGAGAGGCAACTGCCTTTCTTACTGGAATCTAGAAGCTGCTGCACATGATTATTAGTCCAAGGAATCTGTACCTCAAGCAGAAGCAGATCTTCCAGCTGATTACTCACAGTGGAGAGGATCTGGCATATAGTCAGGCAGGGACCACAGAGAACACACCAAACCCTGAGAAAGTGGCCACCAAAGCCCAAACATAGAACCCTGGGAGATTCTACCACTTTCCTTACAAACCCCCAGTTTAGTGGAGCTGCATATAGACTAGAGGGTCAGCTGGGGGGCCAGAAGGAGCCCAACTATCCTAGGTAGTCTTTATCTTGCTAGAGTTGATGTTTCAGAGAAAAACACTCCAATGGGCCTTGGCAAATTTGATGGACCTCCTGTTCAGTCTACAGATCTGTCCCTAATTTTGAGCTCCAAAATACTGGTTACTTTAAGAAGGAGGAGAGGGAAATATTTGGAGGCATAGAGTATCTAGGGTCAGAAGGAATTCAATGCTGATATTGGAAAAATTGGTGTGTGTGCAGAAGGTAATCTGAAGTTAAAACAAAGCAGCCAAAAAGCTTCAATAAAACTAAAAGCTTTTCTTTTTTTTACAAAGATAAGCGAAATTTACAAATGCTTAACTAGACTAAGAAAAAAAAAGAGGGAGAATATTCAAATAAGTAAATTCACAAATGAAATAGTAGGCATTATATGGGGCACCTGGGTGACTCAGTCAGATAAGTGTCTGACTTGGTTTTGGCTCAGGTTATGATCTCAGGGTTTTGGGATCACGCCCTGACTCAGGCTCCACACTCAGCATGGAGTCTGCTTGGGAGTCTCTCCCTTTCCCTCTCCCTCCCTCTTGGCCCCCTCCTCTCTCTCTCTCTTTCAAATAAATAAATGAAATTTTTTTAAAAAAGGAGGCATTAGAATTGATGCTACAGAAATAAAATGGATCATAAAAGACTACTATGAATGAATATAGGCAATAAAATGGACAATGTAGAAGAAATAGATAAATTCCTAGAAACATACAACCTACTAAGACTAAATCATGAAGAAATAGAAAATCTGAATGGACCTATAACTAAATAGAGATTGAATCAATAATCAAAAACCTCTCAACAAAGAAAAGCCCAAAAGCAGCTGGCTTCACTGGTGAATTCTACCAAACATATAAAGAATAATTAACTCCAGTCCTTCTCAAGCTATGCCAAAAAATTGAAGATGGGGAACACTTGTAAACACATTTTATAAAGTCAGCATTGCCCAGATACCAAAGTCAGACCAAGACAGCAAAAGAAAATAAAACTATTGTCCAATATCCCTGATAAATATAGATTCAAATATCTTTAACAAACTACTAGCTAACTGAATTGTACAGCATGTTAAAAGGATCATGCCCCATGACCAAGTAGGATTTATCCCTGGGATACAAGGATGTTTCAGCATATGAAAATCAACTAATGTGATACACCACATTAATGGAATGAAGGATAAAAATCAAGTGATTCTCTCAGTATATGCAGAAAAAAGAAATTAACTAAATCCAACATACTTTCATGATAAAAATGTTCAACCAACTAGAAATAGAAGAGAAATATCTCAACATAGTAAAGGCCATATACAGAAAGCTCAAAGCTAGCATTATTCCCAATGGTGAAAACTGAAAAGTTCTCCTTTAAGATCAGGAAAAAGACAAAGATGCCCACTCTCATCACTTCTATTCAACATAGTCATGGAAGTCCTAGACAGAATAATTAGGAAAGAGAAAGAAATAAAAGGCATTCAAATTGAAAAGGAAGAAGTACAATTGTCTCTGTAGATGACACGATATAATATATAGAGAGAAACCTAAAGACTCAAAAAATAAAATCAAACCAAAACAAAACTGTTAGAACTAAGAAAGAAATTCAGTCAAGTTGCAGGATATAAAATCAATATATCAAAGTCAGTTGTATTTCTATATATTAACAATGTACTATCTGAAAAGGAAATTAGAAAATCAATCCCATTTACAACACCACCTGAAAGAATAAAACGCTTAGGAATAAACTGAATTATGGAGATGAAAGACTTGTATACTGAAAACTATAAAACATTAATAAAAAAAATTAAAGAAGACACAAATGGAAAGGTATCCTGTATTCATGGACCAGAAGATTTAATATTGTTAAACCTCCATTCAACCCAAAGTGATCTTACAGAATCATTGCAATCCCTGTCAAAATCTTATGGGATTTTTTACAGAAATAGAAAAAGAATAATTCTATAATTCATATAGAACTACAGAAGACCACAAATAGCTAAATCAAACTTGGGGGGAAAAGCTAGAGGCAACACACTTCACGATTTCAAAATATACTACAAAGTTAAAGTAATCAAAACAGTATGCTACTGGCATAAAGACAGACATATATACCAATGGAACAGAATAGAGAACCCAGAAATAATGCATATACTGATCTTTGACAAGGGTGCCAAAAATACACAATGGGAAAAGGATAGTCTGCTCAACAAATGGTGTTGGGAAAACTGGATATCCATATGCAACAGAATGAAATTGAACCTTATCTTAAACTATACACAAAATCAACTTAAAATTAAAGACTTAAAGGTAGAACCCAAAACTGTAAAACTCCAGAAAAACACATAGAAGAAAAGCATCATGACTTTGATCTTGGCAATGATTTCATGGATACAACACCAGAAACACAGCAAAAAATAAAAACAAACAAGTGGGAATATATCAAAATAAAAAACTTCTGTCCATCAAAGGAAACACTCAACAGAGTGAATTTTTCCTACAGAATGAGAGAAAATTCTTACAAACTATCTATCTGGTAAAGCAAAAACGAAACAAAGCAAACAAAACCCAAATAACCTGATTAAGAAATGGGATAAGGACGTAAATAGACATTTCTCCAGACACACAAATAGCCAATAGGTGTATATAATGTATTATATATAATATATATTATATAGTATCCTTATAATTATATAATTATAATTATAAAATAATAATCACATGTATCATTATATACTATATATTATATATTATTATATACTATATAGTATATATAGTCTATATTATATACTATATAACATATAATAATATATAATATGTAGTATATAAACATATAATATAATATATAGTATATAACAGTATAGTATATAACATATAATAATATATAATAATATAATTATATTATAATTATAAAATATACTATTATAATATATTTTATATTATATTATATATATTATATATATATAAATGTTCAACAACACTAATTGCCCATGCCATTCATCTGTTTAAAAGTCTTTCTAAGGGTGCCTAAGTGGCTCAGTGGGTTAAAGCTTCTGCCTTCAGCTCAGGTCATGATCTCAGGGTCTTGGGATCAAGACCCGCATCGGGCTCCGTGCTCGGCAGGGAGGCTGTTTCCTCCTCTCACTCTGCCTGCCTCTCGGCCTACTTGTGATCTCTCTCTCTCTCTGTCAAATAAATAAATAAAAATCTTTAAAAAAAAATTAAAAGTCTTTCTGAGACCTCCCAAGATCCAGACCAAAATTCCTCATGAGACAGCAAAGTCCTGTGACCTGGTCTCTCTATCTGCTATTGCTTCCTTCTTGTCCCTCTGCCACCTGCTCCAAATTTCCTATTCCTGTTCCTGCCAAATGTTATAAACTTTCACTTTTGTACTCATACATACAGGCTGCCTGAAAATGTTCTTTTCCCTCCTTGTGCACTTGGGAAACTGGTTTTCATCCATCTGGATTCCAATAAAGATGATTTCTCTGTGAAGCTTCCCACTTGCTCGCTGGAAAGAAAGAAGCACCTGTAAAGGTATGGATTTAAATGAGAAATCAGGAGGTCCTTGAGGGTAGAGACTGTTTCATTCATGACCTCTCACTTTTTTGACAACCAAATAAATCTTCATTTTATGTATGTAAACTGAGGTATAGGAAACAAATCTTGCAAACTCAAAGTTCATGTTGCTAAACAGAGCCTATGCTGGCATGTGGACCTTGAAAACACGGGTCCTGAGCCTCTCTTAACTAATTTGAAAGTCAGGAAGAAAGAAAGGTATGCTGGTCCAGTGTGTGTCCATTGTAGCCATGCCGCAGGGAGCTTCTCCCAGCCCTCAGGGAGCCCACAGCAGTGACACAGACAGCGGGTGCTGGTCGGCCCCATGTGCTTACGACAGGGGCAGTCACCTGTGGTTCCCTTGTCAGAAGTGCCCACATTTGGTTTACTGTTCTGCTGTGGACATCTTGAAATTCTTAATGACTTCATCCTTGGATTTGTGTTCTGTAAATGAAGAAGGATGGGACATGGAGACGCGCCAGGTGGCAGCATGTGCATCTTGGGTGAGGCCATCCAGCAGTCTCAGGCACTTCAGGACCCTGGAGGGATGGTCATTTCTGGGACGTGGGTCCCGATTGGCAGCCGCGACAGTGGCGCCGCCATGGGACAGCGTGGATTCATCCCTGTTCTTTTTATGTTACACTGTGATTAAATAATATCACTATTGTCTCACTACATTTTACGTATAATAAAATGTTATTACAGGAAAACCTTTATAGTTTTACATTTGTAACTCCACTCGTTTCCTGTTTTTTTGAACAAAAGTACCTTATTTTCATTTTGCTCTGGGCTTCACGAATTATGTAGCCAGCCTCGAAGACAGACTTGAAAGAAGGCAGAATATTTTAAATCTAAAAAATGCAGACTGAGCAGCAAGGGATGCAGACGATGATATGAAAATGCACTGATTTGGCAGAGGTTGGTTGGGAATCAGGAAACAGAAGTAGAATTCAGTGTGTGAGGAAGGAAGACTGGTTCTGTAAAATGGTTATTAACATAATTTTAACCGCGGCGATGAAGAAGTAGCAGGCTCAGTAAACAGCCTATAAAATGAAAGACAAGTGTCAAAAAAAGCCTGGTGTATGACCCAGGAATTTGCAAAATAAATATTTTTTAATTGATTGCATTGAACTAAATGATGCCTGGCAGATAGTCAAGATGAGGTGACAAAAGGAATAAGCAATAGTTAGGAACAAAAGAAACTTGGAAAAGGAAGAGAGAAGGGTACTTCTTTTTTAAAAGCTGTATTGCTGGTTAAAGAGATGGCAGTGAGGAAAAAAGAAAAAAGGAACAATTTATTGTATGGCCAGTATTCGAATACCTAATCAAGGATTCTCAATAGATCACTAAGGACAGACATATAGATAACTAGATATATGCAAAGGTGAATATATAATTAAAGATTAAATGAATTAAAGCTATATTTAAAATGATAGATATATATAGATCTATAGTTTATATGTAATTTATGTATGGATAAACTATATAAATCCCTCTCTATATAAAATCTATAAAATTAAGATTAATAAATTGCCCCAGATGACATAGATTTGGACTTGAATTTGGGATTTTTCTGGTTCAGAATCCTGTAGATTTTTGACTGTACCATGCTGCTTTGCCTGCAATCTATCTTTTGAATCTGCTGTAGAAACTGCAATGTGACTACATTGTTTTAGGACAGAGTATTGTACTGTTTTAAAAGTGTAAATAAATAGAAGATATTAACTACCAACAAATTTATCCAAAGTAACCATAGTCTGAAATATTGATTGAAAAAGTGAAAAAGAACTCAACTTCCATTAAAAACTGAAAAGGCTGAACCAGATAATATCAGTTGTACCACCAATAAAAAGGAAAGGAAAGAGAGAATCCATATGAAGGGACAACAAAAGAAAGGGCTTATTGGAAAAGCTGAGGAAAAGACAAAACCAACACTGAGTTTGCGGATCTCTGCAGCTTATAAGATGGAGTGATGAGGTCTTGAGAAACACTCTGGTGAGATTTCGTAAGCATAACTTCCCTTCCTGCCCCTCTTCAAGGCTGAACTTCTTGCAAAATTTGTCTCAACAGGCGGTCTCCCCCGCCCCTCTTTTTTTTAACCACTAATTCATTCTTCCATTCCTCTCTGGTTTTGTCTACAAAAATCTCTGCTCTTGTTGAGGCTTCCAACAGTTTTCACAGCGTCAAATCCAATAAGTAACATTCTGCCCTCGTCTTACTTTATATCATAGCAGTATTTGACAGGGCTGTCTACCTCTTTGCTCTGTTGAGATTCTCTGCTGCCAGCTTCTGCGATGTCACATCTCCACATTTTTTCACCTACTACCTATTTGCAGCTCTCTTTCTCTACCTAATTCTACCATGCTAATGTCGTTTTTCTAGAATAGCGTTTTGGAATTTCTTCTCTTCTTTAAACTGCTTCCATAACGGATGTTGTCTATTCATACATCATTAAATACTATTGTAGGCTAATGATGCATAATTGTCATTTCTTCACAGTTTTGATCAGATATCATAATGTATTAATTTATTGATTCTTATTACTTCCCCACCTCCATTAAAATGTTAGCTCCAACAGTCATAGGACTTGGTAAATTTGATCACCAAGAGGTTAAGTAAACAGGTTCAAGTTCTCAAAATTAGTAAGTGGCAGAGCCAGAAATGAATCACAGATTTTTCTAATTCTAGAGTTGTTGATGTATGTCAGTCTCTCTCTCATAAAATGAAAATTAGAGGGATTTCTAAGTCTGACCAAAATAGAGTAGCTTGAAGTAGACTGACACTTCTGCCAAGAAAAATTTAAAAATCCAGATATAATGCAAAATAAACATCTTTTGAAGACACTGAAGGGATACCAACATAGCTAGGAATTAAGTGGCAGAAATTCGTGAGAGGAGTGAACCACATAAAATCAACCCAACACTTGGTGGTTTTCCCCTCAAGGTATTCGTTGAAATCAATAATAGATAGAGGGAAAAGGTGCTGAATAGACTGAAAATTCAGCAACCCTTCTTGGATGTATAAGAGAGGAGAGGACACAGGGCAGACCACAGCTCCTAAGATTGGAAAGACAGGCAAACCCAGGGAGTCACAGCTTACCAAAGCCTCATGAGAGGAAACTGCATTGGGAACCAGTGGTGGGGTAGGAAAATCAGAACAGTAGCTGAATTGCTAGAGGCTCAGAGCAGGCAAGTCTGAGAGTTAAAAATTCTAGAGGGAGCCGGTCATAATGGGCTTCCACAGTATTTTGAGATATGCCTCCAGGAACTTGACCAGGTGCCCACCATAAGTATCAGAGAAAAATCCCCTCATACTTCTGGCAGGAGAAGAGGAAAAGGAACTAGAGCACTCTGTTCTTAACAAGGCTTGACTCAGGGGAAACGATTAACCAGGGTCTAACCTGCGGAGGTATTGTCAAACTGAACTGGCCTGGGAAGAGAAATACCTAACTCCAGCCCACTCTAGCCATCTTGTCCCACCGAAGTGCATAAAAACATGGAGAAACACTTGCAAAGTTCACAGTCTAGAGGCATAGGCTTACTTAAAAGGCAGACATCTAAACATAGAACTACAGAACTCTTCGCCTCCCCTGACACTAGAACCAAACATGACTGAGATGTTGGAATTATCAGCGTGGGATTTTAAAACAACCATGATTTGTAGTCTAAGGGCTTTAGTGGATAAAATAACTAGCATGCAAGAACAGATGGGCAATGTAAGCAGAGAGGTGGAAATGCTAAGAAAGAATCAAAAAGAAAGACTAGAAAGAGATCAAAAAGGAAGAGATAAAAAATGCTGTACTAGAAATAAAGAAAGTTTTTGATGGATTGATTAGGAGACTGGACGTGACTGAGAAAAGAATCTCTATGCTAGAGGATATAGAGTAGAATCCTCACCCCCCCTAAAAAAAAAACCCAAAAAAGAATAAAAGCTTAAAAAATAAACAACAACAACAAAAAGACAAGCCCCGAATGGAAAATCCAAAGGTTGTGGGACATCTACCAAAGATATAATATGTGCTTAATGGGAATATGAGAAGAAGAAAGAGAAAGAAACAGAGGAAATATTTGAAATAATAATAATAGAGATTTCCCCAAACTAACATTAAATACCAAACCACAGATCCAAGAATTTCATAGAACACCAGACAGGATAAATGTTAAGACAACAATAATAATAACAAAAACACAAAACCACCCTCGCAAACAAAACAAAACAAAACAGAAAACCCTCAAAAACCCTACACCTAGACATATCATTTTCAAACTATGGACAGTCAAAGACAAAGAAAAAATCCTGAAAGAAGCCACAGGAAAAATCACCTTATTACAGATGGACAAAGATAACATCATATCTGACTTCTCATCAGAAACCATGCAAGCAAAAAGAAAGGGATGTGAATTATTTGAAGTGTTGAGAGAAAAACTGCACCAACCTAGAATTCTGTGCCCTACAAAATTATCATTTCCTCAAAGTGAAGGAGAAATAAAGACTTTCAGACAAAAACGAAGGAAATATATTGCTAGTAGACTTGCTTTGCAAAAAAAAAAAAGTGTTAAAGGAATTTCTTTAAAAAGAGAAGGAAAATAATATAGATCAGAAACTCAGATCTACTGATTTCTGGCCAGAAAGATTGCAGAATGTTGTCTCAATGATGACGCTGACTCCAAAACCCCACCTACTAGCCAGCACAATATTTTCTGGGGCCTGCTGTCCTGCAGGTGGTCAATGACATGACCTTCATGAGTAGAAGGTGACTGCAGTCCAGTCACAGTGGGCAATGATTGGGCTACTCACCAGAGACTGGGCAGAGAAGGATGGAGTCCCCAAAGCCATTTGCCTACTTCTCTCCCAGACCTTGGCTCTGGGGAACCCACTGGGACATTCCAGCTGCTACAGCTCAGCTCAGATTTCTAACATCTGCCCAGCTGTGTGGTTGCCAGGGCCTGCAGCTGCCAGTTAGATGTAAACTTGAAAGGCTATGTGATCTCCAGATAAACAAGGCAAGATTTGCGGTAACAGCCCAAGTCAGGCAAATATTTGCCAGAGGAGCTGCTTTTGAACTTCTCCCTGTCAGAAGGTGGTTTGCTAGCATAACCTGACCCCTGCAGCCTTGCCCTCTACTTGGGATTATGGAATAATTCATAATACTTTTTTCAAAGATTTTATTTATTTATTTGTCAGAGAGAAAGAGAGACAGAGGTAGGCAGAGGAAGAAGCAGGCTCCCTGTTGGGCAAGTATCCCGATGTGGGACCCTGTCCCAGGACCCGGGGATCATAACCTGAGCTGAAGGCACACACTCAACCGACTAAGCCACCCAGATGCTCCAGAGTAATCCATATTATTAAATAGGTTTTCGAAAAGCTCAGTATAAGTCAACCAATGATCTTGTGACCCCAAAGCATGCTATTTGAGGCTACTCTACAAGAAGACTAATGTGACTTCTGGGCAGGTGGATGGTGGGCTTGTCTTTTTTGCTCTGGACAAATACACCTAGATGTTTTAGTTCTAGTACCCACCTTCTAGAAAGGTTATAAAAAACTGAAGGCTGACCTAAGAACATCTCAAGCAGTAAGATAGCTCAAATGGATGATATTATGTAAACATGACTTCATCTCCTATGCCCATCACATTGTGGCTACACACATTGTGTAGCCAATAGAAAAGAATCTTCATCCTAAAAAGATGTGGTATTATTATTTAGGTGATCATTAAGAAGAAGGAGAGGAAGAGGAAGAAGAGAAGGAGAAGAAGAAAAGAAGGAGGAAGGGGAAGAGGAGGAGAAGGGGGAGGGAGGGAAGGAGAGAAAGAACTGGAACTTAGTGCTCACTTCATGTTAAGCATTTTGAACGGATTGTCTTATTAAGTCATTTAAACAATCTTATGAAGTAGGCACTAATATTTCCCAGATTTTCAGATAAGAAACTCAGGTCTACGGAGGTTAGATACCTTCCCCGAGGTCACACACATTTGGTAGGGATGGAGCTGGACCGATCTGGACAGTGTGACCTGAGCCCAAGCTTCCTGCCCGTCCTGAGTTTGTTCTAGTGGTCTATATCCACACAGGATGCCAGTGTATGGGCGGTCTAGCCACAGGTGCTGGTGGACGGGTCCTGGATGAATGCATACCTCGTAATAGACACTTTGAGCTTCTAGACTATACCCCAACAAGGAAGGCCTCATACCTAAAGCTTCAGCTAAGGGTTTTATTCACTCAAGGGTTTTTTGAAATTGTAAACTTCCAGAATAGTCGATGGGATCAAAGACATTAAATTAAGTCTTCTATGCTTTCTGAATTGTGCTGGTCCTAAGGAATTGGAAATTATATTCAGGACCATATCCCCAAATCTCCACCAAATATCTAATCACTATAGTAACTTATGGAATCTGGACCCTGAATCAGGGTTCTCATGGGTTCTGGCCCTGGTTCTGGCAATAATTGACAGGTTGACCTTGGGGGACCTGTTTAATATCTTTGAATCCCAGTCCCCTCACCTATAAAATGACAGGTTTATACCTCCTGATCCTGTAAGAGAAGAAGATGAGTACATCTAAACAAATGTCAAAACTACAAGGATGGTAGTATTGCCATCCTAATTTGCCAACTGACTTGAGTGGAGTGGAGGAAATACAGATTACTCTTGGTGTAGTCAAAAGAGAGACCATCCTCAGACTGATTTGGAGCTAAGATAAGTTTTCAGAGAAAGTAATGTTTTAGCTGGAATCTGA
This sequence comes from Ailurus styani, assembly GCA_002007465.1. Taxonomy (NCBI): domain Eukaryota; kingdom Metazoa; phylum Chordata; class Mammalia; order Carnivora; family Ailuridae; genus Ailurus; species Ailurus styani. The sequence continues at coordinate 617,250 of LNAC01000602.1, read as the reverse complement.
GGAATGAGTTGTTAACCGGGTAAACTGGGTAACAGCAAGGGTGAAGCCCAGAGGAAGGAGGGAGATGACCATATAATTGATCATACAAATTGGGGCATGCTAATAATTATACCAGGACCTTAGGTGTGGGCCAAGACTGTGCCAGACCAGCCAAGATAAATAGACATCATAAACATAGGCTATGTTGAAATACTTGGTTTCATCCTAAAAGTGATTTAAAAGACCTGATAGGTTTTTAAACTTTTTTTCCTTTTCAATAGATTGTGTAGATTAAGAAATTTTCTGTTTTTATTTTTTGACATATCATTAACACATAGGAAAGTGTCAAGTGTTCAGTTCATGCTTGATGAATGTCGACCTACTTATTCACCCAGGTAACCATCACCTGGATCATAATACAGAATATTTTCAGATCTGCAACAGGACTCCCTCCTGCCCCTCACAGCCATTCCTGCCCCACCTCCAGGGGTAGCCACTTTCTTTTTTTTTTTTTTTTTTAAAGATTTTATTTATTTATTTCACAGAGGGAGAGAGATTACAAGTAGGCAGAGAAGCAGGCAGAGAGAGAGAGGGGGAAGCAGGCTCCCCGCCGAGCAGGGAGCCCGATGCGGGCCTCGATCCCAGGACCCTGAGATCATGACCTGAGCCGAAAGCAGAGGCTTTAACCCACTGAGCCACCCAGGCGCCCAGGGTAGCCACTTTCTTGACCTCAACTGAACTTCATCAAAATGGAGTCCTCTAGGACTTTAACATGGCAGAAGGGTCATGCAATCCATCTGGTTTGCATTTGGTGCGTTTGGAAGGATGGTGCTGATGGCAGGGTGAAGAACGGATGGGAGGGACCAGTCTGTGGCTGGGGCATAAGTTAGAGGCTCTTCAGATACTAGGTCAGATGTAGTGGGGCCTGAATGGGGAGGGGTGTGGTGAAGATGAAGAAGAGTGGCCGACAGAGGTGAAATCTACCAGACCAGGGGACTGACTGTGTGTGGTCTGGGGATGGAAAGGCCAAGTCTGAGCTCCTGGTTGCTGTCTTCCCCGGGGAGTGGGGAAGCCATGTACTGAGCCGAAGGACCTGGAGAGGGGCCTTTAGATAAAAATGATGACCAGATTTGGGGCAAAGGGCATGTTGAGCTTGAGATGCTTGTAACTATCAAATGGAGGGGCTGTGCAAGTGGTGAGGCATGTGCGTCTGAAGCAGAGAGGTGGGACAAGTAAGGGGGACATGTCAATCATTCTGGGCAAGTTGATGATGCTGTAGGCATGGGGGTGCCCCGGGAGAAAGAAATCAGTAAAAGCATAGAAAGGGACCAACTGCTTATTGGGGGTAGAGGGGGGCCTCACAACGAGTCTGAGATGGACCCCAGAGGAGGGGGAGGACAACCAGGGGAACATGAAACTGCGGAGTCAGGAGGACAGTGTTTCCTCGAGACCAGGCGGGGGAGAAGGGGTTAAACTTTTAGGAAGCTGGGGATCTTGTTAAGCAGCTATGAGGCCCAAATTCTCCTTTTCCTACATCTTCTCTCCTGAGTAATGACTATTAAGCTTTTAGTGGGAAATTTTGACTCATACTATTGGCGCAGGTCTGAAAAATGTAAGAATCTCCACAAGGTCTAAATCCACTCTTTTATAATCTTGAAACACCTCACCCCCTGCCTGGAGAGCTGGGGTGCCACAGGAGTGTTTCCTGTAGCCTTGGACAAGGTCTTCCAGGGCAAGAGGAGTAATGGCTCTCAGCCAGGGGCTTCGGGGAACTCAGAGCCCTGCTCTTCCTTCCACCTCTAGTGTCCCTGAGGTCATCAGCCCTGATGTCCTGAGTGACCCAGGTCACTTTCCTTTTAGAAAAATGGAATAAAAAGAACAAAACCACAAAACAGACAAAGCACCCTGTGAGGTCATCAGGTATGATCATAGTAGCAATTGTTCACTGACCATCTGTGCCTGGCTAGGCACTTCAGATGTTTTGTCTGATTGTCACAATAGCCTTATAGGTTAGAATTCCCTACAAATGTTGGTCTGATTGTAGAACAGGCCAGGCCTTCTACACCACTGTGGCTCCCCTTGAGAGTGACACCCTGGCTCCTAAATGACAGACGAACATGTCAGGTGAATGTTGTTTGGCTCTCCTCTCATCTCTAATGACCTGTAGTCATTTGGGAACTCAGGGATGGCATCTTTATCTTCCAAGTTGCTTAAGATCTCTGCTTCCAGGAAAGCATGGAGCTTACCATGTTCCGGTCCTCTGCTTACTTCCCCCTGCATCTCCTCCTCCTCAGCACACTAGATCTGGGGGCTCAAGACCCCAGGGCAATGGGAGAAGAGGTCTAGAGAGGAGTGCTAACCAAATGTTAATGAACCAGCAGGTTCAGATTGGAATGTCTTTTAGGGATTTCAGAAATGTTTTGATAAATTAAGCCCAACATCTGGATGGCATTTGGATTAAGAACCATCAAGAGCTACCTATTTATCCCTTGGCCAATCTTGCTCAAAGTGCATCCTTTTTATTAGTCTTCTGAAAACAACTTTGGTTTTATTTATCCTCTCTAGTGTATTTTTTTCTTATTTTATTATTTTCTGTTCTCATGTTTTTTCTTCTACAAATGTTCTTAATGTCTTAATACACATCTTAGTTGTTAATTTATAACTTTCTGGGGAGCATTTTTTTCTCTTTCCTGATGATTGCCAGATTCATTAGGGTTCTTCTTTCGACATAGTGCCATGATTTGGTCTGTGTGCAATTGGCTAATGACCAAAAGATGAGACAATTATCTGTCAAGGGGGTCTATTTAAGGAAGGAGACAAGATAGTACATGGTAAGTGTTCAATTACTAACACAGTAGAACTGACTCTAAGATTTCCGAGGAATGCTTATCAGTGACAGTTCCAAGCAGGAGGAGGGACCAAAAAGTCAGTCCCTGTAGGATAGGCTGAATCTGTATGGACTCAGAGGCTTTGGAGGGAAGCCCAGCAGAGGCACCTTCACAAACCCACCATGATCCAGGGGAAGACCTCTCCCAAGGTGAGGAGACTATGAGGCACAAGGCCTGGGAAAGGAGCCAAGACCTCAGTGCAGAGGACTCAGTGTTGGACATAGGGGTGCACTGACACCCGAGGGCAGTGCATGCATGCAATGAGGCATCCTGGAAACCTCAAAGCAGCAGCTCCATGAGCAGGGTGAGGTTAGAGGGAGATGGCTTGACGTGGAGACTCTGGAAGCAGGGGCACCAGCAGGGAAGGAATTCTAGGCAAGATCATGAGTAAGATGACAGAATGGGGGGATGTGGACTGGGTAACTTTCCACCTGAGCTTCTGGAGGTGGGAGGGATAGGGGTTGCGGGCATGTTTCACGAATGCAGCTCCTCCAGTTCAGACACAGATGGGTCCATTGAACAAAGAATCTTCCCGACAAAGTTATGAGTCCGACCTTAGACAGGAGATGATGGCAGGGCCAACAGCAAGCGACACCAAGGGAGGCTGCGCCCTAAGCTTCTCCCACATTCCACCTCCTTTCCAGGACTTCACCCAGGTCATTTTTGATCCCAGTACCTTACTTCCTCCAGAACAGTTATCATGAGCTGCAATTCTTTTCTTTGCCTACTAGCTTGCTGTCTGTCCGTCTCCACTACAATATAGCTACCCAAGAGCGCTCCTCTGAACGCCCAGCCCTGATGACATAATACACCTGGCATAGAAGGGGCTTCATGCATGTTGGTTGAAATGAAACAACACACCTTGTAATTCAACCCCATGCTTGGAGACAAATGTGCAGCATCTGAGGAGATGACTCCCTGAAATTCACCTTGAGGGCACCACTGCCTTGGAAAGAGGAAACCAAGGCCAGATTTCCAAAGCCTACCACCGAGCTGAGATAATTAGCCCATCTGGCTGAGCCATTGTACCAGTTTCAAAGCTCTCACTTGTAAATGAGTAACTTACATTAGGGGAACATGGACAAGCTTTACCGAGCATTTATTGGCTTACTGTGAGCATCTATTTCAAGACTGATGGAAATGTTTCTAAGTTTGTTTAAAAAAAATAAAACAAAGCGTCATCAGGAAAGATAAAGACTATAAAAGGTACTTGGAAGTGGGCAACAGGGACAGAGGCTCTTGCTCTCCCTCTGTGTGCCCATCCAAAGAGGCCATCCCCAAGGGCAGAGGGGAAAAGACCATTCTGGGAGTTCAATACTATCGAGGGCCAGTCCTCCTTCACTGCTGTCTTTCAGTGGGAACCAGCATGTCCTACAACTCAGCAGACATCTGCTGGGAACCTGATGTGTTTCAGGCCCGGGGCTGGGATCTGGGGATATTAGATGAATTAGATATCAGTCCTGCCCTTGAGGAACCCACAGGCTATCCGGGAAGACAGTCACCTGAATACCAATGTAGGGCCCAGAGTGGTAACAGGTACAAGGTACGCAGAGGTCCTTCTCGTGTGAATGAATGAAGGAGTAAATGAACGAATGTGGATGCTAATGATAGGCATGATGTGCTCACTGGCTTTGGGTTCTCTGGTTGTTCTTTGCTACCAAAGGCATATTGGATAAGATGAGCATGATAATTATCACCCATGACACTTTGAAGTGTGAAAAGGACACTGCGAGTAATTGTACAAGGACAAAAGAGTCAACTGAGATTGTCCCAAGAAAACAGGGCTACATAGTAATCTTAGTTCTGGGACAGTGAAAATACAGGGAAGCATAGTGATGAAAGGTATTCATCTTCCGCTCATTCTTTTTTGTTTTAAAAACCAAACCGTTGTGATAAAACCTACATAACATATAATTTACCATCATCACCATTATTACATGTGAAAGATCGATAGTGTTAAGTATACTCACACTGTTGTGCATAAAATCTCCAAAAATTTTCATCTTGTAGAAACTGACCCTGCATACCCATTAAATAACAATTCCCCATTCCTCCTTCCCTTCAGCCCCTTCCTTCCCTTCAGACCACCATTCTACTTCTGTATCTATGAATTTGCCTACACTAGATACCTCATATCGTACAGTATTATTCTTTTTTTTTTAAAGATTTTATTTATTTATTTGACAGAGAGAGAGAGAGATTACAAGTAGGCACAGAGGCAGGCAGAGAGAGAGAGAGGAGGAAGCCCGCTCCCTGCTGAGCAGAGAGCCTGATGTGGGGCTCGATCCCAGAACCCTGAGATCATGACCTGAGCCGAAGGCAGAGGCTTTAACCCACTGAGCCACCCAGGCGCCCCATACAGTATTATTCTTTTGTGTGACTGGGTTATTTCACTTTGCATAATGTCCTCAAGTCTCTTCTATTCATTCTTGACAGTTACTGTCAGAACATCAAATTCAATATCACTGGGAACTAAAAACTATGTAAGTCATGACATCATGCCATTGGCAACTGATAAAATTTAGTTTGAGATTTCTTCATTTCTTTTTTTCTTTTATTTGCATTGTGTTAACTACAGTTCAGAATTCTTAGACTCTTGAAGTGAGGTTCTACTCTGGAAAAACATGAATTGTACAAGACTCTGTGTGTTATAGTCTGGTAGCTGCTCAGATAATGGCCAGGCCAAGGCTCACTGGGGCTGCCGTGCGGGGCCCATTGATAGGTTTTTGTTTCTGTGGTGTTTAGTCTGGGGTGATTTTGTTCGTTCAGAGACTCACGTTGAGGGCTCATGGCTATTTCACAAGTCTCTGCAATGCTTAACTTTCTTATGGCTTGTATAACTATGTTTTATTTGAAAGCGCGTCTTCTCAAAGAGCAAATCGTCAAGTATGTACAGGGGCAAAGAGATTATTAGATAGATTTATAAGTCTGTAAATCTACAATTCAAACTGTAACAGTATCTGGCCCTAGGTAGAAGTTTGAATCCTGGCACTGGCTGGGAAGTCGCTATTTGCCCTCAGTGTCTGCCTTTTCATTTACAGAGCAGGGATGATTGTGATGGTGCTTATGGGATCACCTCACATGATGATTATGAAGTTTAAATGAGCTAGGACAGCAATGGTGCCTGAGACTGAGCAGTCAAGGACTATTTGCCTTATTCTGAGAATTATTTCTCAGGAGGCCGGCCTAGCCTGGGATTCAGATGAACAATTTATGCTGAGGAAGCCTGCTGCATGAACACGAGTGAACTCATTTTCTTTATGTTGTTCTGCTTATATTTGTGAGAGTTTGACACTTCTTGAGAAACGTAAGCCAAATGGCCATATAGAACCTACCAGAAGCCTAATACTGGAGAAATTCAGCCTGTGGCCATGGACATCAAAGAGTTACTAAGGCAATGGGCTTGACTTTAAACTTCATCAATTGTGTTCTTTAACCATGCATTCTCTTTAGATCCTACATTGCCTTAGTATTTCTGTGCACTGCCTGCATTTGGGGGCCATGACAGAAATTTTTGTCTGCAGGGAGGGCAAGGGACTGGGGTTTTGGCCATCTCCTGCACACAAAAAAAGATGAAAGAAGCAAAGGGAATGTCTGTGCAGGGGTGAACATCCACATGGAGGCGATGTACACGGAGGAGGGACCTTCACAGGAAATCACAACCAGGAATGTTCTGGATGCATGTGAGCCAGTTTTCGCATGTGGTGACAAGGTTGCATTTTTTTTGATAAGTTTTTTATTTTTTAAAAGTGTATACTTTTTTTGAAAGAGGTTACATTCTTAAAGACAGTTGTTTTGACTTTTCTCTCATATAGCCTATTGACTTGTGCCCTTGACTGAGTCATTTTATAGCATAACTCTTGGTTTCCAGATCTGTAAAATGGGGATAGTACTTTATTATATTGTTGTAATAGTTCCCGGATAGTAAGTGTATAGTTCTTCGAAGAGTGCTGGCACAGAGTGGTTGATGCATGATAGAAAATTGTCTTGGTAATAATTGAGACTGCCCCTTAACACTGCGTGGTGGCCATTAGTCTCCCTGCTTCAGATGTAAGGAGACAGAAGTGAGTGAGCTTAAGTAAGTTTCAAGAGTAGAAAATTGCCAAGTAGTAGAAGCAGGTCTTGAACCCAGAGCTGACACTAAACCTATGTGCTTTATTATAGCTCATGTCTCTCAAACTTAATATGAGAATAACACACTGAATATGAGAACAACAGAGGAAAAACAAGTGTTTTAAGGGGTTATGATGAGTGGAAAACATTTGGGCTGTTGTGAAGCACTCTGCATCTATAGGATATAAGGCACTGCTTGCCATCTCCTTATCAGCACAAGACCCTCCCCAGAACTAGGAACATGAGCCTTACATTGGTTCATGGCCATACGACTTACATGCAACTCTCTACAATGCTGCTGCCCTATAAAAAATGTGAAATGAAATGGTTTTTTTCTTGGAATAGAGGGTCCTGGCTTCACCAGTCCCCAGGACAGTGTAGGCAAGGGGATCTGTGCATGGGTACTAGAGTGCCTGGAGGTCTCATTCTGGGGTTCCCACTTCATCGCAAAGCCCACCCTGAAATCATCATCCTGTTGGCATACTCACAGCCTCTCTTGGCACCCTGTGCTCCCCGACAGAGCTCTGGTCTCCCTCAGTTCCAGCACACCCACCTCCCACCCTCCCAGCGCTCGAGCGCAGGAACTCAATCCTGCACTTACTCTGAGTTACTTGATTTTCTCTCTCATGCTCTCTCTTTGAGCTAGACCTTGGAGCCTAGGAGTTCTCCAATCCAATGATTTGGGGTCTCTGACTGGTCTGTTAATCAAAAAGCCAATTAAGCAAAGAATCACACAAATAATGTTTGGGCATCATAAATATTTTATGTCACTTTAAACTTACACATGAACATTTATTCCCTAATCTTCTGATATAAACCCAAAGCCTCTCCTTAGGTTAGGGCTCTAGTAGGGGTTCTGTAGAGTCTTTCTGGCACAAATCCCACCCTCTACTGCATCCTTTACAAATTCCAGTGATCATTTCTTTAAAAGGATTAAGAGGTTTACAACTGTTGTGACATTCTGGTTATAGGATCCTAATGGAATGTCACTGCTTTATTTCTCCCAATAATTTATAGATGCTCCACTACACCTAATTCAATAGCATTATATTTCGGTGGCTCAAAATTTAACCAGTTTTTTCCAACTTTACCATTTAATTTTCATAGGAACTACACCCTTTGTACCCATGTTTCATCAATTTTAATAACATTTACTTAAAGTAACCCATTTTGATAACAAGCATAACAATCATAAACTGATTTGGGAAAAATGGAACTAACCCCTGAGGAGCATGAGTCAAACTGGGGAAGGAGTGGGGATAGCCCCTGGGTAGCCCCCTCTACATGTGCCTTCAGCATGTTTGCAAAGGGAGGAGATGGAGCGTCCAGGAATCCAGAACATCACCTGAGTAGCACCCGGTTAAGGAAGCTTCTACGGGGCACACTGACCCCTTTCTTAAAATGCACTCCCCAACGGTTCACCTGACCATCTCCTTTAAGTACTCTATGCAGTTATTAGCTTACATGTTTATTATCTCTGAAAAACTTCTATCTCCCTTCCAAGACTGCCTTTCTCAGTACTTCAGTTCCACCCAGAATTTTCCATTATTGTGGAATTTAAAGGACCGTATTGCCATTGTCTTTCCATTTTTAATCTCCACTACTAAATTATAAGTTCCTTTAGGTCAAGGCTTATGCCTTATTTACTATTGTTTTTCCGGAGCTCAGCACAGTGTCTTTCATGTAGTGAATATTAATACTTCTTGAAAGAATAGACAAACTGAAGATCGTCTGATACTACTCAGCTCTGAGAAAAAGCGTAGGACCTACACTAAGCTCTCAAGGCTTGTCATGCTTGCCCTGACACCTTGAAGTCATCCTGACCTGCCCATTATCTTCATCAGTCTAGGCTGCTATAGCAAAGCACCGCAGACGAGGTGGCTTATAAACAACACGAGTTTACCACTTACAGCTTTGAAGGCTGGAAGTCAATTATCAGGGTGCCACCTTGGTCAAGTTCTAGTGAGCGGTTGCTTCTGAGTTGCAGATAGCTGACCTCTCTTGCATCGTCACCTGGTGGAAGGGATCAGAGTGCTCTCTGGGGTCTCTTCCGTGAGGACGTGAATCCCATTCCTAAGGGCTCCACCCTCTCCAGGGCCCCACCTTCTCATATCATGGCCTTGGGGATTAGCTTTTCAACATATGAATTTGGGGGGATGCAAAACTTCAGTCCATGGCAACCATGTACCCTACAATGAATACAGGCAATGCTGCTTTTAGGGACTTCATTCAAGACCTTCTCACTCGGATCCAGAACTGTTCTGATACAGGCTTTGAAATCTTGGCTACATGTTTAAGTGACCCCAGTTCTGCGCCTTTGATCTGATTTTGGGTTCTGATATCCTCAGGGATCTGGATTGAATCTACCCCTTTTGCTCTTCTGATACTAATATGCCTCAGTCAGGCAGGGTACACTCTGTGACCTTGACCTTCAAAATCTGGCCCCTGCTGCAGTGACCTTGCTGGTGTTATTTGAAGGGAGAATAGGTGGGCTGAAGAGTTCTTCGGTGACACCACTCCTGGTAATCTGAGAAAAATGTCCTCAAAGCAATTGCATGTCTTCTGACATCTTCCCAAATTGGGGTTCCTTAACTTCCCAGAGTAGTTCACTTGAGTCATAAACCCAAAGTCCTAGAGGACCAAAGGAGTTTCAGATTTCCCTGTGCTATGTCTACCAAAGGCTGGAAAACTTATTTGCTGCAAAGACTATTGGTCTCTTGTCCTGCTGTTGCAGAGTCTTCACACTGGAGATTCAGGACGCACTTTTAGCTCCCCATTATAATAAGTGGGGCACAGTAGGTAATGAATTGACTGATTAGGTAGCCATGAGGAAAACATGATCCAAGTCATGCAAAAATACTTGCTTGTGACAAATATCAAGGCCTAGGAAACCCCATTTCTGTATGAACCCAGGTGCTTAAATTTGATGAACATAAATGGCAACCTACCACCTCTCACGTTCCCAGTAAGCAACGTTCCTTCTAAGTACCCACGGTGGTGTGTGCTTCAGGCCTGTCCGTATCCTTCATGGGCCACGTGCTTCCAGGGCGTGTTAGTCCTTATTTCTCAGATTGGTTGCTTTTGCTTAGGATGTCGACCTTAGGGCAGTTTTATTTATTTATTTATTTATTTATTTATTTATTTATTTAAATTTTAATTTTAATTAAATTTTTTTTTTATTATTTGCCCCATGGGTACAGGTCTGTGAATCATTAGGCTTACACCTTTCATAGCACTCACCATAGCACAAACCCTCCACAATGTCCATAACCCAGCCACCCTATCCCTACCCTCCCACCCCTCAAGTAACCTCAGTTTGTTTTGTGAGATTAAGAGTCTCTTATGGTTTGTCTCCTTCCCAATCCCATCTTATTTCATTATTTTTCCCTCCCTACCCC
>LNAC01000602.1:512317-599766 GCA_002007465.1 Ailurus styani | reverse complement strand
GGTGGAGGCGGTGGGAAGGGTGGGGGGCGGAGGCAGGGAGGGCAGGACCCTCGCTGCAGGCATCAGAAGATCTCAGAGCCCTCTTCGCTTAAACACTGGAGCCCGGGCAGCTTTCCATCAGGCGAGTCAAGTAATTGAGCTCAGGTTAGATTAAATCCAGACACATCCCGTGTTTAGTGCCAATTACTCACCGCCGGCAGGGGCGGGGGAGGGGTCTGCACTGTGTCACACCCAGCCTGCTGGTGACTGACTGCTCCTTCAAGCTCAAGGTGAACTGACCTGAAATAGGAAGAGTTGCAGCCTCGGCTTTGTTGGGCCTGGAACTGGCACTTGGCTCAGATCTGCTGCTGCTCCAGTAACAGCTTCTCTCGTCCCTGGCTACGGCAAAGGATGCCTCCACTCAGGTCCCGCTGTCCCTCCTCTGTCCAGGCTGGGCTGGCAGTGGATTCCCACGAGAGGCAAGAACGGGGGGACTGAAGCCTACCCTGCCTTTTTCACTCACCTGAGCTTAAGGCTGGGTGTTTGTCTCCTCCAGACCCTTGAATTCCCCATCACTGTCGGGAGCGGCTGCAGCGCAGGGGGTGGCGGGACGGTCTGGTGGAAGAGATGCTGTGATTTGTCATCTAGTGCTGAGTTCACAGCTTGGGAGGAAAACAACCCAGATTTGAGAGTGTCGCTTCCCACCAGGAAATGGCTTAAATCAAGCCATGGCTTGAAGCCAGGGTGTGGGAAGCCCACATGCGCCCTCTTCCGGGACACCCAAGCTCCGCCTTCCGCTGCCCCAGCCCCCTCCCAAAGCTGGGATCCACGACAGAGTCAAGGACACTTAAGGGTGACGAGTCTGGTACTCAGCATGGAGCAAGGTATTAATGCGAAACAAGGAAAATATTGGGGAGAAACTCAGAATGAATCTCTGAGGCACCAGATCCCTGGGAAATGGGACTGGTGGTTTGGCTCTGTGGCTCTGCACCCACCCACCAGGAGGGAGGGGACCCAGGGGTAAGCCCAGTGTAACTCAGAGTCTTTGGCTGGCGGGGCAAAGGCCCAGAGGAAAGCTCTGTCTTTGAAAATAGAAAGCAGTTTTGTTGGGATTTTTAGTCTCCTTTTTTAATGCAACATTTTCCCACTGTTTTTAATTGCCCTCTTAGTAAAAGTCTGTGTATTCGTTATTTACTGCTGTGTAACAAGTTGCCTGAAAATAGAGCACCTTAAAACAGCAAATATTTGTCATAGCACACAAATTTTGAGGGTCAGGAATCTGGGAGCTGCTCGGTTGGGCAGTTTTGGCTCAGGGTCTGCAGAGAGGCTGAACTTAATGATGTTGGCTGGGTCTGCTGTCGCCTGAAGGTTGAACCGAGCCTGGAGGGTCCGTTTCCATGAAGGCTGCTCACAGGGCTGTCATCTGGAGGCCTTGGTTCCCTGCTGAAGCTAGCAGGAGGTCTCATTTCCACCTGGTGGACCTCTCTACACGGCTGCTTAGGTACCCTCACTATATGGCTGTTGGCTTTCTCCAAAGTGGAAGATCCCAGAGAGAGGGAGCAAGACAAGCAGGAAGACACAGGGGCTTTTCTGACTCAGAGTGGCAGGCAGAATTCTGTGATGGCCCCCAGACTCTGCCCCCTGGTGCACAGGCTCTGTGTAATGCCCTGCTTTGGGGGGTAAGCAGGACTTATAACTATGAGGTGATCTCACCGTCATCATTCTGTCACATTATAAGGTAGAAGGGGCATTGCGGTTAAAGCCCCAACAAGTTGACTTTGAATTAATGACAAATCAGATTATCCCAGGTGGGTCTGATCTAATGAGGTGGTCCCTTAAAATGAATCAGAGAGATTTGAAGCCTGGGATTTTCCAGATGGCCTTGAAGGAGCAAAGCACCATATTGTAGAGGGATCCCTGGGTCAAGCCTCCAAGACCAGCTTCAAGGAGCCAACAGCGGTCCCCAGCCAACAGTCAGAGTGATTATGGGGACTTCAGTCCTGCAACAGCAAGGAACTGAATTCTGGCAATAACCCGCATGAGAGTGGGTGAGGACACAGAGCTTCAGATGAAATCTCAGTACAGATTCCAGCCTTGTGAGACCCCATGCAGAAGACCCCCATCACACCGTGCCTGGATTTCTGACCTACAGAATTGTGCGATGATAAAGTTGTGTTAATTAAGATAAATTCATGGTCATTTGTTACATGGCAATAAAAAGTGGACGCACCTATTTTCAGAAGTTATACTTCTGCCATCACTTCTGCCATCTTTCTGTTTGTCAGTGGTGAGTCACCAAAGCCACCGCGCTCAAGGGGAGGGGAGTGTTTTTAGAAGGGAGCGTCCAAGAATTTGCAAACATATTTCAAAGCACCGCAGACCAACAGTGAGTGAAGTGGGGCTGTGCTGATACACCCAACACAGAGGGGAACAGTGGCCAGTGATTTCGGCATCTTGAGTGAACTCATGCAGGATGACATCACAGGCTTAGGTAAGGCAAGGGAGAGTTTTCTTTTAGGAAGTGACAATCCCAGCTGCGATGTGGGAGGTTGGTGCTTAAATTTTTTCTCTTTTGATGTCTTCTTGTGAGCCTTCTGTAGAGTAATTGTGTAGAACCCGGATGAGGATGGAGAATTCCTGTCTTTAATTTGAAAGTTACAATGTGTTAATCAGCCCCAGTCCGAACGTTGCAGGAGTGCTGAATTCGGGGAGCCTTAGCACCGAAGCTTTCCCGGATGGGGCGGGGTGAGGAGGACCAGGGTGGAGTTCAGAAGACAGCCCACAGAACAGCTCTTCTGGGACTCTTTCAGCAGGACAAAGCCAGCTTCCCCAAAGTTACACCCTGTTTCTCTGCTATAAAACAACTCGTGGCTTTGGACGAAACCATCTTTGATATTTGCCATCATGTCAGTTCCTGAAGCAACAGGAAATTTTCTGGATTTGCTTGGACCATTAGAGATTGCCGGGTAAATGCACACATGGAACCTGGGAATTTCTTGAATTCCCACAAAACTTCCCATCATATGGCTACATAGATGAAATGAAAAAACAAAAATACCTTTGCACTGTAGCTCCTCCATTTTCACTGCCTGCTTTCTGTGCTCTGAAGGGCTGAGAGCCTCTGAAGTTGAAATGATAACCGCCATGAATGGCAGTCTGGGCGGGAGGCAATGGCCCCGAAAACCATCACTGTAAGGAATAGACGAGGACCACATGCTTGAGGCTTTATCTTCCCAAGAAGCAGAGACGAAGGAAAAACAAAAACTGGATCATTTAAAAACATGTCAGCAATCTGGCAAAAGTCAGAGAAGTCAAAAAGCCACATGAGTTCATAAATAAGTCACAGATCCTAACTGGATTTAGTACAAATCCCTGGAGGTTTCGCCTATCCACAGCAACTCACAGCTCGGTTTCACTTCATTTTAGCAGTGGCTGGCGGCTGGCCTGGGGCTGGGTGAATGGGCATGGGAGCCTGTGTAGACCGTCCAGAGACTGGGGTGGGGGCAATTGGAATGGAGGCTCCGGAGGGCCGCAGAGCCCAGGGGGCTAGTCAGGACCACTTCTTGTGCTGTGTCTCCATGGTGTGTGTTAACATAACTGTTAGTGTTGGTGACGATGGTGATGGTAGCAAATAAGATGGTCAGGCCTCCCAAGAGAGGGGGTTTGCTAATAGGACGCTTATTCAGTCTCTCAGTTCAAGCCTGGAGGGAGCTGTTCCAGCTGGGGAGAATGCCTCTCACATCTCCGTTCAGAATAGGAGTTCTAGTGCCCCTAATGCCCTGCTTTGCCTACTCTTTTGGGACCCCTAATATCTTTGTGCATTAAAGATAAGAATCAGGAGGGAGAAATCATCTTTCCTAAGGGGTGACTATCTTCTGTCAGAATCGCGTGTCATTCCCTACCTGCAGAGACCTCTGATCACCGTCACTGTCTCGAGTTAATGGAGGGAGGTAGGGGTGCCTCTGAATCTTTGGAACTCCCTGAACCCACTGAGAAATCGAGCAGAGAGCCAAACATGAGTCAGATCGCCCCACTGACGGTAGGTGTTAGGACAACCAGCCTCCCCCCGCCCCCCTCCTAATGCAAGGCCACGTGACCCCTGGGCTCTTGTGGTGCTAAGAGTTTGGTTTTAATATACATACATGTTTATCATTTAATCCTTATAAAAATCCTAAAATGTAGAGATTATTCTTGTCCCTCTTGCTGGTTGGAAAACCAGAAAGCATGTGTCTTGTCGAAGGACAAATGGCTAGTAAGTGGCAGATCCAAGACGTGAGCCCAGTGCTTCCCTGTCACTCTCTGGTACCCTGTATCCACACAGTCCCCAAAATAGGGTTTCTGACCTTTGCCCTGAGGAATCCCTGCAGCCAAACTCAGCAGAAGGACCTTGAGTTGGTCAAGCAGGCACACACACAAAGGTCAGAGTGGCACAGGAGAGTTGAGTGCTTAACTCAGCACTTGGCAAAGGGAAACACACCTTGCCTTCAGACCAGCTCACTGCTGTCCTCATTTATTTGGGGGGCTTGTTTGTGTGAACAGTTCTGACTCCCTTCAACACCTGACCTCTGACATCTGTCTACGCTCCACATATCCTATGGGTGGGTGTGGTGGGGTGAATGGTGGCCCCAAAGGATATGTCCATGTTCTAATCCTGGAACCTATGAATATCACCTTATAGGGCAAACGATTTGATGAAGTCAATGGTCTGGAGAGGAGGAGCTTATCCTGAGTTATCTGAGTGGGACCTGAATGCAGTCACATGGATTTCTTTTTAAATCGAGGTCTAATTGATATATAACATAATTTTAGTTTCAGGTGTGTAAGACAGGGATGTGACATATGGATATAAGCCAAATGAGCACCATAGTCAATCTAGTTAACATCAATCACCATACATGGTTATAAACATTTTTATTCTTGTGATGGAATCTTTAAGATTTACTCTCTTAGCAACTTTCAAATATGCAGAACAGTATTATTAACTATAGTCACCATGCTATACATTACAACCTCATGACATTTATTTTGTCACCGAAAATCTGTTACCCTTTGCATATTTCATCCCCCCCACCCCTGCCTTGCAACCACCAATCTGTTCTCTGTATCTAAGAACTTGGTTTTTTGGTTTTGTTTCATTGTTTTAGATTCCACATAAAAGTGAGATCAAACAAATGGTATTTGTCTTCCTCTGTCTGACTTATTCACTTAGCATAATGCCCTCAAGGTCCATCATGTTGTTGCAAATGGCAGGATTTCCTTCTTTTTTATGGCCCAATAATATTCCATTATATATATATATATATAAATGTATACATATATTCCATTATATATATATATATAAATGTATATACATGCGCCACATCTTTGTCCACTCATCCACTGATGGACACTTAGGTTGTTTCCATGTCTTGGCTGTTGTAAAGAATGCTGTAATGACAGATATCTTTTCAAATTATTGTTTTCATTTCAAATTACACGTACCCCTATAAGAGAGAAGCAGAGGGAGTTTTGACACAGATGTCCACAGAAGAGAATTGTTCATCTGACAGTAGCAGAGACTGGAGAGATGCAGCCATAAGCCGTGGGATTCCAAGGGAGCCACTCTTCCAGAATCTGGAAGAGGCAAGGAAGGATCCTCCTGGGGGAGGCTTTGGAGACAATACAGTCCTGCTGACATCATGACTTCAGACTCCTGGCCTCCAGAACTGTGAGAGAATACAGTCTGGCTAACTGAAACTACAGAGTTTGTGGCAATTTGTGACAGTGGCCTCCAGGAAGCTAATACAATGGGTAAACCCCCTTTCCCCACGGCCTAGCCCACCTGCACTTAACCTCACCCAGGAAAGGGAATGTCCTGCCGGTCACTGCTTGGTTGCACCTGGGCAAAGAAGTAAGTGAGAAAATCAAGAAGCAGTCCCCCAGGTTAGCGCCGAAGGCCATCCCCAGCTCCAGAATATAGTGAGCTAGCCAGCCAGCCAGCCAGCCCGCAAGGATTCATGGAGCTACTTCCCGGGACCCCGCACCCAGGGCCTGGAAATCAAGACACCCAGGAGCAGGACCTGCATGAGACTGAGGAAATGAGATCCTTCTAAACATGCTGTCCTCCAGCTCTGTTGTAAATTAACAGGGTATCTGGGACTTCTTTCTCTTCTAGCCCGGAATTCTTTGCCCAGCCAATGGCATTTCCTTGTAGGATGCCTTGAGAAAGAGGGAGGGGCAAGGTTTGGGTTGAAGTTAATGTTAAGGCTAGGATTAGGACTCCAAGCTAGTGTTGAAATACCATAATTGGTCTAAAGTATCAGAACGATGGTCTTTTGTCCAGGAAAACTGGAGAGAACCTATAAAAGTGGAGAGAACCTCATTCATCCAGAGAAACACTGATGTAATCCATCTGGCATTGAACGGAAGGCAAAGGCACTTGGGGAACCAAAGCCTCAGACCACACGTGACAAGCAATTACCCAGGAGGATATCAGGTGATGGCCTAAATAAGACTGTCAGGGAAAGAACTTTCAAAAATTCACAGGGAAAAGAAATGATTACAGAGAGAATTTAAAACAATCCTCACCTCAGATGTGTTTCTGCCACACACGGAGCCCAGAAAGGGAAAGTTAGCCCTGAGATCTTAGCACCGGGGGTGTCTGGGAGCTCAGGCGTCCCTGAGACCTGGTGGGGTGGTCTCACACGTCAGAGGCAGAGCTGAGGGGCCTAGAGGAGCCCGTATGTCATGATGGGAAGGTGACACAGGGACGCGTGAAGATCCCGGGGGCGGGGCTTGGGGGAGCCCCTGGAGGAGTCCCTGGAGTGCCCTACCTCTGCTGATCATGCTCTCCCAGCACCCCGACAACAGCCCTGCACCTGCACCTGCTCCCAGTGGGCTGTGCGGTAGCGGAGCACGTCCTGTGAGGAGCTCAGGCCTGCTGCTCTGACTGGGCTTCTGAGAGCCAAAGCTGTTGGGGATGCCCCCGGCCCTCCTGTTCAGGTTTCCTACCCTTGCATCATTGCTCTGTGAGGCTGGCTATGCCTCACCTCAATGTCTGTGACACCTTGAAGGCGCCCTCTCAATGCAGCTGGGTCCAAATGACAACAGAGCAGATTTGTTGAATCTTGGGCTGCTCTTCCTCCTCGAAAGGCTGCCAAGACAAAGACTCAAAATGGCTGCACTCATATGATCGGTAAATCAGGTAGCTGATTTTTGTCCTTTTACCATTTCTTGGTACTGTTAAATCTTTAAGGTCAGGCCTTATAAAAATAACCAAAACATTATAGTTGACAATGTAAATTCTTACCCAAATTACTTACCTTCCCCTGCAGTTTTACTTTCTCCCCATTCAAGCATATGTATTTCGTCAGGAAGAAGATGTGGTGAGGCAGGCAAAAAAAGACAGCAGAGTTTTTCTGCACTTGGTTACAAAGTCCAATGGAAGCAGCTGAGCAGACTTGAGGAGAAATATCTTGATGAATCATCCAGGTAGCAGCGAGAATTAAACACACTCCATTAACATGCATGGGAATGGTGGAAAGCCATGATTCTGCCTTGGCCTACCCTCACTCTCGAAACCACCATCAGCATTTGGGGTGCTTCCTGGGACCCTGCACCCAGGGCCTAGAAACCAAGATGCCCAGAAGCAGGACCCACATTCTTTCAGACTGTTACTATGTATATTCTACGTTTTAATTACTGTACATATTGTATTATATTTTACTTTTGCATTTAAGATCCTACTGGGTCTTTCCATGTCAATCCGTATAGCATTGTCTTAGTTTTTCCAACGGCTCATATTAATTCGGTTCTCTGTTAGAGCATAATTTATTGAATAAGTCCCTCTCAATGAAAAGTTGGGTTTTTGCGAACAAGTCTGCAAATGTAGCCTATGTGCATATATCTTTACATTCCTATGTTCATGTTTCTGTGTTATAAATTCATAAAAGTGGAATTTCTTGGTCTAAGAGTATAATAGATTTGATGACATTTCCCTCTATAAAGTTTATACCTGTTTATAGCTCCACTGCTGGTATGTAAGAAAGACTCAGACTAGCCTGTTCAGAAGTTTGGGAACCAAAATTAAGACTTAGGAAGTTGCCCAAAGCAGACAAGGCCATCAAGATACCAGGACAACTCATTGGATGGAGGATCTCCCTAAGTGGACTGTAGGAGTTCAGGGCTGAATGAAGACAAAGAAGAGTAAAAGGTGGAAGGGTTGAGTGACTCAGGCCAGAAACCTTTAGCTGGCTGCCATGACAGAAGGAAAACATGCATTCAACTAAGTTAATTAAACCAAGCTGTATTATTTTTCTTGGCATTCTTTGCTTCCCTTCTATAACGAATCTTTCTGGAAAGCAGCCTTTGCTCTGTCCCTGGTAGGAAACTGATACCTCATCTAGGAATTGGGCATAGATTTCCTCTTTTTCCCCTTGATTAAGGATTCACCCACCAGATTCTTTGGTATTTTTGTAACTGTTTTTAAATTTCATTTCACACATGCTAAAGAGCATTTTTACTTTTTCATGTGTCTTTTATTAAACTGATTTATGGAAAACATGCTGAGCTGTGGCTTTGGGAAACAATAGGGGTAGAATACTGCCTACTTCATAAAACGATAACCAAGAAGATGTTGATGAGTAAAATGGCAGGGCTTCCAAGGGCTGGCAAAGAGCATCATTGGAGAGGGTTCTTCTGAGCAACATTGAAATGGATCTCATTGCGAGATGCAGTGATGGTAAAGCCACAGAAAAACGTGTACTTTCTCAAGCCCCACTGATAACTGACTCCTTGAAAAGTCTCCTTCATGTACCTACTGCCTCATCAAGAACCTACTGACAGAAATTATAAAGACTTGCAGATTATGCTTTGTACCCATGACCTAGACTTGGCGAATGTTAGTGTCCCTATTTTCTTCCATGAACATCTGTGAGTGAACAATAGAAGCCACTCATTGCAACCCAGGAGCCCAGGCCGGGTGGGCCATGAAAGCCCAGGATTCTCCTATGAGGCCAGCCCATGCAGGGCCTCAGAGGAAGCCCAGATGTGTGGCTGAGGCCCCTGTCTGGCTGGGCTATGAGGTCCCTTAGAAAGTTCTCTCGGCCTTATGTCAAGCAATCTAAAACATGGCACCTCTTGCCAAGGCAAAGCAGGATGGAATGGTGGAAGGGGAAGGAGAATGGACAGTGAGGTGAAGGAAGGAAGCAGATAACAGTGCTCCACATTCCCAACTGGAGAAATGGGGAGAGAGGAAAACACTTCCCTGGGTTTAGTGATAAGGTTACTCAGATTTTGCTAAGTGGTCTCTGTTAAAAAAGAAAAATAAGTCCACATTGGAGTCACTTGCCCCCAAGACTTAATTATGGATTCAATCCATCCCAGGAATCCGTTTTAAAAGTCCATCTGAAATTTCCTGGTCAGCACTAGTGAGCTCAAGCATGATACACACCTTGCCTTTCCCTCCCCCCAAAACAACCTTGCCTTAACAATCCTTTGCTAAAGACCTCTTGCCCCATCTTCCTTCCTATAAAAACCCTCCATTTTGTACGACACTTGGGAGCATCTCTACTTGCTGGATGGAATGCTGCCCAATTCATGAATTGCTTAATAAACCAATTAGATCTTAAATTCACTCAATTAAATTTTGTTTTTCAATACTTCAGTCAATGGTTGAAGCAGGAGCCAGATGTCTCTGGTACAGCTCGTTCCTCTGTGGTTCTCATAGCTTCTTCCTCCTCTCCTTCACAGAGGCCCGAAGGAAACAACGCTAGGCTCCAGAAGAGCCTCGCTCATAGGCAGGTGCCACGGGGAGCCCAGGCCTACGCTTTGCAGGTCACAGGGGTGGTTGAGGTGATAAAGGGGTCCTCTGGTGCCTTTCTTCTGGGACCTCTGTCCCTAATAGGACCCTGTTGGGATGTGTCTCAGTCAAGAAGCAAGGCTGGAATTTCCAGCAAGGATAAGATACATGCTATCAAGTCACGACACCCCACTCAGCTCCCTCCTCTCCAGGACGCAGGCACCGGCATTGCTCTGTTCCCTTTTCTCTCGCTTCTTTTCTCTCCCACCTTCTGCTCTCCCTGCCAAAGAGGAGCATTCAAGGAGCCCACCCTTCCCTATCAGTTTTTAAACTCCCTCCTGCGGCCTAGTTAGAGAGCAGCAGGCAGACACAATACAGGAGGCCACTCTGCAGACACAACCCAGCTGCTCAGAGGTGAGCTAGGGCCTGCCCGCTAGCACACAGACCACATACGGAGGCTCCGAGGGCCTCTGGAAGAAAGCGGGAAGCGGAGAACTTGGATGGACGTTCATCATCTGGGGGTCTTAGAGAGGAAAACACTAACAATCGCTAAGTTGCTACGGTGCTTAATGCACCCCTGGTTCTAAGCTCTTTGCACACATGACAAAGTTAAACCTCACAATGGATAGATAACCATCTCATATCCCCACTTTGCAGATGAAGAAATCACGACACCAAAATGAAGCTGACTAGCCTGAGATCTCCTAGCTGCAAGTGGCTGGGTCTGAATTCTTGAGGACTTTATTAAGGAACATGAGATGGCACAGTCTTTGGGGTCAAACAGACATGAGCCTCCACCTGGATCCCACAACTTACTCTATGTATAAACACATGTATATGATACACAACACATCTATGTCATAATGTTAAGATACATATGTGTGTTTCTTTACATGATAACCTATGTGTGTTATATATTGTTTATGTTATATTTTGCGTGTGTGTATTTCAAAAAGTAGGCACATTCCCACAGGTGTTGAGGTGGGAGGAGAGGCTGGATGGGAGATGAGAAGGCAGAGCCCAGCTTCCGCCTTCCGCGGTGGTCCTGTCCCTGAGATGTTGGGAGCCTGTCTCCCTGGCAAACAACAACCAGGAGAAGCCCACTGGAGACACAGATGTGGGCTCTCTCCCACCTCCAGACAAGGAAGGGTAGAAGGAGGGACAGGGAAACATGTTGAGACAATCAAGTTATTTCTGAGCAAGCCCAGCTTCCTCTGGCTCTGCCAGGGTTGGTTCGTGTCTTGGAGGAGCTGAGTCTTCTCAGCAAACTAAAATAAACCCCTCAAATCCTACGTTTCTGCAGGGCCTCGCAGGCAGCCAGGAAGCCGGAGCAGGCAGTCCCCGGGCTGCCTTCCGCCCTCAGCGGCCCGTCCCCCGCCGCGCTCCCGGGAGCCCGGCCTTCCGCCTGCGGCCCGGGCCTCCTCAAGGGCCGGCCGCCCCTCACGGCCTCCAGAGGAGGCCCTGCTTCCTGGAGCCTTTGATTCTGGGAGGGCTCTGGCTCGGCTGGGGGGCCTGTGATAACGCAGTGTCACCAGAAACAAAGGAAGCGGCTTCATCTCCTCAGCAGCCACATTCCAGAGGGCGGCTCCCCGCTTCCGCTTCCGGGGGAGGCTTTGTTTCCTCAGGGGGCTTGAGTGACTCCAGTCTGCCGAGGCACCCAGGCTGGGTCAGGGGGTAGGCCCCGGAGGGGGACACCCGCCCCCTGACCTCAGCTCAGCCACCAGTCTGCCCTGTGACCTGATGGGAACCATTTTCCTTCCAGGTGTACGTTTCCCCACCTGGAGAATCAAGGAGGTGGGCTTCATCCATTCCTGCTCTTCATGCGGGCATTTCAGAGCTGTGGTTCTCAAAGTCAGGCACCCGTGGGTCACCAGGGCACACCCCCAGCCTCAGAGCTGCTGGGTCAGTTCACACAAAGTAGGTCTTGAGAACCAGGATTTTTCACCAGTTCCCAGGTGATGCTGATGATGTTGTCAGGGACATAACTTTTGAGAACCAGCTCCAAGGAAACACTATGTATTTAAGAAAAACTAGATTTTTTACACGGATTCTAAGTTTGGGCATAGCATCCTTGTTTGATTTTTGAGAGTTTCCAGTAGATTTCTGCATGTTATAATGTAAAATACAAATGTTGGTTTAATATAGTCTGGTAATCTATGTCTCTGCTCCACCTTCATAAGTAGCTACAAATGTAATATCATACCAACTAGATGCACAATTAATGGACTTTTCCACGAACTGGGTTGAAGTTAAGTGTTAACACTGGGAAGACTGGCAGTGGCTACCCAGGCTTGAACACCCAGTGACAGGTTCTGAAATACAAGTTAGCAGTATGTACAAGAAGAAATTCCTTTTTTAAAATTCAAAATTATAATCCTCAACTCTGTCAAAGCAAATAATGGTTATGTCTTGATTTTGAGTGTTTGTTGTGACCTGCGTGCATATTCAGAGCTTAGTGTACACTTAATCTCACTTGATCTTTATGCCAACCCAGTGAGAGAAATGCTACTATTCTGGTCTATTCGGACCTTGGTGAAGTACAGTGAAGCTGAGAGGATCAACCCCTTGTGATAAAGAAAGATCTCAGTCCTGAGTTTGTCAGACTCTGGATCAGTGATTCTTGAAGTGTCCCTGACTAGCAGCATCAGCATTATCCGGGAACCCCGACATGTGGAATCAGAAAGTCTGTGGGGGGACAGAAGTCTGTTTTAAGAATAAGCCCTCAGGTGATTCTGGCACATGCAGAAGTTTGAGAATTGCTGTCTGGAGTTTAAGCCTTTAACCACTATGCAACCCACTTTTCTAAACGTGTATTCTGTGGGAAATCTGATCATGCTTAGTCATGGTGCTGAAGGAATCGTTAAGCCTTGTGTCCCGGAGCAGACTGAAGTTAAAGGCCAACTCCATCATGCTGGGTATGACCAAACAGGTCAATGAGTCCCTGTTTTCCCTGTATCCTGCCAACCACACTTGGACCTTCCTCCATGCTGTTTTCATTTGGTCCATTTCCACGAATGGGTATTTAAATTCAGCTTGCCTTTGCCAGTATAGATAAGATCCACATTCCCTCAGTCTACTTTAATTTATAAATATTTAAGGACTAGTCTATCATCGGATGTGCCTGTCATACAGAGCAAGCAATCTGAGGGAAAGAAAAGAGAGCCATTACAGACACATCCTAATTGTTAAACTGAAAATCTTCAGTGATGGCAACCTGATAAATTGATAAAGTAACTAAGAGCAGAATGGAGACTGCAAAAACAAATTCAGCAGACTTTATTAACCAAATTTTATTGACCAAAAATTAATCTTGAGAGACAAATACAAGGGAAATTTGGCGAAGATGGTGAACTAATATATTCTCATTTTATTTCCACCTCCCACTCCAAAATCTTGAAAAGTTGCAGAAAAGATATCTTACAAAATCAATAATAGAATGAGAAAACTAATACATATCTCTACAGTGGACCAAAAGCTATGAGGAATCCTTAAAAGACTAAAAAGTAGGGGGTGCCTGGGTGGCTCAGTAGGTGGAGAATCTGACTCTAGGTTTTGGCTTGGGTCATAATCTCAGGGTCATGAGACTAAACCCTGCATTGGGCTCCAAGCTCAGCACAGAGTCTGCCTGAGAGTCTTTCGCCCTCCCTCTCCCTCCTCTTCTCCTCCCCCCAACCCATGCTCTCGCTAAAAACAAAAACAAAACAAAAACAGACTAAGAGTAAATGGGATTTGTTTGAAGAAGGAAACTATGGGTCAAATTCACACAGTAGAGGACTTTTACAAAAGGTGGGTGCAGCTCCCCAGGTGTTTAAAGCCCAAAGGTGGTGAATGGGGGAGAAAGAAGGGAGTCTGGGAGATGAACAGGCTGATCAGTTGGGCAAAACAGGAGCAGCCAGGGCTGCAGACACAATCCCCCGACCCCCTGCTCTCTCCATCAGGTGAGCACGCCCATTTGTGTACCTGAGCCCATGAGTCAGAGTAGTGACCTGAGTGTCTGGAAATGTGCAGAAGAATAATGGGTAATAATGAGTGGACACTGGGCCTAATGCCTGACCCCAAACCTCTGCTGCAAGGTCCCAACAAATATGTCCTAGCCTACAAGAATACCAAATTCAAAGAGGAGCAGATACCAAGAATCACCAGGCACTCAAGAAAGGCCAGTGCCAGGAGGGGAACAAAATATACTATTTGAGCATGTTCACTCCTCCTCATAATAGCCTTTTATGATATTATGTGGTCAGTTCATCATTTTTCTTTCTTAAATATGATCTCTGTGGCATAGGCAAAGCCACATTAAAATAATTTTCCCCCAAGCAAGGGCTAATTCGAACTCCTCCCTGGCTATCTTTCTAGCCATGGGACATCCAGATCTGATATGGGAAGTCAGGAGGAGGGAGAGAAATATAAGATCTGTCTTTCTCTTCCAAAGCCTGTTGGATGGAAACCATTTCATTTTTTACAATTATAGTGAAATATAAGATAAAGGTTGTTTTTGTGTTGTGTTTTATTTTTACAGTCTGAAAGGTAACCACTGGGAAAGAGAAATTGGATACGTAACTCACCAAATTCTGAACAAACAAAGGGGGAAAATATTACTGGATCAACCCACTGAAATAAAAGAAGCTAAAACAGGAATACTAGAAACATGATAAATACAAAACATGAAATAGGTATAGGACCAAACTCATCAGTTATAAGACTACATTAAAAAATAAGTAGGCTAAACTTTCCTACACAAACACCAAATATCTAAGAGTGCTTCAAAAGGCAAAATTCTTGTGTACCTAAAGCAAAATGACACAGAAGGGTTGACACTTTGACACTTAGGAAATATGCAAGGATCTAACAGATACATTTTATATCAGATATAGGGGGAAAAGTCTAAAAATAGTAAATGGGAAAGTATATTTGTATTCATAAAATATATAATCCCAAATTAAGACAGTATAGTCATGAATATTTGCATTTCCAAATGCTGGTGTTAGTACTGGTTTCAAATATTGAAGAAATTATGCAAAGATACATAACACAGTTGAAAATAAAATTGGTGTCAAACAGTTGTAACACATTGCACAAAATTTTGCAAATCAAAGAGATAAAAATAAGGATATTTATATTACTAGTAATATAATTAACAAACTTGACATACTAGTTACAAAGAAAGTCTTATAAGCCACAAAGAGATAAAACAGATTTTTAAAAAATATTAATATGTTTGTGCAATACTTATAAACATTTGTCCTGACCTAGGCCCAAGAACTTCCACAAGTTCTATTTAAATAAGCCAGAAATTCCACTAGCCTTATTCTCTGACCACAATGTAGTAAAATTAGGAAGTAAAGACAAAGGATGACGAAATTTTTAATTGCATGGAAATTGTAAAACTAATCTATCAAAGGACCCCAACCCCAGAGAAGGAGAGTTTTTTAAAAAATATAAATTACTGTCCTCCTCCTCCAGATCCCTTATAAATAATATGTCATAGTTGATTTTATTGGACCTTGATGGGATATTTAAATGTGAGGCTATTAAAAAGTTTCTAAAGCATAGGAGTGCCCGGGTGGCTCAGTCGGTTAAGTGTCTGCCTTCAGCTCATGTCACGATCCCAGTGTCCTGGGATCCAGCCCCGCATTGGGCTCCCTGCTCCATGGGGAGCCTGCTTGTCCCTCTGCCCCCTGTTCTTGCTCTCTGTCTCAAATAAATAAATAAAATCTTTTTAAAAAGTTTCCAAAACATAGAAGGTTTTTAGAAATTGTCTTAATTGATTATAGAATGCCAGCATCACACTGAAGCCTGAACTTTACAGTGAAAACATTAGAAAGTATTCTTAGAACAATTGTATTTATGAATATAGATGTAACATTTATTAATGAAACATTTTTACATTAAACCCAGGAAAGAGTCAAAGAACAAAATACCACGAACTAGCCATATTTATTCCAAGGGGTGTGGAAATGATTTATTAGCATGAAATATGTTCTTATAATTTATAACAACAATTCGTTAAAGGAGAAAATCCCCAATTATCTCATTTATTGCTTAAGTGGCAGATAATAAAATTCAACAACTGCTCCTGTGTTTTCCCCACATTATAGAGAATGCCTCGTAGAAATACCCTGTTTACACCATACTTAGTATAAACCTATGTTTACACGGAAGCACACGCAAGGATACGTACGTGTTTAGATGTCTCCTTAAATCTACCAGAAAAAGGCAGGATTAGCTAGGGAACGTGTTGTGACAACGTACTAACCATTTCAGGGGAACATAGTGTTAAATTCATACCTCATACCAAAATGAATTCCAGATGGGCTAAATATTTTAATGTTTTAAAAAGGAAGAAATCATGAAGGCACCAGAAGAAAATAGAGTAGAATAGAACGTTGTATGAAAATCTGGGTGTGAAAGTTCTTTCTAAGGATGCAAACCCAAATCTCAAATAAATACACAAAAAGATCGATACCTGTTCATATATAAAAAATCAAAATGTCCTTTGAAATAAAACAAAAACCTGCCAGATACAAAGTTAAGAGATAAGGAAAACTAGGGGGAAGGGCAGGCAGGAAGGGAATTGCCAAACACATATAAAAAGATTACTATAGCTATTACATGAAAAAGTCTTATAAAACATTAAGAAGAAGGTAAACAGTGACTTTTAAAAGCGTTGAGAGAATACAAATAGGCAATTCGAATAGAATAAAATGAAATGCAAATGACCAATAAATATGAAAATACCTTAGTGAGATTTAATTTATAGCCCCAATCAGCACAGTTTAAAAAAGAATCTTAAATGTTAACAAGGACCCTGGCCGTTTTTGCTTATAAACTGCTGCCGGGAATGGCATTACAACCTACCTGCAGGGTCATGGGCAGGAATTCAAAGCACATTTCCCGGACTTTAGGAACTCCAGCTTCAGGAAACTGTTCTAAAGAAATAATTCAGGAAACCATCATGGTACTCTTTTTTTCTTTACCGGAAAAGAAAAGGACACATTTTAAATGCCTATCAACACAGGATTAAGGGTATCAGGAACTTCTGTTCTATAAAATATCATACAGAAAATTACCTATGATACACATCTACATTTACTAACATGAAAATCTATTTATAATGACTATTAAGGAAAAAAGCTGATTAAAGGATAGCATGCATAATACGATGAAAAAATAAGGTGTGTGCAGATCTATCTACAAACGTATGACCCCAGATGTTAATATTTCAATTACCGCACACTCCTACTGATATGAGGAAATACTTATTTATGTAACATAAAATAAAAAGACAAGTTGAATGTAGGATATGATTTCTAGCCACCTCTCCTCCCAGAAATCTTCCTCTATATACAATATGGATTTTTAGAGAAATCACTAAAATATTAACTGAAATTTTCTTTGGGTGGGAGGATTTAGAAAAAGTGTTATTTTCTTCTCCCTTTAAGTTCGTATCTAGTTCCTCAATTTTCCAAGGTGGGCATGTGCCAATTCTCTAATTTGAGGGACGTGTTAAAACAAAAGGGGGAGGGAGAGAACAGAGCGCGGGCGGTCCTTCCCGGCACCGGCAGGCACCTCCCTCCCCCACCGCACAACCATGGCGGGGCGGGGGGAGGGGGGAACAGGCGAACGCGAGCAGAGGGGGCAGGAGCACCGCCCGAGCCGACACCATGCTGGCAGAGAACTGGTGGCCTGTGCCAGCAACGCATATGCCCAGAGAGCTGACCCACACGAGGAGTCTTTTCCCAGAGAAGCCCGGCCCTCGGAGAGAATCCCCAGAGCATTCTTCCAACAATCTCACTCTGTGAGGTCCAGCTCTTCAGAGATGTAAGCATTCAGGGTAAAATCTTTCATCTAACGGTGGGGTGATGGGGATATTTTAAAGATTTATTTATTTATTTTGAGAGACGGTGAGAGAGCAGGGGGAGGGGCGGAGGGAGAGAATCTCTAAGCAGACTCCTCGCTGAGCGTGGAGCCTGACATGGGGCTCCATCTGGGACTCCGTGAGGGGCTGGATCCCAGAACCCTGAGATCATGACCTGAGACTAAACCAAGAGTCAGCCCCTCAACCGACTGAGCCACCCAGGTGCCCCTAACTGGGATATTTCAAATTCATCCCAGAAGATCGTTTATGTGCCACATTACACATCTGTGTACTCACATTACTTACTATATATTGTGTATATATATACATGCATGTATATATTACATGTATATTATACATGCATGTATATTGTATAAAGAGAGAAATGTTCTGGACATAGGCTCTATTAATATTGGGAGGTTTTGCTAAAATAATTTCTCTCTGCCATCCAACCATGGAGGCCCATCCTCTAGTTCTGGGAAGGGGGCTGTAGGCAGAGTTCCTCCCAAGTGGGAGATTCTTTGCAGGTCTGTCTGTCCCCCAGCTGCATGTCCACTTCCTTCCCTGAACATACGCCTGACCTAACCTGCCTGAGAGAAAGAAGGCCAGGGTCTTGCATCTTTCTAGAGTTTCTGGAAGGTTGCTGGTGTTTGGTAGAGTGAGGCAATTCAGCCTTGCCAGAAGTCAAGGGAATAAGAGATGTGAAAGGAAGAAGGGACCTGAAGGAACCCATTTGGAGATAGTCTTGAGCCCCACCCCCACCCTGTTCCCATGTCCCACGGTCTAACTTCTGTCACTGCGTTTTAACCACAGGCTATGAATCCTTGCATTTAAATCGTGCCCCAGACACTGAGTTCCCTGATGGCCACAGTTACCTCTGTAGCACAGGACCCAGGATTGAAGGATTGAACTTCATTCATCTTTGAGCCTAAAACTGTCCATTGAATGAATGCATGACTGAATCCATAAATACTGAAACACATAGAGATGTTTTCAGAGCTAGAGATAGCCCTGCAATCAATTATGACTGCTCGTGTTGTGAATACTTGACCAGATATTTGTCTGGCTACTTTTTCCTTGAGGAGAAGAAGCCTAATTGCTGGTTTCCAAATGCCTCAGCATCTGGCCGGTCTTAGTGACAGACATGCCCTAGGGCTGGAGCCTGTGATCCTCTCCCTGGAATGATGTGTGGTCAATGGTTTTGATTTTCCAGGGCTGGTTTAATGACTTGTACTTCTTTACTTGAGATGTTGCTAAACTAACCACCCATCATTACTGGAGTTAAGATCCCTGTTGCCATGGTCTTATGGATCGTGATGGTCATGATAACACTAGGAATGTGTGTTGGAGGAGGAAAGGGGGGGGGGTTGTGTTCTATCATAGAGAAAGACCAGCCAAAGCACGGCCAAGTCACTCACAGCCACCTGCTTCCAGCTTCCCTGGACCTAATTAATCTCCTGGTGTCAGAAATCTGTTGGCCCTGGGCCATGTGCAGGGGAGGTTGGGGCCAACTCAGTGAAGCAGGCAGAGCTGGTAGCCAGGAGCCAGCATGGGGTGTCAAGGCTTGGATAATGAAAAGAGAGAGAAAAGTTGAGAGCCTGGAATATTCTGAGATTCTTGGGCAGAGTAGCAAGTGTGAAATGGGTGGTGATGCTTGACAGAAGGGCCCCTCCCAAGATTTTTCTAACAGCCCCAAGGAGGAAAAAATAAGGCCTATGGCCAAAGCAGGCCAAGATAATTGTCAACATTTAAGACAGGCTATCAGGGAAATCTCTGTCGAAAGTGGGGTGGGTGGCAGGGAAAGGGAAGGGGAATCCATTGCGGGAGAGGTGCTCCATGCCTCCATCTGTGGGCGCTGGGGATGCTTCCAGATCAAAGCACTCAATGTGCTTACAATGTACTCACTTACAAATTCTTTCAACATAGTGTATCGAGGGAAACATGGCATCAGAGAATGTCCCAGGACAAAAATACCTATGTTGCACGATGCACAAGGGCTTGGCCTGACTCCAGATCTCTGTATTTATTACTGTTATCAAATAAATTGGAAAATCAAGAAATAAAGATATTCCTCTACCTGTGGACACAGTGTTAGTAAGGTACAGGAAGTCAAGTGTGACCCCATAAGTGATGCCAGTCCGGGGGCTCTGCCCACGTGGCCTCCAAACCACCGCACTTGGGGACCCAGCAGAGGACACGTGAAGGGACCTCCCACCAGAACTGTGAGGTGGCCCTGAGCAAAATTATAACCTCAGGCTGCTGAATCTCTCAGTCCTTGGCAAAGTGAGAATAACAAGGTGTTTTTTAGGAGCGGACGGCTACAGATCCCTTTGCGTAGCCTCTTGCCACGTGCAGTGGCGTTCCATCAGGCTGGCTGCTGGCAGAATCACTGTCATTACTGCCCTGACATTGCCATTCTTTGAACGGGGGGGGGTGACATAAAGCATCATGTGCCTAAGGCAGCTTTGTTTTTTGGCAACAAATATTTGGAAGACAATAAAAAACAACTAGAAGGTTTTTGGGTTAGAGTCCAAAAATAGAAAGCGATCTCAAACAGAGAAAAATAAAATTAGACAGAAAGGGGGTCCTACATATGAACAGATCGAGGTACAGAACAATCCTTTCTGGGGTTTATCAGTGTGAGTCAAGGCCATGTATAAATAACATTTCTGGGATAGTCAAGGTTTTACTGCAAGACCAGTAAAGGGATTCAAGTGGGTCTACTAAGGATATTAAGGAAAAGAGGGGATTGAATTTTATTATCAGTAAATTAGAACATTTTACCCCAGAGGGGTAGATAATGGTGAAATCACTCCCTCTGCCCCTTTAAAAGTCACGAAATAGGACCTGAGTTCAAACAGACACATCAGAAACCACGAGAGCAAGAGCACTTAGGAGATTGGTGTGGTGGGATTTGACATGGAAGGGGCCCCCAGAAAAGGTTCCCTTCCCAGCCACAGGCCCAGGGGATGTCAATCCATGCCCGGGGATGTGCTAGGAGACGCCCAGGGACAAGAGGGTCATCCACCCAGTCACTGGGCACCCTGGAGGATGGACAACAATAATACCCCCCTCCGTGTGGACAGCACGGGGTGGGGGTGGGGGGCTTATACCTTGTTTCCCCTGCGGGGTCTCATTTGACCCCACTTCAGCTCATTTTAAACTTCTAAAAGAAATCGCTTGAGGCCTCTGAGGCTTCAAGAGATCAGCTGGCTGGCTCAGGAGAGCAGAGAGCCGCGAGCACAAATCTCCCCCTTTCCCTTCTCGAGACCTCCTGGTTCAGCCATTGCTTCACACGGACACTGGCGTGGGAATGAGTTGGCACCAGTTCAAGCACAGGGCACAGAAGGCGGGGTGGCCGAGCTGACCCAGAGAGTGGGGAGAGGGAGAAGAAAAGTAGAAACGGATGCCTTCACTTGACAAAGCGCAGTGCAACAGAGTCTGTGAAAAGTAAATAGAGCCAGCTAAAGTGTGGATGTGTTATAGCTGCAATGTTACCCACAGATGCACCGGAAGTAATGTCACCACGCTACACATTGCAAGGAGCAGAGGACAGACGGAAGGGGTTGCCTGCAAGGGAGCCAGATCCTGCAGGTCTCCAGCAGAGTGTCGGGGGCAAGTGGGTAAGGCACAAAGATGGATGGAGACCAGCGGAGGCGAAGCCTGTTACGCAGAGTTACGGAGGTGCCCACAGAGCAATTACCAAGGGAAAGTGAAAAATCTGTGTGGGTTGGTTCTGGGCTTGGCATTACTCCAGCTCTCTGGAGTATGGAGAATGGAGTATGGAGAAATGGCCGCTTTGTACTATAAGCCCTTCTTTATATTTGGTTTGTTAATTATGGATGTATATTACTTTAATTTAAAAATTACCTAGAACCAATTTGCTGCACTTCTAGGACAGAGATATGTACTGTCTTCACCTAGAGAACGTTTTAAGGAGATACTGTAAATAATTCGCTTGCCAATTTTGATTCCCAGGAACATCATTGCTCACAACTCTTTGTTTTAAAATATCTGTTTTATTATTACCTAGGTAGAGTAAGGCCACCAGATGAGGGGATGACAGCCATTGACAGGACAGTTTGTTACTCGCGGTTCCGAGAGGAAGGGACACCCACACAGGGCCACCCAGAGTAGCGCCAGGTTGATGAGGAAGATGCAGTGGAGGGGAAAAGGGGGTAGGAGCCCTTCTTGTGGTTTTTGTTGGGAGGATTGGCCAGTTTGAATAATTTCAGGAGGCTGGGGCCATGGGAACTCTCCCTGGTTGTCTAGTACTTGACCCTGGAGTGATCAGGCCAAGAGGGAAGGGCCCAGAGGATGAGAGCCGTTAAAGGGAGTGGGACGTGGCTAACCCTGGGAGGGGCAGGCCCTCCAGGCCAGCAAGGCCCTAAGATGTCCAAGCATCAGAGTAAAGAAAAACAAAAGGCATGGTTAATACATCTTTTAAAATGGTCTTCTTCTGTCCAAACACATCCTCCAAACACATCCAGTGTCCATTGCCTACATCAGTAAATTAGTATTACAAAGAAAGTAACCTTTGCTAGATGTCGCCACAACAGGTAGTGCCTCACAAAGGCCTTTAGCCCATTAACCATCATCGATGGGTTGGTGATACAATCTTCTGTTTATACTTCTGCTATTTGCCCAGCATTTCCCATCATCAGCCTCTCTGCCTCTGAGCCAGAACTACGCGCGGAGCCCATCCAGCGGGCGGCCCGTCCTAGGCGTGTGCGGGATGAGTGATTCTTCTGGCCCTGGGCCTTGCAGAGCAAACAACCTTCTGGTTTGACTTTAGTCTGCTCCGAAGAAGAGAATACGCCTACGCCACCCAGGGGAGTGCGAGACATACCATCTCAACAATTGCTCCTTTGGCTATCCGTCAACTTTTAGTGCTTTCGCTGTGCATGAACTAAGTTCTGCTCCCAAGCCTTCCCGAGCCCTGGACGAGTAGGGGATGTATTTTGGGACCTCTAAACACTTGTCCCCATGAAAGCTGCGGAGTCCCATCTGACATTTTATCTGCATGCTCTCATGTTGCTTCAATCAATCATTTGGCAATAAGTTCATTGGTGAAAGCCTAGAAATAGGAGTTAGCGGGTGACACCGAGTGAAGGCCTCACGCCAGAAAAAGAGAAGCAGAGTGACAGACTTTGCTTTGGGCCCTACCTAGCTCGGTGAGGTCTCCATAGCCTGAACAACTAGAAAAGTCCTCTGCTTTTAGAAAGAAAAAATCTGGAACCTACTAGTCCTTTTCATTTTTCCCAGTGAATGGTTGGCAGAAATCTTCCAAATTGTTTACTTAATAATTTGTTAAAAAGTATAGTTTTGCAGCCGGGCGATTTGTTTACATTTTCCCTCCGAGAATCAAGTGTTACATCCAGAGTTTGCTTGTTACGATGGAAGCCGTGTGGTTGATTTGGATTTTGATGAATGCCCCCCCCACCCGAGGCTGCAGGAGACTTGCTTTGGAGGCCCGCCCTGGCTCCCCCCAACGCTGGCTGTCATGTCCCCTTTACTGGCCCGCTGTCTGGTTTCCGTGGTCTGCCACTGGCAAGTTTAAGGGTGGACCGGAAACGACCATGCGTGTCGGTCAGGTACACAGGGTGTTCTGGTGCTGCTCCCTTGGGGACGGCTGGCTGCCCAGGAAAAGTGAAATAAAATCAGTTTGTAACAAGCAACGTCTAATGAACTGTGGCCTCTTTTAATCATAAACAGACAGTTTATCCGCTGAAAACATCACATGGGCCAAAGAATCAGAGAACTTTCAGTTGAATAATCCATATGGTTTTAGATGCACGAGAGAGCGGGAGAGAGGGAGGGAGGGCGCCTGTTGGCTTCCTGCGAGCTGGTGTGTGTGCGTGGAGTCGGGTCAGCTCTCCACCTCCCCCTTCGGCCTCCTGGCCCCAGATAAAGCTGCCCTCGCTCTGCTTGGGGTGGACAATTCACTGCTGATTCTGGGTGACACGGAGGTACGGTGGAGGAATGCTCTGTCCACAGACAAAAGCCCACAGATGGGAACTTCAGTACCAGTACCCCCGATGCTGCCCAGTGGCGACATGCTCAGGGACGGTGGGCCTGGGGACAGAGGGAAGCATCCGTGTTTCAGCTTTATGAAAGGTCCAGACGTCTCTGTAAAAAGTTGGCTGTCTGGTGTGACTGGGAAAGACCAGAGAGACTTGGCCCTGGAAGGTCGGGTTTGGGGCTCTGTTCATTTCATCTCTTTTCCTCCTGTGGGGAAGACACTCGAGACTGTGGAGTTGGCTAAATCCATGGGAAGCAAGACACTTGAGCCGAACAGTGCGATCCAGGTGTGAGTCAACAGAGGTCACCCCCTGTGAAAACCTGCAGAGGAATTTTCACCTCATGGCGTGTCAAGGTGAAAAGCCACTAAGGAAACCAGAGAGAGTGGTACCAGAAAGTTGTTGTCTGCCTCAGGGGCCAAGTGGCTTCCCTTCAGCTCTTAGCACTAGGAGCCCCAGAAGGTTTGTTTCTGAGCAGCCGATTCCCAGAGGGTGAGGGAGAGAGAGGCCTGTGGGCCCCACTGCCTGTAGGTGCTCACCACGAGACCAGGAGCGTAGTGTGTGCACGGGCCCCATCAGGAGGGCAAAGGCAGGCCTGAAGAGAGAAATGACCCTCAGAGAAGCGTAAGGGAAAACCCCCAAACAAAGTGCAAAAGTGAGCAGTGCAAGGACGGTGGTCTAGCCAGCACTCCTGCCATGCGGGGCAGAGAGAGGGAGAGAAGCTGAGTGGGCCCTGAGCTCTCCCATGGCACCTTCCAGCCACTTCACCCACTTACCTCAACTCTAGGCCTTCACATTTATGCCCAGTGGTCGAAACAGTGGTGCTCTAGCTCAGGAGAACACATTTCTTCTCCCTTTGTAAATCCTTCTGGCTGGGGGTCAGGCCGCAGCCAGCCTTCATGCTGGATCCCATCACTTCCCCTTACACCACCAGCCTGCACCGCGCGGCAGGGGGGGTGCGTGGGGGGTGTGGTGGCGCAGCTCCCTGGTCACCTGTCAGAGCGCCCTCTGCTGGCCATGGCATCTCCTGTCTGGCCAGCAAGCTGCTTTTCCCAAAACTGGAAGCTGGGGAGGAATTTGAACCCAACCATTAGCTAATCCCAGTCCTTCCTTCCCCTCTTTCTAAACTCTTCTAGGTCCTCCTGCCTTCCCAGGGTGAGGTCATTTCACCAGCTGGATCCCTCACTTCTGGACACAATCCACTCCTCAAACCCCCATAAGTAGAGTCTGACTAGTACACAACATGGGATGTCCCTTCCCGGGTCTGGTGACTGGATGTGGGACACACAGGTGGGCGGTCACAGCAGTTGATGTGAAATGTGACACAACCTGTGTACTTTTTTTTTTTTTTTGAAGATGGGGGAGGTTAAGTGGAAGTGCAGAGGGAGAGAGAGAATCTCAAGCAGATTCCCCGCTGAGTGTGGAGCTTGACGCAGGCCAGGTCTCAGGACCCTGAGATCACGACCTGAGCCAAAATCCAGAGTTGGAGGCTCAACCAACTGAGCCGCCCAGGCACTCCTCACCTCACAACCTGTGCGTTTCTGATACACTTTGAGTTTATGTTCAAATTTAATTCATTTTTATATATGCTGCTAATTAATCCCATCCATTAATCTAGCCAGCAAACATTTTTCTTTTCCTTTTTTAAAAAACCTTAGTTTCAAGGGTAGAATTTAGTCATTCATCAGTTGCATATAACACCCAGTACTCATCACATCACGTGCCCTCCTCAATGCCTATCACCCGGTTACCCCACCCCCTGCCTCCCCTCCAGCAACCCTGTTTTTTTCCTAGAGTTAAGAGTCTCTTATGGTTTCTCTCCCTCAAGAAGATGTTTTCATCTTCTTTTATTTTTCCTTCCCTTCCCCTATGTTCATCTGTTTTGTCTCTTGAATTCCACATATGAGTGAAATCATATGGTATTTGTCTTTCTCTGATTGACTTATTTCATTTAGTATAATATCCTCTAGTTTCATCCACATCATTGCAAATGGCAAGATTTCATTCTTTTTTATGGCTGAGTAGTATCGCATTGTGTAATATATATAATATATATATATATATATATATATATATGTTACATTTTCTTTATCCATTCATCTGTCACTGGACATCTGGGCTGTTTCCATAGTTTGGCTATTGTGGACTTCGCTGCTATAAACATTGGGGTGCACGTGCCCCTTCGGATCACTGTTTGTATCCTTTGGATAAATACCTAATAGTGCAGTCTCTGGGTCATAGGGTAGCTCTATTTTTATCTTGTTGAGGAACCTCTGTACTGTTTTCCAGAGTGGCTAGCAAACACTGAATTCCTACCATGTGCCAGGCAGTTGCTACCACTGTCATTCGGTCTTGGTACATCTTCACAATTTCTGTACTAAATTTCTTCCTGGTTTATTACGTCCATAATTCTCATGTCCAAAGATTGTTTGAGATGTGGATTGGTTTTCTATATCTGTAGAATATACAATATTGTACAGTATATCTGTAGCAACTTCCAGATCAGTTTGATGAGTGTGGCAGGTAAGCCTTTCTACATCTTAGTACTTCTGAATACCACGATCCGTCTTAATTATTTAAAGAGGCCGCACAGATCCTAGAGAGCCCCCCTGGGGCCATATTCATCACACCCCTTTGTGAAAGACCATTCAATCAACTACCAAAGCTTTTATGAGGAGCCCATGAGGATCTTGTCCTGTCATCTTTAGATTGATCAAAAAGCTTCCACATGTCACCTTGTCACATGCCTTATAAAAATCCAGAGACACCAAGCCCCCCACATCCCAAGTGCAGCCTAGAAAGTGCATTCGTCTTTCTTCTCTCTGCTGTGGGGTTTTGACTTTTTTTTTTAAGTGGCCCCTACTAGGGGCTAGCTTATTGCTCGGCTGACCGGGCTAGACACCGAGGTCCCGCTGCTGCATCCAGAGGCACGGTCACTTCTGGTTCAAACTTCTGTTTTATGCCCTTGACCCAGAAAGCAGGCTAGCACTGAAGCTTTGTCCCTAGGAGCACCCCCTGGGAGGAGGGTGCTTTGTTTCTCTCCTGTGCTTAGCAGTGCCTTGTCTCAGCTGAAATGTCTCAAGGCATAGTGCCTCCCTGGTGTCCCTGGGGAGGCTATTTTAGTCTAATAATAGATGGCATTCTTAACAAGGACTTCCTGATATTAGTCATAAATTGTCCTGCACTGATTTCATACTATTATTCCTTCTTAAACCTTTTGTTTTTAATACAACTTAACACCCATCTCTTTGGTCTGTGCCCAAATATGTGTGTTATGTGTTTGATATGTATACCAAGGACCTTATGCAAGATAGTTACTATTTTTATATATATATTTTATACTATATACTATAATATTATAATATATACATATAAAAGTCAGAATTTTATCTCACTTTAAAATATCTTAAAGTGGTGGTTGAGGTCTAAGATGTGACTGTGGAGAGGCAGAATCATGTGTGAGGATCTGTGACCAGAAATCAAGAGTCTGCTCTATCCTGCTGTGTGATATTGGAAAATCGCTACCCCTCTCTGGGCCTCAGTTTTCTTGCTTATACGATGAATGGCTGGACATCCCCCCCTAACTCTTCTGCAATGTATGTAGATGATCACTCACAATATAGACCCATTGTCTCTGACAACTGTAACTTACAATAGTTGCTTATAATAGTACAACTGTCACTACTAGAACTGTAATAATAATGAGCACTCTTTAACTATGTGTTTGTGACTTTGAAGTCAGCAATTTTCTTCATTCTTACAATCAACCTAGGAGGTAGATATGCCATTCTCATTTATAGATGGGAAAGACTGAGGTCTGTTGTACTCAAATCTCTTACTGAGATGAACACACCATTACGTGACAGCTGATAAGCCAGGTCTGTCTGTCTGAATCCATCACATTCTTCTGCCAGGGGCTCCAGCACGGTGATCCTGAGTGGACACAGAGAGTCTAGAACTAGTTCAGCATCCCACATGGGGGCCACTAGTGGCCATAGAGTCTGTGACATATGACCAGTCCAAGGTCAAATGTGCTGCAAGTATGAAACACACGGTGAATTTTGTGTAAATGGAAACCGTCTCATGAATAATCTTTTATATTGATAATGTGTTGAAATGGGAGTTTGGATATATTGAACTAAAGCAAATACGTCATAAACATTCATTCCATCT
This sequence comes from Ailurus styani, assembly GCA_002007465.1. NCBI lineage: Eukaryota > Metazoa > Chordata > Mammalia > Carnivora > Ailuridae > Ailurus > Ailurus styani. The sequence continues at coordinate 571,961 of LNAC01000602.1, read as the reverse complement.
GCTTTGGTTTTTACTCTGCTTGTTGTGGTGACTAGACAACTGAACGTGGCGGACAGGGCTCACGCGTGGGGCTCAGGCTCTGCTGCCACCGGCCGCCGCTGGTCCAGAGCAGGCATTGGGATCCCACCTCCGCTTTGTTGTTTCCAAGGTAAGAGAGGCAACAAAGGAAGTAAGGCCCAAGGAAATATTTCCAGAAAAATCAGAAGGGAGCCTTATGCCCATGACTCAGTTTCCTCAGTCCTTGGTCAGGATTATTTCACAATCAACATTTCGGAAACGTGAAGGGCGCCTGGTGCTCCTCTGTGCCGGACCTTCCCCACCAAGCAGCCAGCGGCCACTCCATTACAGCCCTGCCCTGCAGCGAATTCCACTCTCCCCGCACGTCATGAAGCAGTGTCCTGGTGATCAGGGCCTGGCCAGCCCTTCAGCTGTGGCTCCAGAGCCACCTGCCCGTCCAACAGGGACAAGGGAGTAAAAGGCCTCCGGCTCAGCACAGGGCCTAGGGCGGGAGTGTGGCTTCTGTAGCCCCGTGTGGTTCCTGCCAAAGCCTTGGGAAGAACTCCGGTGTCTGGGGAAAGCTGGAACGGTTCTAGAAGTGGAAAGGATAGCGTGTCTCCTGGAGAGACTGCACGTGACTGCGTTTGCCCAAAGGCCCCCTTGGAGCTCCTGCGGAAAACTGGATAACCAGACTCACGGCCAGTCACTCCCACTGTGTGGAAACTGCATGAAGGTTTGAAAATAGTCCGGTTGGGGTGGGGGGATTCCTAATAAGAACAGGAATAGTACTGAGGTGTGTATGATTACAAGATGGGAGAGATGATTCGTGGAAAGAGTGCTTCGCGTAGCTAGAAGAAAACTCAGCTGGGTTAAGAAGAAGGAGAGGGACTGGTCATGATTCCTCACCACCCAAGTGCGGGATTCAGGGCCAGGACTGGGGTAAAGGAGGGCATAAGTAGGTGTTCATGCTCAAGGTCGTTCTGGTTGGAGGTCAGCTCTTCCCAGTCTTCACCTTCTTAAATGTGGTGCCCTTGGTGGGGCGGTGCCTGGCAGGCTTCACCTGACTTCCCGCCCTGACCAGGAGGGTCGTTAAGGACCTACTTACATTAACTTATCTAATCCATACAAAAGCGCTGTGGTTCAAAAGGATTGTCCCCACTTTATAGATAGAAGAAACTGAGGCTCCGGTTCCAAGTCACATGGCCAGTAAGCTCACACACATTCCCTGCACTGCGTAGCTCCCCCAGTTTAGTTCTCTACAATTTGCTTAAAAAGATTTCTGAGTTTTCTCAAACTCTAAAACAACTCCGGAGGGCACGTGGATGAATCTGGTTGGTCTTGGCTCTGCCACTTACTGGCTGTTTGACTTTAGGCCAATTCCTTAATTTCTTGCTTTTTAATTTGGACAACTTGTTTGTAGGATGAAATAGGAATACATTTCAGTACCTAAAATGCTCAGCAAAGCACCTGGCACAGTAAAGACAGTAAATACTGTTGTAATCTGGAGGCAGGACAGGAAAAACAAACAAACAGACAAAGGTGGTGAGGGATGAGCCTGAGTTTTCCAGGCAGTAGGAGCCTGCCAGGTAGCTGCATTACAACCCTCAAGGCCTCTGGGAAGTACGAGAGGACCTCAGAATGCCTGAAGTGGAAGGAAGAGGGAAGGGCAGGAAAGGTGGAACCAAGAAGTTCTAGAACACCAGCTGAGGAAATGGTCATCACTGAGCTGTGAAATGAGCACCAGACAAGGCTTTAAATGGAAGGCTAATGGTAACATTTGGGTTCTGGAACATGGATAGGTCCGGGAAAAGGCATCTCTGCATGAGGGCTTGTCCAGACCTTGGTCCTTTTACACCCTGATTTATAGGGCCTCTTCTAACCCCAAAATAAGTTGGTCTAATCTTGACCCCACATCATTCAGGGAATGCTGGGAGTCAGCATATATCCCAGAACTTGCTTTCATGCATTCCAGGAAATAATCGTTGATCTACTTCCTTCTGTGTGGAGACAAATAAGATTAACCCTGAAACTGCTCCTGACCAGTCAGTCGGCAGGTGCTTCTCCCACCAGCCCCCTCCCACCATCACTGGCTCCCACCACCACCTGCCCTTGCCCCTCCAACCTTCCCCGGCCCTGTCTGTCAGCACTGGCCCATCCCCCCAAGCAGGAGCTCCCCCCTCCGTGCACTCCCACAGCTCTTTGCAGCTGGTGACTTTAGGGCCTTGCAGGACTTCTGATCTCTTTTTTGCACACTGCTGCCTGGGATCATGGCCCCTAAATGGGGTGGGAATCCTTGCTGCCCATTTCTCCGTTCCCCAGACCACCTCAAAAGTAAACAGGGGTTTAGCTGACCCTTAAAGATTTGAGAGGCTGGGGAGTGGGGAGTGGGATGCCAGTGGCATATAGTAACCAAATAAAACTGAATGTACACCAGCCTTGTTTTTCAAAGTATTCGGTCACCTCATACTTCTAGGAATTTCTCACTGAACACATTTCTCCTAAGTGGTCCATGTGACTCCTCCCTTTCCTCTACCCCTCCCCTCCCCTAAAAAGCAGCCACTCTCATCGCTTGCCTCCTCCACATCCACATCCCCCTTGATTTCCTAGACAACATCTTTTAGCCATCTCTTCCTTTTGCCCTTTCCAAATAATTTCCTGGGAGCCTCCTCTTTGATGACAAAGACCTTCTACTCCGTAGCAACAGTCCTCTGCTAACTCAGGTTCAGAGATCAACAGAATGAATTTGGGTTTTGTTTGGTGTGTTTTTTATTTTTTTAAGATTTTATTTATTTGACAGAGAGAGAGAGAGAGATCACAAATAGGTAGAGAGGTAGGCAGAGTGAGAGGAGGAAGCAGGCTCCCTGCCGAGCAGAGAGCCCAATGTGGGGCTCGATCCCAGGACCCTGAGATCATGACCTGAGCCGAAGGCAGAGGCTTTAACCCAGTGAGCCACCCAGGAGCCCCATGTTTGGTGTGTTTTTACTTTGCCGCACACTCACAGGCACAGATCAGTGCTTTACTTTGGACTGTATCTAGTAAGAGCCAGGGTGAGGCTTCCAGTCAATATGTGTCCCGTCCTGCATCCTGCTGGTGTCTTGGTCCCCAGGGCTGTCACAGGGAACATTGCTAGCCAGTCCTGGTGCTCTGAGGATGGCCAAAAAGGCAAAGTGAGTTTCTTGTTCTCTGAGGCTGTTGGCTGTTAAATTGCCTGGATCCTTATACATTTCACTTTTGGTAATCATTTTAAGAAGTCTCCTGGCTCCTTTTTAATTTATTTTAACTGGTTAATTAATTTTTTTAGAGAGAGAGAAGAGGGTAGGGTCAGAAGGAGAGAGAGAGAGAGAATCTTAAGCAGGCTCCACACTCAGTGCTGAGCCTGACACGGGGCTTGATCTCAAGACCCTTGATCATGAACGAGGCTGAAATCAAGAGTCGGTCGCTTAACCCACAGAGCCACCCAGGTGCCCCGGCAGCTATGAGTGTTGTAACTGGAGTGGCATGCCCCTGACAACTTCCAGATTTACTCTTGGAAAATATTTTTTCAGTTATAACTTGAGCTTATCATTTTGTCATCGAATCGTTTAGTAAAAAATGCTACATTTGGGTGCCATCATGCATAATCACCCCAAAGAGAGGCTTCATTCCAGGAAACACCAAGGTCAAGAAAACTCTTGGTAAACTTAAGGCTCGCAAGGTCAACCGCCTTGGCTGCTGAGCACCATGTGGTCACCCTGAGACAGGCTGGCTGGAGGGACAAGCCCTGTTTTTCCTCTGCTTCTGTTTCCGGGCCCTCTGAGTCAGGCACCCTCCGTGTCCTGAGTCAAAGAAGAACTGCTTCTGCTCCCCGTTCCTTCAAAACTGCAGCCTCGTGGCACGTTTCAGTGGAATCTGTGGGGTGAAGGGGAGCAAACCTGTGGGGCCTTCTCTCCCCCCTTCTCATTATTGTAGCGTTGTCTTGTTATCGTGTCTTCTGCCTCCGAGATCACTCCCCGTTCTAGGCATCCTTTCTCATACTTGATGTCCCATTTCATTTCATGGAGTTATTGGTCATGTGGATGCTGCAGCCAGAGTATGAAAACCGTAAATTGAGAGAACAGGTCCAGGCTGGAGCAAATGGGACCTCTGTGTTTCCTACCTGGTCTGTCATCCTCATCAACGTCATCACCCTCAGAGACACACAGTGCTCTAAGATCGCCTTGCATTTTCATGTCCATTTCATGTCATTTGCCAGTTAATTTCCCTGATCAAAGTAAAGGCAATTTGCCTCCATGTTAGAGAGGGGGAAATTCATGCTAAGCCTGGGCAGGTAACTTTCCAAACAAGAGCATGGTAGGTTTTCTGATATTTGGCGTAAGCTATTTTAGCTTTACCAGAATGTAACAAAGAGAACATGTTTGCCTGTTGGTCTATTAAATATTAGAATATGATTAGTCAGGTGGTAATATATTATATGGATATAATAGAGGAAGCTGTCCTTGGAAACTGATGACACCAACAAAGCTTCCGACAGCTCCTGAGGTATGTGATGGCTAGCAAATGAAAGTAACTAGTTGTGGGAATCACATGCAAAGCTAATTATATAACTTGATAGAGGCCATCCATGAAAAGCTCACAGCAACATCATACTTAGTGGTAAAATACTAGATATTTTTCCGCTAAGATCAGGAACAAGGCAGGGATGTCTGCACTTGCCACTTCTATTGAACATTGTACTGAAGGTTCTAGTAGGATGGCATTAGGCAAGAAAAGGAAATAAAAAGGATCCAGATGGGAAGAAAGAATTTAAACTGTATTTCCAGATGTTATGATCTCATATATAGAATGTCTTAAAGGATCTACTAAACACTATTAAAACTATTAGAAATGAGTTCAGCAAAGTTTCTGTATTCAAGATCAACATACAAAAATCAATCATATCTCTATTTACTAGCAATGAACAATCTGAAAATAAAGTTAAACAATTCCATTTTAATAGCATCAAAAAAGATAACATACTTAGGGATAAATTTTACAATTTATCCCACACACCAAAAACTATAAGATATCATTGAAATAATTAAATTAAATAACTGGAAATACTTTCCACATTTCCCATATTCATGGATTGGAAGACTTAACATTGTTAAGATGGCAATATTTCCAATAATCTACAGATTAATGCAATTCTTATAAAAATCACAACATCTTTTTTGAAGAAATGGACAGGCTAATCTTCAAATTTATATGAAATTGCAAGGGGCTCTGAATAGTTGAAAAAATCTTGAAAAAGAAAAGCAAAAGGTAGGGCGCCTGGGTGGCTCAGTGGGTTAAAGCCTCTGCTTTCGGCTCAGGTCATGATCTCAGCGTCCTGGGATCGAGGCCCGCATTGGGCTCTCTGCTCAGCAGGGAGCCTGCTTCCTCCTCTCCCTGTCTCTCTGCCTGCCTCTCTGCCTACTTGTTATCTCTCTCTATGTGTCAAATAAATAAATAAAAATCTTTATAAAAAAAAAGAAAAGCAAAAGGTAGACAAAGAGGTCAATGATTTAGAATGAAGAGTCTTTACATAAATCCTCACACTTATTATTAACCGATGGGTGTCAAGGCCACTCAGTGGGGAAAAGCATAATCTTCACAACACCTGGAGCTGAAACAACTGGATATCCATATGTGAAAGGATGAAGTTCAACTCCTACCTCATACCATATAGAAAAATTAACTCAAAACAGATCAAAGACACAAACATATCTTTGTAGAAATCAAAACTGTACATTTCTTTGTAATCATTAAAACTATAAAATTCTTAGATTAATGCATAGAGTTAATCTTGTATAACCTTGGATTAGTCAATTAATTCTTAGATACGACACCAAAAGCACATGCAACAAAAGAAAAAATTAATGTTAGACTTCATAAAAATTAAAAACTTGTGCATCAAAGGACACCATCAAGAGAGTGAAAAGACAGCCAACATGGGAGACAATATTTACAGATCATATATCAAATAAGGGTCTGGCATCCAGAAAAATGACTCAGTAAAACGTGGGCAGAGATTGATTGATTGATTGATTATTAAACAGATCACACAAATGGTCAATGAACTCATGAAAGTATGTTCAATATCATTTGAGAAATGCAACATAAAGCACTTACTTCACTCTTACTAGGATGACTATAATGAAAAAGATGGGCAATTACGAGTGTTGACAAGGATATGGAGAAACTGGAGCCCTTATATATATTATATATTATATATATATAGCTAGAAATTGAGAACAACCCAACTGTCCATTAACTGATGAATGGATAAACAAAACACGGTATATACATGCAACGGAATAATACTTGGCAATGAAAAGTAACGAAATGCTGACACCCACTACAACATGGATGGACCTTGAAAACATGCCAAGTGGAAGAAGCTAGACACAAAAGACCACATATATATACATGATGCTTTTACATTTTATTTTCAGGATAGGTAAATCCACAGAGATAGAAAATCCTTGCCAAGGATGGAGTTGGTTGAGGGTAGGGATGGGGAGTGACTGTTAATGGGCATGGGTTTTCTTTTCAGAGTGATGAAATATTCTAGAATTAGATAGTGATGATGATCACACAACCTTATGAATATACTAATAACTCCTCAATTGTACATTTTAAAAAGGGTGAATTTTATGATATGTGATTTATATGTCAATAAAACTATTACTAAAAATATGTTGATTATTTTTTTAATGTCACTAAATTCCATACTGTGTTAAGGTTGAAATTTCTGCTTACTTTTTAAGGAAGATCTGGTCATGATCACCTAAGAAAAGATTGTTTTTCAATCTGATGGCTGGTTATCCTATATACGACTGGTGAGCAGAGTTCTCATTCCTGAAATATTAGGCTTAGATATACTGCCGAAGGAGTGCAGATGTTGTGACCACTATGGTTATGCAATGATAGAGCATTTCTTTTTAATTCTGAATAACTCACCTACTGAAGGACATCTTGGTTACTCCCAACTTTGGGCAATTACAAATAAAACAGTAAGTTTTTAATAGAGAGGATTCAAGTTTATTCCCAACAGTGTCCCTCTCACTCTCCAACATCTCCTGATAGAGCAAGAGATAGAGGCTGCCCTAGAGGTAAAACCCTGGGAATAAACCAACTGTTACCTGCCACGGGGGTCATGGTGGGAAAATACAGAGAGAATCTGCTATAGACAACTAATTCTTCTGGCTTTCTTTCTCTTTTTTCTAACCCTAAGGATTCCCATTGCCAAGATGGCCAATGCTGTGCCTATTGTAAGCAGAGAAATGCACTTCGGAAGGCTGTAAGCCAAGTATGGCTGGATCAGTCACCAGCAACCCCCAAAGCCCCAAAGCTACACAGAAAGCTTGGAGTCCTGGTACAAATCTTGCTGCCTGCTCCTCAGCCTTGCTTTCTTCAACAGATTTGCTCTCCTGCACAGTCCTTCTCCAGCTGAGTCTGGATCCAGCGTCAGCCTCCCCACTCTAACTGCCCCTGCTCAGAGCTGTGGCCTCTCTAGTGCAGGAGGTTTTTCTCTGGGAACTCTCATGATTACTGCTGGGCTCCACATTCTGGCCCCAGAGCCGCCCTGTGTCCCGGCACTCCAGATATCCACTGACCCCCTGGTGGCCTGATGCCAAGCTGACAGCATTTGCTCCAGAGCCAGGAGCTCATGCCCCAATGTCTGTCTGGTTTCCTGTTTTCTGAACAAAAATTAATTTTTTTGAGTGGGGTCACCTCTGGTGACAAGAAATAGGATGAAGCCATGATCTTTCAGTGATTCTCGATAGACATAAGTTATTATGATTCATGAAGCACTTTTGGTCCATTGTCACTCTTCATTCTCTAAAAGTCCTCCAGGTCAGGGATGATCGAGCATCACAAGTGTCAGGTGACTTCCCTAAGGTCACCTGCAAAGTGGGATTAATCCAGGGTCTGTGCCACCACTTTTATCAGGACCATAACCTCTTGTATACCTCTGATCCAAAGTTACATCAACAGTGATTTTCCTCCATGATTGATATTCACACTCGGCTATGTGATTTTCCCACCAATCCACCCATCTCCTTTAACCTTTCCCTCAACGAGCTATTTTATTTAACTTTTAATCACATAATTGCTCCTCTTAGGGCTAGTTTTAATTTCTTCCTAACTTTTGGAAAATAGGGAGAGAAAGAATGGATGTCAGTTGAATCGATCCCAAACCAGGTGCAGCTGGAGGGGTGCTTGGTGAGGCCATCATGCCTGCCAAAACAGCCATTCCTTTTAACGTGGACTTTTGGAAGGGTCTGGCCAGCCGTGTGGCATGGGTCTCCTGTCAGTGGGCACGATTTCAGTTGCACTCTGAGGTAATGGTTAGCCCTTACCATTCTGGCTTCTAGCTGTTTCTGAGTTTTCTTCCAAATTCTGGGCATTTACATCAGCTTAAGAATGTGATCTCTACAGACTGCCCTGATCTTCCCCTCCTTCTGAGCAGTCTCCTCAGATTTTCCCTCTGTAGTATCCTGGAAGGTACCTTCACACTGACTTCTACCACTGGAGGTGAGCGGAGAGCATGGTGGGAGGGGCAGTAGGAGTGAGGAGGGGCCCAAGCTTCTGCATCAGAACTGCTTGGGGTCCGGCCCCAGCTCCCCCAGCTGCCCGCTATGATGCTGGGTGAGCCAAGGAGTTTACTCGCCTGTAAAATTAGAATGATACTGCCATCAGTAATACTTACCTTGGAAAAGTGTTGTGAGGATTTAAAAAAAATATGTAGAAAGGGCCTAAAATTGTGCCTGTCACAAAACCATTATTAATGTTAATGAGATACAATTTTAAAAAAATGCCTTCTCCTCCAAATGCTCAAAATCCCTGTGAAAAGGACAGTTCATGGAAGGATTCTGAACAGCTGTTTGCTTTGAGGAGATGTACTGGGAGAAAAATAAGACATTGTTCCCATTTTTATGAACAGCTTTTGCAAATAACATAGGCAACCCCTCCAAACCAATCCCTTCCACATCCTCTAACCAGATTTTGTTATTAAAATATTTATGGATATTTACCCTATTTGCTGAAATATTCATTTTAGAGACCAAATACTTGAGATCTAATTCTACGTGTTTATGAAGTATTTCCCACATAATTTTAGAAGAATTTGAGACAGTTTATAGTAAAAGCCAGATTTATAATTCCAATTAATGATGCAGTGAGGCTGGATTTTTACATGGCATTAACATTTTTTGAAGGATATGAGGTTCTCTTATATAATTAATACACATAGTGCGTTCATAACTAACATTTTAGTGAACTGCATAAAAACATAAAAAGCATTTTCCGTCAGACAGTAAACTAGATCTAGTTTGCTCTGTGCCTTTAAGTAGCTTTGTGACTTCAGCAAGCCTTACGGCGCTAAACTTCAATTTCAGCCCTGAAAACCTAGGCATCTGAAAGAGTTCTGTGATGCCAATTATCCCCCCAAAATATTATGAGAATGAAAGTCATTAGTTGAAATTATTGCAAGGATTTCACATTACAGTGTTTACTATCTTGTCCTGAGACATGTTGCTTTCATCTCTATGGTAACGTGCCTGCACACGTATGTGTACATGTGTGTACTTTTAGGAAGGAATTTGATGAAGAGTATAATTCCAGGGTACCCTTGTGTAGATATCTCTGGATTTGCTGTCAAACAATCTTATTCTCAATTTCTGCCCATATGACATAAGGCACAGGACTTAGCTTTCTGAGCCCATAGAGCAAGGGCTCTATCGCCACCCTTCTCTGTATCTCTCTGCTCCATCCCAGATTTCCTGTTTCTCCAAGGCCCGGGGGCCAAAGTTTGTTCATCTGTGTCTTTGCTACAGCTGGACAAGTACAACACACACTTGTTTTCTGGTGAAATGGAATTTTACTTTCCGTTTTTTTGCCTTTTTTTTTTTTGCATCAATTTATATGCTCATATGGCTTTTCTTCCTCAGCCTGCTGATATGGTGGATTACACTGATGATTTTCAAATGTTAAACCAGCTTTGCATACCTGGAATAAATCCCACTTAGTCATGGTTTATAATTCATTTTATACATTACTGGATTTGCTCCGCTAATATTTTGTTGAGGATTTTTTTGCTTCAAAAGAAAGATATTCGTCTGTAACTTCCCTTCTTTCTTTCCTTTCCTGGTACTGTTTTGGTTTTGTATCTGTAATACTAGCCTGGTACAATCGATTGGGATGTGTTCTCTCCTCCCCTATTTTCTGGAAGAGGTTGTGTAAAGTTGATGTTAATTCCTCTTTAAAGGTTTGGTAGAATTGTCTAGGGAATTCATCTGAGTCTGGAGATTCTCTTCTGGGAGTTTTTAAATTATAAATTCAATTTCTTCCATGGTTATAGGACTATTTAGATTATCGGTTTTATCCTCATTCAGCGTTGCTAGCTTCTGGTTTTGAGGATTGGTCCATTTCTTCTAAGTTATTGAATTTATGAGAGTAAAACTGTTCATGGTATTTCATTCTTATCCTTTTAATCGCTACAGAATCTGTAATGACATCCTCTGTTTTATTACCCATAGTGGGGATTTGTGACTTTTTTCTTTGTCAGTCTTGCTAGAGACTTATCAATTTTATCGATATTTTTTTAAAGAACTTTTTTTGTTGCTCCACTGATTTTTCTCTATTATTTTCCTGTCTTTGATTTCATGATTTTCTGCTCTTTAATATTACTTTTCTTCTGCTTGCTCTGGGTTTATTTTGTTTTTTTTTTTTCAAGTTATTTGAGGTAGGAACTTAAATTATTAATTTGAGATTTTCCTCTTTTCTAAACTCAAAATTTCAGACTACAAATTTCCCTAATTTAACTACATCCCATGTATTTTGATGTGTTGTATTTTTATTTTGATTCAGTTCTATGTATTATTTATTTTTTTAAAATTTTTTTTTAGGGATTTTATTTATTCATTTGAGAGAGAAAGACAGAGNCCATGTATTTTGATGTGTTGTATTTTTATTTTGATTCAGTTCTATGTATTATTTATTTTTTTTAAATTTTTTTTAGGGATTTTATTTATTCATTTGAGAGAGAAAGACAGAGAGCACAAGCAGGGGGCGAGGCAGAGGCGGAGGGAGAAGCAGACTCTCCACTGAGCTGGGAGCCAGACAGGGGGCTTGATCCCAGGGCCTGGAGATCATGACCTGAGCCGAAGGCAGATGCTTAACCATCTGAGCCACCCAGGCGCCCCAGTTCTATGTATTTTTTTTAAAAGTTTCCTCTGGGACATTCTCTTTGTCCCTTGGGTTATTTACAAGTGTATTGTTTAATTTCCAAGTTGTTGAAGATTTTCCTCTTGTCTCTTAATTGGTTTCTAGTTTGATTTTCATTATGCTCAGAGAATGTACTCAGCACGATTCTAATTCTTTGAAATTTGTAAGGTTTGTTTATGACTCAGTATAAGGTCTATCTTGGTTAATGTTCTGTGGACACTTGAAAAGAATGTGTGTTCTGCTGTTATTGAATAGAATGCTCTATAAATGTCAGGCAAATCCTGTCTGTTGATGGTGATGCTCCGTTCTGGTTTTCTGTCTAGTGGTTCTATCAATTCTGAGAACAAGGTGTTAAGTCTTCAACTATAATTGTGGACTTGTCTGTTTGTCCTTTCAGCTCCAACAGTTTTTGCTACATGTATTCTGAGGCTCTGTTGTTGGTTGCAGGCCCACTTTGGAGCATTATGTCCTCCTGGTGGGTAAATGTTTTTATCATTATGCAATGTCCTTTTTTGTCTCTATTCTTTGCTTTCTTCTGAAGCCTACTTTACTCAATATTAGTATAGCCACCCCTGGTTTCTTTTATGATTAATTTTTTCATGATATATCTTTATCCAGCTTTTTACTTTCAACCTACCTAGGTCATTGTATTTGATGTTTGTATGTCATTGTAGTTGTGTATGTCTTACAACAACGTATTTTTGACCATATTGTTAAATCCACTCTGTCAGTTTCTATCTTTTGATTGGTATTTTGATGGTTTGCATTTAAGACAATCATCGATGTGACAGGACTTAAGTCTATCATTTTGTTGTTTTCTCTATTTTCTGTTCCTTTGTTTATTTCTACTTGCCTTTCTTTGGGTTACTTGAACAATATTTTAGGATCCCATCTTGATTCATTTATAGTTGTGGGGTTTCATTTTTTTTTTAATTGAGAGTAACTGCCATCTAAATATCATGAGCTTTTTCTGTGGGAAAGGCTCATTCCAGACACCGCATGTGATTAAGGCAAAGTCACAGCATGCAAGCCCCACGTTTCTCTGGTGTCGAGCATCCATAATTCGGTGCATGGTTCTTTCTACCCTTCAGCATGAGGAACATTTGACAGAACTCAGTGCCTAAAGCAATGGCATCTCTGGATGTCAATAATCATCAGGAACAACCTTTAGGGACCAAGAAGGAATTTCCCCAATTTATCATGGGAGGGAGATATCCAAGAGGGAAGATAGAATTTCCCACATTTTGCAAAATGGGTGCTCCAAATTTAGCTCTATAAAGCTGTGTTGGCTTCATCTTGTACCTCAAGCTTCTGAAAATACCCAAACTGCTAATTCTTCTCTTTCTTAGCCAGAAATGTCTATCTTAACTGCAACCTTCCCCATAGTGATGTTTTGAAACCAGATTATCTGCCTTCATTGGGGGAGAAGAATGGTAACAACTTCAACCACCCACTTCTGTGCCCCACATGCGATGAGAGTGCATGGTCACAAGTCCTGTGGCAAGTATTTTTCCCCAAGATGCTCCAAGCCTTCACACACTCAATCTCATTAGTCCTTGAATTAAAGATCAAAGTCTTTATCTCTCAAGTATGATTGGGGAGATTAAAGAACAATGACTACTTGCTCAAAGTCACATGCTAAGCTAGTGGTTGAATTCGTAGTTAAAAACTCCCTCCTTGGATGTATGAGATAATTGGCTATACCAGAGGATGACTGCAATGCTGATTATTTCTGATAATTAATTTATAACCAAACCGGGACTTCTGCCCTCTCAGAAGGAAGTATATAGTCTGATTCAGAGAGATCTGGCTCATTCATAGTTTATTTAGCATGCTATGTAATGTAATGTAATGTAATGTAATGATGTGTGTGATATGTAATGATAATAGCTTACCTCATCCTAAGGATTTGGGGCCTCTCACGGAGATTTTTTTCATTGGATTTGTCCATTCATTACTTCCCTGATTCATTAAACTATCCCTGTCAAATGCCACCAGAGCCCAGAAGTGTTCCCAAATCAGGAGCTGCAAAGGTGAATGCGAGAGTTTGGTGAGGAAGGCATCCAGGTGAAGAGATGGAGATTCAAGAACACGTGTTATCGAGAAAAGAACTGTGAAAAGCCAGGGCAGAGGAAAAGGGGACTGGAGAAAACTTTTCAGAAGTGGCTGCCCTTATTTAGAAACTTGGCAGGCGTCCGAGAGAGTAAAAGCTTTTCTAAGCAGAGTGTTCCAGATCGAAGGAAGTAAGTGCAAAGACACTGATGGGAGCGCTAATGTGCATCCATGAAAGGCGAGGAATTCAGTGTGGCTGGAGACCAGGAAGGCAAGTGTAGATTTATGGGAAATAAGGCCAAAGAGAGGACTGAGGCCAGATTATGAGCATCTGCCGCCTCCAAGGCAGTGCACTGGAGTCAGACCTAGCTTCCATGCCAGTGCTGCCTTGTTTTGGGGATTTCTGGTTTTCCCCTCCTCCCAGCCACCCAAATAGTTATCCAAGGTGTCTTAGGCATTAGACAAAGAATGGATTTACAAAGCCATAAAAACACTGAGGCAATGTCATCTAACAGTTTGGTTATATGTCTGGATTTAAAATCCACCAGGGGGGCCTTGAAGTCACTTTGCTCTGGTTATAGGATCTGGTGAAGCTTAAGAAATTGGCTGGAGACCAGGCCATGCAGAGTAATTGTTTGCCAACATCTGCTTGCAAGGTACCTGGAGCCGCTGCCTTCAGCAGTCAGACTTCCCAATGCTTCCTTGCAAATATATTCGGAGCGTGTTCCCAGGGTCATGGCCCAGCGTTGGGGTGCTAGCATATCAATCTTGGAATAGGTTAATTGTGTCCACTGATAGCACTAGCATCCCCTCACTCTTCCCAAACTCTTCCCTGGGAGAGAAGTACCTGGGATCCTTACCAAAGATTGAGGTCTTTGTCTTCTCCCTCTTTTTTTAATTCCCTTTTTATTTCCTCCAAAGAAGATGATTTATTGAATACAGTAGCCTAAACTGGAAAACATCTAATACTATGTCTATTAAACCAGAACCAGTGGACTTACCACTCTGTTTAGAAAGCTGTCTACACCTAAGCTGAGTAAGAGCTGTGTTGACAGTCCTGGGATGAATGAGGAAAATGTTATAGAAATGTAAAATGTGTGACTTAGCAACTTAATTCTTTGACGCTCCACTGTCAGAGGAGCCCTATTAAGAAATTGATTTTTCTAGAGCAGAAATAAGCCACCGCCAAGGGCGGTCACTGTTTTTCACTTTTATCTAAGGACAGACTTTTGATGTACACACACTACTTTGTACCCATCTTACACCTAAAAACACACACATCACACAGATCTATGTCACAAAATCTGCACAAGCCGCTTCCTGTTTGCAGAAGGCTGTTACAAGTGTTACCATTATGCACCTCCTATTTGAGAAGAGGAGTAGGGCTGGATCAGCATTCTAGTGCTCCATGTATGCTCATATGGTAGACCAGATGCCCTGGTAAGTGGCCCTTGGATGTAGTCATTGTACTCTTCATTCACAACTGAGGAAACGAGGCTCAGCGAGGCTAAGTAATCGGCTCAAAGTTACACAGCAGGTGACTCTGGTATGTCTGACTCTCCAGCCCATTCCCTATAATACACCAGACCAGACCATCCCCAACAGACAATTGCATCAAAGAAAAATATGAAGGAGCCTGATTTCTACAAAGAGGTGTAATCATCTCTTCTATCTTCCAGGCCCATCATTCATAAATGTGTTCATCCATCCAAAAAACTTATATATGCTCCAGAAAATGGTAGGGTCTTCCATCCACTGGACCCAGGTGGCTCATTGCTCTATTTTACCCACAATAAGAGGTTGAAAGAGAGAAATCTTAGAAATTCAGAATACTTAACAGCTCTATCCTTGGCCTTGAGTACTACTACTCTGGCACTTCATGGAATTCCTCCAGGTTTTGCTTTCAACTATCCCCACATTCCTTTCTTCCTCCTGTTTCCCTTTCTGTTGAAAGAGTAAAACTAAATGACTAGTTTAAATGATTCCAAAAAGGAAAAAGGAAACGATGCATTAAACATCTAAAATTCATATTATAAAGCTATAATAATTATAAAGATGTGGTTGTTAGGGACTGAATTGTGTCCCCCCAAATTCATATGTTGAAGTCCTAAACTCTCAGTACTTGAACTGTATTTATAGATGGAGCCTGTAAAGAGGTGATTAAGATGAGACTGTTAGAATGGTCTCCTTACAAGAAGAATAATCTGATTGTTGTCCTTAAAACCTGACCGGTTTCATTACAAGAAGAGGAAGTTTGGACATGCATTAAGAGACACTAGTGATGTGTGCACACAGAGGAGATGCCATGTAAAGACACAGCAAGTACGTGGCCATCTACAAGCCAAGGAGAGAGGTGTCAGGAGAAACCAAACCTGCTTAACCTTATTCTTGGATCTGTAGCCTCCAGAACTGTGAGAAAATACATCTCAGTAGTTTAAGCCACCCAGCCTATGGTATGTTGTTATGACAAACCTAGCAAACAAATACAGTGGTGTTGACATGATAAAAGACAAACAGTTAAGATTTTTTAAAGGTTTTATGTATTTATTTGACACAGAAAGAGAGAGAGGGAGAGAATGAGTACAAGCTGGGGTAACAGCAGTGGGAGGGGGAGAATCAGGCCGAGATGCCCTTCAACAGACGAGTGGTTAAAGAACATGTGGTCCATATATACAATGGAATATTACACAGCCATCAGAAAGGATGAATACCCAACTTTTGTATCAACAAGGAGGGTCTGGAGGAGATTATGCTGAGTGATATAAGTCAAGCAGAGAAAGTCATTATCATATGGTTTCACTTACTTGTGGAACATAAGGAATAAAATGGAGGACTTTAGGAGAAGGAAAGGGAAAGGGAATTGGGGTAAATCAGAAGGGGAGATGAACCATGAGAGTCTGTGGACTCAGAGAAACAAACTGAGGGTTATGGAGGGGAGGGGGGAGAAGGGATGGGTAAGCCTGGTGGTGGGTATTAAGGAGGGCATATATTGCATGGAGCACTGGGTGTCGTGCATAAACAATGAATCTTGGATCACTGAAAAAATTAAGTAAAAGAAAAAAAAATTCTCAAAAGGTCCAGGTGAGTATAACTCAAGTATAACAGTGAGCCAATTCGAATAATGATTTAAGGAGTTTACCTGTGTTTAAATTTATAATTGAAGCTAAATTATTACATTTCTCAAAGGAGTACAGATATTTAGATGTTGGCTTTTGAAGTATATATACTACTACAAAGAATTTCCGAAGTAATCATTTGTATAATTCCAAAATACTGACCTTTGGTCATTAAGTCACACCCCGACAGTGTCAACCAATCTAAGTGAAAGAAACAAACAATAAACTTTATTGATACGTGGGGGGGCGGAAAGAATATTGAAAACATTCATTAATCTTGGATCTTCAGAATGTGTTTACTTTTTGATTTTTAGACCTTTGCTTTGAATGTTTTTCTTAAAATATGCAAAGGAATAAGCAGAACTAGGTCCAATTTCCTGGACTCCTCTGGGTTCCCCATCCCATTGCCCCTCCACTAACTATGCCCACTCCCATTTGAAACCTCTGCTCTGATCTTTTCTCCCCAGCATCTATTCTTTGGCGTACAGCTGGGCCCCTGCCTTCTGGACGCGGCTCCGTGGTGAACGCTTTGGTCAGATGGTCCAGATAGTCTCTGCTCCTCAGCCTGGCCTGAGCTTTTGCAGCCTATCCCCTTTCGTTAGACCCAGGTTTCCAGAGCTCCTTCTCCACAGGAAAGAAATCACATCAAGCAATCAGCTCCCTCCAGCTCTCCACATTCTGCTCATGGGAAGTCCAAGGGTGCGAGGGCTTACCACTGCTGCTGTTTCCATGTGGGACTGGTTCAGGTCAAACAAAAATGCAGCGTGGGGCTACCCACATCCAAATGCTGAACTTCACTCCCTATAAAGTCTTGTTTCTCGGCTGTATTGAGGTGAAGAAAGAGAACCTGTCTGTGGGCCTGGCTTCAGCCTGGGGCACAGAAGCCCGGGGGAAGTGAGGCTATCTCCCTCTGTCCTCCAGCGTCGGGCTTCATGAGGTATCCTTGCCCCCTGTTTCCTTCTCAGTGAAACGGGGACACAGGATGCTCTCTACTTGTGTCCTTCTTCTGGTACTAGAGGACGTGTTAGATGTGTGACAGCTCCGTGATCCCCTGATCCATTGATTCTTGACATGGCAGAGGCCCCATGTGAGGCCTTTAAAACCAGAACTCTTGAGTAACTCCCAGATTTGGAGAAAATCGAACTGCCATAGGAAGTGAGGGGAACTCTGGAAGGAAGTGGCCTTCTAGGGGCAAGGAGTTGGCCTCACAAAGGTCAGAAAGGGAAACGCCGGAGGGGCTGGGGTATGGTCAGGTCACAAAGAGATTTTTCTCAGCTGGAGTCTGGAACTTGCCCAAGTGGGTAAGTGAAAAATAATGCCTAAAAGATAAACTCCGACCGGAGATTTGAGACATTGGCACTTGCACCTGATGGACGTGAAAACCATGGGCATTTTCCAAGCAGTGGAGAGCCATGGCTGGGATTTATTTTAATATTAATGCTTATTGAACTGAACAGGCTAGAGGGAGACAGGCTGCCTTCTAGGCATTGAGTACAGAGTGGCCATTGGGACACTCCGGGCGTGCCTGCTTGTCTCTGCCCTCGGAGGACCACAGCTCTGAAAAAGGACTCATTGTCCTCAAGCCGGACTCTGGATGGGTGCTCTTCGTCTTTGTCCTCTCTTGCATTCCATGTTTTTGTTCCACCTTCCTTTATTCATTTTATGAGGTTTTTAGTGACGCACAGGCAGAGATTGGTAAGTACTCACGCCCGAGGTTTTCTCAGGCTACAGAGCAGTGAGTGAGTCAGAGAAACCCACCTGTAACGTCTTTGGGACCATCTGGGGTACAGGGTGCACAGGGGACCCCAAGCTGCTTATGCCCTTTGCCCCACTCTCTTGCTTTCTAGGAACAACCCTAAAGAAACCCCTGGGGACACATAGCGGTCTGTCTATGGTGCTATTCATCGCAGTGGTGTTTATAGGAAGGGATGCATTAGATAAATTATGACCCATCATATGATAGAATTGAGCCAGCTGTAAGATGCATTTTTTCTAATAAACTTGAATAATGTGGGGAAAATACTTCTGTTGAAATAAGTAAAAAATCAACTGTATATAAATAAACTAGAAATACATAGAAATTGTGTATACATGATGACCCAACTTTGTTAACTATATATGTGAAGCTATGCATCTACTAACTACTGGAAGAAAATATGCTTCAATGTTAGCATGTATTTATCTAAATGATGGAAATTTAAAGACATTTTGTTTCCCGCTTAAAGCTTTTCTATATTTTTCAAGACTTCCTACAGTCGAACTTGTATTCATTCCACAATCGGCTACTGATCTGTTTTAAGTGAAAAAACAGAAAGAAACAAGGGGGAGAAAACGGAAAATAGATCAACAAAGCCTGATGTTCTTCAGAAAGGAGGAAAAAATCCTTTTCTTATGTCCTGCATTATGCAGGCAGATCCCAGGTTGGGCTGGGGAGAAAGATGTGTGCCAAGTTGTCCAAGAGAGGCTGAGCTCAGAGGCTCAAGGTCAAATCAGCCTCCACCCCAAGGGCATTTCAAGAGGAGGAGTTCTTCCAGGTCTGCAGGGGTCCTGCCCAGCCCTGGGCTGGGAGGCCAGCCTCCAGCTATCATGCCCAGCCCTGCCCCTGCATCTGCGTGGTGACTGGGAGCCAGTTCCTAACTCTCAGAGTCTCAAATGTCCATTCCACACATGGCAAATCAAGAGCCTGAGACACACTTGCTCTGTCTTGCAGTTATGCGATTCTCCTGGATAAGAGATTTGCAGCCTGGGTGCCTGGGTGGCTCAGTGGGTTAAAGCCGCTGCCTTCGGCTCAGGTCATGATCTCAGGGTCCTGGGATCGAGGCCCGCATCGGGCTCTCTGCTCAGCGGGGAGCCTGCTTCCTCCTCTCTCTCTCTCTGCCTGCCTCTCAGCCTACTTGTGATCTGATCTCTCTGTGTCAAATAAATAAATAAAACCTTTAAAAAGAGAGAGAGAGATTTGCAGCCTTCCTTTGAGCATGCGTGCCTTTCTCCTGGACCCAAGTGTCCGATCCAGCTGTCTTCACCGCCCACGTTACAGTCCAGCTCCTCATGCTGGGGTCATCAAGGAGGCCAAAGATCAGAAAGGCGGGATTTACCTTCTTCTTCTTGCTCAGCTATAAATGACGCCATTCGGAATAATAAACCGGGGATCATTATTTTCAACCCTGCTGGAGCCCAGGGCATCGTCACCTGCTTGATTTCCCGGGGCGGGGGGTGTAAGGCGACCCCTAAGGCTCCAATCACTTCCATGTGCCCGCTGCGGAGTGCCGCCTGCTTTCTGCGTTTTGTTTTGTCTCTTTCCTCTGTCTCTTCATGGATTCTTTTGCAGGGACTCCGTTCTGTCCCTTCTGCAATAACCCATGCTCTGGGTGAGCGTCTGTCCCATCTGTGTTCTCTCAGAAAGTCCAGAGGCAGCTGCTGCGCTCAGATTCCGCGGCTCTGCCCCACACTGAAGGGGGGTCAGTTTCCATTCCAGTCACCCACCGAGGGAGCCACCACTCTCTGTCCTTTCGTTTGGCCCTTGATTACCAAGAAGATGGGGATCCACAAAATCACCTGCTTTCCCGATGAGGCGATGAGAAGGATCAACTGGGTTTTTCTCGGGTAAAAGAGCTCTGAGACTTTCGAGGTCTTGTGCAGGGGTTAACTGTAGTTATTATTAGCCGGGAGATGGTCATGACTCACAGGATACAATTAGAGACTAATTCCCGCTAAATCCCATGGCCCTGGCCACAGCTGTGGTGAAAACAGGCCCCAGGGCGGCTGGCATGACCGCGGAATAGAGCGACCGCGCAGGGGGAGGGGAGGGAGGACCGGCAGGCGCAGGCCGAGGGGCGGCGTGGAGGTGGCAGCGCGCAGGTGTGCCTCACCTGCACCACGCCTCCCGTCTGGGCGAGCTCCCGGCGGGGCGCACACACAGCGCCTGCTCGGGACGTGCTAAGGCGGCCCAGTCCTGTAGGTGTGTGTGTTTGTCAACTCTCACTTGGAGGGTGCCTATCCCAATTCCGGTTGAGAGTGGAACACAAACTTTAAAATCTGTTGTGAGCGGGATCGAGAGGTGATGTGGGTGCAACTTTGAGTCTGGCATGCCTGGTGTTTGAGGAGGTAAGCTAACCTCCCCGGGACTCAGTTTCCTCAACTGCAACATAACAAGAGAACCGGCCTGATTGGATGGTAGTCTGTTGGAAATGAATTAATCCATGGAAGCCCCCTTGCCTAGGGTCTGGCACAGAAGAAATATTAGCTGTCATGATTATAATGATGCACACAATTTCAATGTCTTTAGCTATAGTCCAAGAGCCTTTGGTTCTCTTGTTCTTGGAACAGTTGCTGTGCCTTCCTGTCACAGATGGACACAGAGCAGGTGACCAGAAATCAGCCAGGAGACACTAGGGAGATCTTGCAGGCAGTGTGCCCAGACCATGAAAAATGAATAGTGGCATTGGCGACCCCACTCCCAGCAAGCCTCAGACGAGGGAGGGCTTCACGCAGTGCCCATGGGAAAGCAAGATGCAAGGCAGGAGGAGCGGGTGGGCCAGACACCACGAGGCAGGGAAGTCCAGCCACCATGGCAGATTTGCAACCCAAAAAACAACCTCTCTGCTCCACCCATGCCCCCAGACTTCGCTGGACCTCACTCCTCAGGTTCTGAGAAGACTAAAGTGAACCAAGACAAAGATGAGCTTTGCGGGACGCATTGCTTTCACCAAGGGGAGCATGTCCCTTGGGCGAGGGGCTGGGAAGGTTCTTGCACTCAAGCCTTGGGAGATGAGACACAGTTGTAGCCAAACCTCCACCCACATGACTAATCCCCATGCAGAGGACAATGAGTTAGGAGGGCCAGGCACAAAGGATGGAGAAACCTCTGTCAGCTCTGGTGGAAGAATCTGGAATGGTTTTCTGCGTTCTAGCTGGGTTTTTGTTGGGGGTCGGATATAAAATGCTTCAAGTAAAGGGAAGGGGAAAGGGCATTCCAGGAAGAGGTACGAGGAAAGGAAGGATCCAGGACATACTCAGGGAACATTTATTCATTCCTTTGCATATACGAGCACCTAATAAATGCTAGGTGCATGTGGCGATAAGTAAGCAATGGCCCCTCCATTCAAGGCGTTCCTACAAAGCAGGCAGAGACTCAGGAGAACAAGGGACAGAGGACTCAGTGGAATCACGCCGTCTACTAAGGCCTGCAGAGACTTTGGGCCACAGGACCAACTGTCTGGGTTTGCTCAGAATTGGCCCAGTTTTAGAATCCCAGGTCCTGTATTGTGGGGAAACGCCGCAGGTGCCTGCAAACCAGGGCAGTTACTCCCCCTGCTTGGGGCTTGGTGTTACGGGCTGAATTGTGTCCCCCCAAATTCCCACATTGAACTTCTAGCTCCCAGTACCTTGGGATGTGGTTGTATTTGGAAATAAGGTCTTTAAAGAAGTAACTAAAGTAAGGTTATTAGGGTTAGGCCCTACACCAAAATGATCGGTGTCCTCATAAGACAAGGAGGTCGGGACACAGATACACACCCAGGAAAGACCATGTGATGACACCGGGAAAAGGCAGCCATTTGGAAGCCAAGCACAGGGACCTGGGGCAGATCCTCTCCTCACAGCTCTTGGAGGGACCCAACCTTGCCCACACCTCGATCTCAGTCTTTCCAGCCTTCAGAACTGCGCTAGAATAAATATATCTGTTGTTTAAGCCTCCGCCCCCAGACCGTGGTGTTTTGTTTCGGCAGCCCTTGCAAACTCATGCACTTGGAGAGAGGCAGCCCTGAGATGAGAGAAGGGCCACTTGTCCAAGGGCCGCAGCCTGTGAGAGAGCGCACACGTGGTGTTGTGGTTTAGTGAAACACCAGTGTAGGTGGTTAGGCGTTAGACACAGACAGGACTCCGGTAATGAAGGCCATATGTGCAGAACTGGGGACTTTGGGAATTGTCTTCAGGACAAGGGATTCTGGAATGGGATGTGGGGCCCGAGACATCTGAGCTGGTTAGAGTTTCAGCCGAATCCCCCGCTGGGGCAACGGGCCTAGATAGACCCAACTGAGAGACCCAGCTGCTGCCCACGGAGCAGAGCGGAGCGGCTCAGAATCCCACAGGAAGGGCTCTGCTTCCAGCTTCATCTCTTCCTGATGGATGCCTGAGGCAAGTTCCTCCTGGTGAACAGAACCATGAGGTGTTGTCTTCACGGCCCACTGCTCTGGCAGGAGCGGTCTCACCTGGAGTTCGAATGTGGACTGTGAGGACAGAACCCCCGCAGGGAACTTCCCTCTCCTCCTCCGAAGGAACTGCAGGGGGAGGGCGGGACGGTTTCAGCCTTACCCATGCTGAGCCCACAGGGCCCTGGGGTCACCTCCGTTCTGGGAACCCCGCCTTCGTCCTGGTGGAGGGATGCCCCTGGCTAGCTCAGCCACAGGCGCTGAGCAGAGAAAGGAGGGCAAGGTCAGCCGTCCCACCACTCTGCCCCCCCCCCAGAAGCTGAGCACACGCAGAGGACAACTGCCAGTGGGGGAAAGTTCTTTGACCTTCATTCTTGGCTCGAAAAAGAAAAATTGTTGAAACAAGTAGGGAATGTGGTAACTTTGAGGAAGGTTAGAGAGAAAAAATAGAGATGTTACCTAAGACGTTTCCAGGCCAGACCTTTCAGGTGGCACAGAGTCTCATACCTGGGATTCTGGAAAGCCGTCCTTGTCCCATTCACTTGGTGGCCTGTGCGGGGACACTGGTAAATGTGCTAGGCTTCCAGTTCAGGTCAGAGGGCGGACAGCTGTCAGAGACGACTCTGGTCCCAGTGCATTAAAGACCAGGCTCTGCCACTTGTGCTCCTAAGTGGTTGGAAATCCACTTGGAAGTGTCTGTCTGCACCTCAGTGAGTCCTTAAGGGCCAGTTTACATGCTGATCAGTGCCTGGATCATTTGGTAGTAGAAAGGCTAAGTTTTCAATGACCAGCATGCAGATTTACCAAAAACATTGTAAAAATTATTTACTGAAGCTTCCAGTGATTTATATTGGGTGGATGGGCAAGGCCTAAGGGAGATGTAGGAGTTGGGGCTCCGGGGACCCAAGGTCCACATATTTTCCTGCTACCTCCAGTCCTTCCCTCTCTGAGTCACGCTGTGCAGGTGGGACCATGTGCTGACCATCCTTTGATATTCCTCCATTAGAGAATTCCTCCGCGTCTCAGTCCCCTCCAGGATCCCCACCGTGGCACAAATGGAACATTCCTGACGATATCAATAAGCTGGTAAAATCATCACATCCAGTAAGAACTGCCAAACACTCTATCAAGAGCCAAACACGTTGTTGACAAATCTGTGTATTCGATATGTTCACTGAATTAGTCATTAGGCAAATTGATTCATTACATAATTGGCTTTTCCTGCAGTGGAGAAGCTAGTCGTAGCCCAGAGAAAGAGACCAAGAAATCTGCAAGGCTGCAGTGGGGAGCCAGGCCTAGAGCTGGGAGACAGCAGTGCCAGGAGAGTGTGGGGAGGAAGGAGGGAGAGACATTCATTTCTTAGTGCCTGAGGATGCATGGCCTTTACTAGTCACAGAGAGTCAAGAAAAGTCTCCCCCTCTTTTTCCTCATTTGATCTTCACACCATCTGGTGAAGCAGGCCAGTCTTTTCATTCCATTTGCAGACGAATAGACAGGCCTAGAGATGTGGTTTTCCAAGATGATCAAGTGAATGCTTCCTAAACCTCAGAACTCAAACCCAATTCTTTAAACGCTAAGCTCCATGTTCTGGTCCATCTCGGAGAAAAATGGACAGTGGAGGAGAGGAGCCGGCGCTTGTCTTAATTCACCACTGTGTTCTCACTGCCCTCTACGTGGTAGGTACACACAGAGCAGATGTATCTTGAATAAATTAATGATTAAGAATGATGCTGGTGCTAACAAGGATGATAATAATAAAAATAGCTAATATATTTGAGCATGCAGGAATTATCTCATTTAATGTTCAACCATATGTGATACATCACATTATTAAATCCCTTCGGCAGAGGTGGTTTAGAAAAGTCAGTGGGCTTCAGGCAGAGCCAAGAGGCCTTGTAATGAGGCATGGGAAGCCAAGAGAATATGCTTGACCAGCAATGCTCCTCCCCAGGCAAACTGCGGAGAGTAGCTTGATTGCGTAACAGGAAACCGCGTCTGTAACTTAACCCCTGAGTCCTCGGTTTGTACTCAGATTCTTGGACCACGTGCTTCAAATATTTAGAGAAATTCTAAGTCACGAACTGTGCCCGTGAGGTCTGGGGGGGGGGGAGCGGGGGTTTGCTGTGAGGGCAGGCTCTCCTCCTACAGTAATCCGGTTGTGCATTACCTCTCCTGGGGGACCAGTGTCTGCGCTCTCATTTCAGCCTACCCAGGACACCGCAACCAGGGTGATCCATTCTAAGAGGGCACAGAGCATAGCACACTCTGCTCAAACCTGCCGTGAGACTCCCAGATAGCTGGGCAGAGGATCTCAAACCCAAGCCTGCACTGGAATTGCCTACCGGGCTTGTTAAAACACAGGTTGCTGGGCCCTATGCCCAGAGTTTCTGATTCAATAGGGCTGGGGTGGGGAGAAGAATTTGTATTTCTTGCAAGTTCCCAGGTGATGCTGATGCCTCCCATTTTGCAGGGCCGGGGACTGCCCTTTGCAAAGTGCGGCTCTAAGTGAAAGCAAAAGGCCTCTACCTGACATTTGAGCACACTCTTAATCAGGGGGCGGTCCAGGTCTCCTGCATTTCTTCCAAGCATCTCTTTCTGCACATTCAGCTGCTGTTAGTCGGGGCTGCCATGCATGTTCTTGCCTCTGTATATTCACTTGTCCTGTGTCTGCCAGGAATGCCGGAACCCCTCTACCTTCCTCCAAGACCCAGAGATCATGACCTGAGCTGAAATCAAGAGTCGGATGCTCAATCGACTGAGCCAGCCAGGCGCCTGTCTCTGTGCATTCTTATCTTACACAGATCCTCTCCAATCCACCTGTTCCAGAAAGCCCTTTCTGAGCCCTCTCAGCAGGACATGTTCATTCCTTCCTTTCTTTTGGAAGAGCCTATCAAGTCTCTCCTCTGCTCCTTACTATCTGTGTGAACCACTGTAATCAGCTCAGCAAACGAAGGCCTTGGGATCCTCATTTGTAGGATGAGAAAAAGAAATTCAGGGTGCGGTCATTTCTAGACCTGTCTGAAAGTGCTTTGACACTCCTCTTATGGGTATATGGTCTGGTCTTAGTGCCCCACTTGTAGCAAATTAAATGCAGTGGAAACGATGCTACATGGTTCTGAAGTGAGGTCATAAGAGGCCATACAGCCTCTGCCTGGTCCTCTTGGGAGGTTCTTTCTTGGAATCCCGCTGCTCTTCATGAGCAAGCCAATACAGATGTTCCACCCGACAGCCCCAGTTGAGGTCCCATCCAGTCCCTCATCAACAGCAGGACTTGTGAGTGAGTGACCTTCAAGGTGACTCCTACCCTCCTAGCTGAGACTGGGCTCCCAGAACCACAAGAATGAATGATGCAATGGTTGGCGTTGCTTCACGCCCCAGGGTTGGGAAGATTTGTGCAGCAACAACAGATAACTACTTTATGTGCTTATTTTAAGAGTTAAAGGAGACAATGAAAGAATTTTGAGTATGACCCAGGATACAGTAAACACACTGAGAGGAGTCCATCCTGTGGCTCGTGGCCTTGATTATCCCACCAATCTGACCCACATTAGAATTTCAGGGTTTGCCCATATATACTCTCCCAAGTTGCCTAGGTTGACCAGATGCTTAGATCCATGGTATATGTGCTCCAGGCTTCTCCCAAAGTTCAGGGCAAGGCAGCAGTTCACCTGGCAGTTGGTCCTACCTGAGACCTAGGACAAACATGACCTTGACTGTCCCCATCTTGTCTCTAGGAGGGAAAGCCGTGCCATAGTATCAGGGCTCTGGGCACAGATGTGCTTCTTTACCCAGCTTCCTAGACAATTGTCAGGAAACTACCCTGTCTGTGATCCTAGTTCTCAAAGGGCCATTACAAATTTTGCAGAGTGCGGTTGTAGGATATGGGTCCATATTCCTTGACACCTCCCACCATGAATCTGGATTTGACCATCACAGGGCAGTGATGTCCTCTGACTTCTGGAGCTCAGCCAAAGAAGGCCTGGATGCTTTAGCCTTCATCTCTTCCAGTAACCTCCCTTGAGATTATCCCTCTCTGGTCCCTACATATTAGGATTTTCTAGAGAAAAAGAACTAGATATACAGACATATATGTAGACATATAGAAAGAGACAGAGAGAGATGTAATGTTAAGGAACTGGCTCACACTATTGCAGAGGCTGGCAAATCCAAAATCAGAGGAAACTGGCAGGCTGAAGACCCAGGGAAGAATTGGTGTTGCACTTTTGAGTTTCAGGGCAATTCGAAGGCAGAATCCCTTCTTGGGGGTGGGGTGGGGAGGGTTAGTCTTTTTTTTTTTTCTCTTGAGGTCTTCAACTGATGAGATGTGACCCACCCACATTATAGAGTACTATGCTTTATTCAGTTTACTGATTTAAATGTTAATCTCATCTAAAAGAAAAAAAAAAACACCTCTCAGTGACATCTATACTAGCATTTGACCAAATATCTGTGCACTGTGGCTTAGTCAGGTTGACACATAAAATTAACCATCACAGGTGCTCTCTCTTGGAATCCAGCTACCGGGCTGCAAGCCACCCAATCCACATGGCAAGGAGGAGGCCCTGTGGTCAGCTGGCACAGCAGATCCTAGCCTGTCAGCCACCCAGCTCAGGGGTCGGAGTGAAGGCACTTCCAGATGAGCCCAGTCCAGCCCCCAGCTGCAAGCTTCACTTCTGGCCATTCAAGTCTTCCCGGCTGTGGCCCCAGAGATCGTGAAGGGGAGAAAAGCTACTTCCTTCTGCCCTGTTCAAACACTACCTATGTAATATGTGAGAGAGCAAAATGGGAGTGGTTTCATGTCACCGCATTTTGGGGTTGTTTGACAGAGAGTAACACATAACTGGAATACTAAACTCTTTAGAAGGAAAATTCTGATGTAGCCCTCAGATTAGCTAAGGAAAGATTTTGTTCATATTGCTGAAAGCCACAGCTCCCCAAACAGTCCTCATTAAACCGAATCATCAGGCTTCTCATCTCTTCCTGTCTCATCTTTCTTTGTTTTTCTTCCCCAGAAATCCAACCTTCCCTGAACCATCCCAAGAGATCTCAATTTCAAGCATTAACTCCCCAGTCCCTCTCGTTTCATTTGCTTATGTGCCTCTGAACCCTCGACAAACCAGGTCTGTTGGATGGATCGGTTTAAAGTTTAAAGAATCCAATTAGGTACAGGCTATAGAATCTTTATTTGATAAATAACTTAGCTGAGAACATGCTGGGGGTGGCTCTATTAATGAAAAGAAAGAAATGTCATAATTACTGGAGTTAGGGAGGGATTCTTTCCATCTACAAGGGCTCTCTTGTGAATTTCACGGTCAGTCCCGAGCTGGCCCAGAGCCCACCTGTAATGAAGGACATTGGGAGCATATAAAAATAATAAGATAGCTTTGGAGGGAAATGCATTTCTGTAGGAAGGGAAGAGGATGCAAGGGGCTATTTGTTTCCCAGTTCCCACCACCCGGGCTGGTGTAAAGAGCCATGCCCACTTTTGCAGAAGGAAAGGGAGGGTATGGATGGAAAACATGGCTCTCCAAATTCTGACACAGAAGAGGTTCATCTAGGTCTTTCTTTTTAAGTTTTTCTGGGAAACACGCTTAGAAAACTGCCACTACAAACTTGGTGTATCTAACATATAAAAAAATCGATAAAATAATTGAAAAAATTCAGTAGGCCAAGTCATGCTCCTTTCTACTTGGGCATACACGAGTCACAATCCAGCTGAGAGAGGCAGGGGTGACTGTCAAATGGATTGCAGGAAGGGGAATCCTGACTCCACTTTTTTCTCTGGGGGGATCACAGAGCCCCTAGTTCTGGTCCAGACTCAGCTCTTGGTGTCATTTAGTAAGGCAGGCAGAACGGCAAGCTGCCAAAAGGGCTTAGACACTCTGATCAAGACCTTGAGTGCATAAAGCTGGGAGGGATTTCAAATGCCTTGGGTGTCAGAACCAAGATCCCCAAATTAACTTGGCCAACCCAGAAAAATGGGGAAAATGTAGCAAAATGAAAACCCTCCTGCAGAGAAGACTAGAGAGAACTTGAAAGCCTTAGGCATCCATCAGCCATGCCTATGAGGGTTGCCTGGAAGGTTCTGAGAACCTGGGGTATATAGAGCCACTGCAGGCCTGTAAGTGCATGGGAGTTCTCCTCTGCACTGCTCAGGGACCAGCACTTTCACACACACAGGGACGGTAGGTCCCAGTGGCCAAAGACAGGGAGACCCTGAGCCAACGGGTGTGCACCCTGGCGGAGGAGCAGCCGAGACCTAGCTTCCCAGCCAGACCTACCATCTCTCCTGCTTAGTTACTAGCACAGCTTCAGGGCATAACTTGTTTTGTTGTTGTTGTTGTTTTCTGCTTTTTTCCATTTAACTTTCTGCACTTTCTTTCCTTCCAGGGAGGGCTCAGAAACACCAAACTGACACAGATTCCTCTGAATTTCCTGCACATTGTTAAGTTGTCCCTGGGGCTCTTTGGGGGAAGAATCCTAAGGGTTTTTTTGGAGGGCGTGGGGCACACTCTCAATGGTTAAAAAAATACACATTCTAAACTTTTTTTTTTTAAATGAATCAATAGTTCTTAGAGTCAGATGCATACCACCTACCTTCTGGGTTGAAAAAGTGGCTTTTTAACACAGGGTCACCTGGAACCTGACAGAACAGGACATGCTTTCAAATTTCAATAAACTGGGGAAGGAGGGAACTGGGATTTCAGGGACTTAAAGGAAATGGCAGAAACCTGCCTGTGAACTCTTAATTATTGTATTGAATGTTGAAACTCACGATTATTTTTAATGAGCTAGGGTAATGGATCCAAGGTTTTAAAATACCAAAATTGCTTAACTGGGAATAAAGGCATAGTGCACATTTGAAAGGCAATTATTGATTTCTGCTCTGGGTTTCTTATGAAAGGTCCTGGGCGTACTGACCTCCGGGCAGGGGCTGGTGAGGCGGGGCTCTCTTCCCTAGAGACCCTTCTCTTTTAAGGGAGGTTCACAGTGGGGTCTGAGGATGACTTGCCTTTTAGCCATTGATCTGGATGCCTGGGGGAAGGCAGTGGGAAAAATGAGGGGGGGCTGGGGTGGTCTCCTGAAGTTTGATCACAGGAGGGTGGATATTCCTCTCTACACCGCCCCCCCCCCGGGTGGGGGTGCTGCTGGCTGATGTTTCCTGGTACAGCCATAGCTGCTTCTCCAAGAAGCTGCTTTCTGAGCAAGGGCTAAGTACTGGGTGCACAGTAAAGGCACATGGAAGGGGGTTTTCAAAAAGAGGTTTCAAGTATTACATGACCTGGGCCCTCAAGAATGGGTAGGATTTGAACGTGTGGAGAAATCACTCCTCAGTTGGGGGAAGAGCAAAGGGGAGCCTGTGGGGCGGGCACTGGGAAGACTCAAACCGGAAGACAAGGGAAGGGGGAGGTCCGCCTGGAGAGCGGGCTGCGCACAGACTGGGAAAGCCCTGGAATGACAGATCGAAGGACCTGTTATTATGTTTTCTGGTTTGGAGAACAGTTAATAATGTTTAGGTGAGAGCCCAGGAGAACAGAGGAGTGATTCACTGGGGCGTCGGCACCTGCTCCCTGCTCACCCCTCCCCCAGGCCGCAGCATGGGTTGGGGGAGGGGATGGAGTGGTGGAGGGGGAGGAATACCTGCCTCACATGGTGACCTGGAATAGCAGGTGAGCTGATGTATGTGATGTGTACGTAAGGGTTTTTTGGAAGCGGTGGGGACTACTCGGTGCCTCAGTGGGGCACTCTCACACGAGCACGGGGCCGGCACACACAGTAGGACCTGTGTGTACATGTCAAAGAATAGAAAACCTTGGCTTGAGAAGGATGTAACAGGCAAAGGGGAACTGAAGAGGGGGACAATAAAGGTATCACTGCAGGTGTGGTCCAAAGAAGGTGAGGCTGAGGCGCGGCGGCCGGGAGAGCAGGGAGGATGGCAGGGCTGGGGCTCCCGGCTTCACACTGCATGGTTGCCAACAGATGGGGGGTGGCGGCCATGGTCAACTCCTTCTGTCCTCGAGCAACCACCGGACACCTCCTGCATGCAAAGAACCAAGTGATGTGTAGGGAGACAGGGGAATGGAGCAGAAGCAAACCAGTGCTTCTCCAAAGCAATTTTCCTCTTGCTTCTTATCTTTGACGTTTTCCTCTCTAGCTCTGTATATTGCTTGGTGAACAAAGGCCAGATTTTAGTAAGTTTGAGATGTCAGGGGGCATGGGGCTGGAGGAGGCCCCATGAAATAGAAAATGGGGGACTGGATTTTGGAAGTGAAATGGGGACAGAGTGCAGATTTAAGAGTGATTCACGTGGACCAATTGGAATAGTTGAGCTCTGCAAGGTGGAGAGTGGAGGGAGGAGGGAGAAGAGGGCTGGGGAGATAGTCAAGGATGGGACTAAACCCCTTTGTTCTCTTCCTGAGCTTCACGTGCAACTCTGTGAAGAGACAGGACAGCGCACTGCCCTGTGGGCCTGTAGCCGGCACTCGGTTGCCCCAGTAGGCTGAACGGGTCCTCCTGGGAGGACCACCTTTGCAAACACCCTCAGTCTCGGGAGCTCTAAGCTGTCCATCCTGTCATGGCCCACACACGTTTCCCTGCTTCGCAGCCGCCAAAGTAATTGTCTTAATTATTTTAATTAAATAATTTTCTTAATTTTTAAACAAAACACACCTGTGCGCTTAAATGCGTGTAATCCCCAGGATATATATTGGTTGACTTAGAAGGTTCTGTTAGTATCCATGTTTGAAGTCATTCAGGACTCAGATACCAACTAGAAATGTGTATTCTCCATCCCCACCTCTCTCCACCCCGCTCAGGCAATGGGGACATCTACCAAAACTGTTTGTGTTAGATGTATAAATGGAGCAATGGAGAATCAGCTGAGAACAAAAAGAAACAGAACAAGGACCAGCATTGCCTTGGGGGTTCAGCAGCCCTCGGCTTTCTCTTCTAGACACCAGCAGCACCAGAAGGAGCTCCGTCCCTTTACATTTTCTGTCCTTGCCTCTCTGCTCCTGGAGGTCGCATCTCCTCCCTCTGCCCAACTTTGGAAGGAAGCCCTCAATTCCCAGACCTCTCCCACCGCCGTAAAGATGCCATGAGTGGGATCAGGGAAGGAGAGAGAAGATTCTGCAAAATAGAGTCTCTGTGCTCTTAGGAAGGGGGAATGGATGCTGGGATATCTGAAAACAGCAATATTCACTGAGGATATCCAAGGAGCTCTTCATAGGCACCCGGGACCCTGGGTGGAGCCGAAGACCAAAGGCCCTCACTGGCCCAGGCCCAGAGGCCTCCAGGAAGACCTGAAGCAGTCTGAGCTTTTGGGAAGCAGTATGTGAGCCTCCCAGAGAACCCACGAGGAAAACCTGTGCTTCTGGGAGGCAGTCACGTTCAAGCAGATATTTTCAATTCATTGAGGCATGATTTGACAAATGCCATGGCCTCATTCACTCAGTCTCTTTCTAATTCCCTTCTTATAGAGGCCCCAGCCTCTGCCAACCTCTGAGTCATTCTTCGAGACCAAGTCAGTCATGGCCATGCCCCATAGAGATCAGCATTGCCCTCCCCCGAGAGCTGATGGCCCCCGGCGGGCTGCTAGGACCCAGGACATCACCTGGGGACCCTGGGACCTTCATGACCTGGAGAGAGGGGAAGAGAGAGTCACAGACCTGGGACACAAGCCCTGCAGCCTCTGACCCCGAGCAGAAGAGGGTTTCTGTGGTCTCCCTAGGGAGCCTGGCCCGGTGGCAAATCCCCTACCACCAGCACGGCTCACCTGAGGAGCTCTGCATCACAGCTGAGTGAGTGCCAGCTCTCAGCTTCCCAGAGGAAGAAGTTTCTGGGCGGTTTTCCTGATCCATGGCAAATGTAACCCGCTTTCTTCTCAGGGCCTGTGGGAAGGGAAGTTTGCTTTGGCAAACAGGATTGGGGCTGGCAAGTCCAAAATTTACAAGACAGGCCGGCAGACTGGAAATTCCCACAGGAGTTGGTGTTGCAGTCTTGAGTCCAAAGGCAGCCTGGAGACAGACACTTTCCTCTTCAGAGGACCTCAATTATTTCTCTTAAGTTCTTCAACTGATTAGATGAGACCCACCCACATTATGGAGAATAATGTGTTCTATTCAGTCTACTGATTTAAACGTTCATCACACCCCAAAAATACCCTCTCAGCAACATCTAGATTAGTGTTTGACCAAACAAGTGGGCACCATCAAGTTAACAACTAAAATTAATGATCACAATTTCTATTTCTTTGTATGTGAAAGGGACTAAGAATCGAACCCTCTCCCTACAGTTGTTGGGACAATGGAAAGGGCTACTCGGTAGTGCTGAGACAATTGCTGGCACGCATCTGTACCGGGTAAGCATGAGCTGTCTTCGCCCGTTTCCGCCATCCTGGTGGAGATGCCAAGGGCATCTCTGATACACTTGATTACAGCCATGCACACACTGATGTGAGGTCATCGGAGGGGTCCCTGAGGTCAGGTAGAGGGAGATACTTCAGTGCACTGCTTGGCCTGTTTCCCCAGCTCCACCTTTTATGAATCTCACCTCTGCCACTTCAAATTTCCTGTCTTTCCCGAAAGGAGCCAGGGCTGTTCCTCCCCTGCTCCTTGTACCTCTGTCCCCCAAGGGCCAAGCCTCCATGGGCTGTGACATGGCATGGGTGGTTGTGCAGGTTGGGCACTGTGCTCTTCTCCCACTCCCACAGCTTCATTGTACAACATCTTGCTCCTTTCCATGTCTGTTTTCTACCCATTCCCCAAGGTCCTCAAAGTCCAAGGACGTGTCCTTACTGTGAGGCTGCTTTGCATGGTGGTTATGGGCAAAGGCTGGGGCATCAGCAGATGCTAGTAGGCTCTGCCACCTAATGACTAAATGGCATTTGGACTTGACCCAACTTCATTGAGCCTCAGGTGCTCCATCTGTAAAATGGGAATAACATCCACCATGGGGGACTGTGGGAAGAATAAAGGAGGTAGGTGGATAAAGCAAGTGATTGATAATCTTTGGCTGTTACTACTCATCTCAGCAGGCCCTGCGTATAGCTCAGGCCCCAGCATGTGCTAGCAAATGCCTCAGTTATGTTCAACAAATCTGCGTCGAAGAAGTGGAAGGTACATCTTTGCTTTGTGCTGGGTGCTTGGAACAAGTGGAAAGTCTGTGCAGGGAGCACACAGGTTTTCTTGGGACTACTGGCCACATGATTTTACCCACCTGTCTACTTGGATGTGCCAGGTAAAGTAGACAACTGTGTAGTCTGATTTCCCCGTGGGCCCATGCATTCTGCTCACAGATAACTTGCTTGTCTTGTTCCTCCTGAGCTTAGTCAATAACCCTGAGAGGTTGATACTCTCATTCTCCCCATTTTACAGATGGAAAAACTGGGGTTTAAAATACTGAAGGCCCTGCTGGAGGCCATGTGGCTAGCTACTAGCAATGTGGTCTCACTTTTGCTCTCCAACACCACCTTCCCTTGGAGAACAGGGTTGCCAGGCCCCATGTGAAGGCCAACATGACCAGCCCAGCGTGGCAGAAACTCCCAAAATGGTCTCTGTGTTCCGAAGGCCCAGGGTGGGCTGCTATGGGTGCCTGGAGGACCACGTGCTTGTTCCTGGGGGACGAGGGACACGACACCCCCTGTTCACCTTCCCACTGCCCAAGCTCTGGCCGCCTTCCCGGGGAGGACAGCATGTGCTAGAAGAGGGAATTTCTGATGAGACCCATTTCATCAGAAGGAGAGTGTTTCTGACTTGGGTGTTTTCAAGCAAGGAGTGCACAGAAGTTCCAAATTATGAAACTTTATCAATTAGTGCCTTCAAAATATCTCTAGCTTTCAATAGTCCCATTCTTGCATAATCAATTAACTTCAGAGAATTTTATAATCACTCAGTTCTTTGTTTCTTCTTCCATGTGTCACCCTCTCCTTCCCTTCCCTCTCCTTCTTTTGTTCCATTTTTTACCTTTTTCTCTTTCGTATTTCTGTTCCCCCCTTCCTCCTCTGTATCTCTCTCTCTTTCTCTCTTCTCCCACCCCTCTCCTGCATGGTGATTGAGTCAGGAAGGAGGCAAGTGTGAAATTCATTTTCCTGTATCAGAGCTGAGGCCTCAAACTAGGAGAGAAAATGTCTGGGACAAAGAGACCTACAAGGGCTTAGGGCTTATCAAAGGCAGTGGACTTCCTGTTTATACAACTCTCCTTCCCCGGGGAGGCCCGGCCGGAGCCCGGCCAGCTGTGGCCTGGGCAAGCCGCCTAGCTCCAAAGCCCAGGGTCCCACCAGTTGGTGTCAAGCCCGGCCTCTTCTCCTTGATCCCAGGCCTGCTGGAATCCCCAGTGCCCGTGCCTCCCCCACGCTCCCCACACCTGAATGCTTCTGAGCATGCGTGGCTTTCAGACCCCAGGCCTGCGCTGGACAGAAGGATGTGTGGGCATTTCTGCCTCCATGAGCCCTGTCGTTCAGCGGGTCCACTGGGCAGCATGGTGGCTTGGCCTCCTGGCTCCTCTGTTCTGGAGCTAGGACCCCACGTCTCTACACTGGGCAATCATTCATCATCCAGGCCTCACACATTTATGACATGACTACTGTGTGCTCTACACTGGTGTTCTAGGGCCCCGGTGATACCGATGGAAAACGATAAGGCTCTGTCCTTATACATTTACTTCCACGGACAGACAATTAATAAAAAAAACCAAATTATCTGCCTAGTTTTGCACCCTTTGCATCCTTTGCACCTGATTGCCTAAAAGTGAGGGACAAGGGGCTGACGTGGAGATGGTGGTCCGCCTGCTGTGATCAGGGGAGGCCTCTCTGAGGGGTTTCCTTAAGTTGAGGGGGAAGAGGGGGCAGCTGTGGGAAGATGAGGGGACAGTGCTCCAGGCAAAGGAAACAGTCAGTGCAAATGTCCTGAGACGGGAGCAAGCTGGGCTTGGCCAAGGGACACAGAAGCCGCTAGGGAGGCTGGATGGCAGGAAGTGGGGAGAGGGGTGGTTTGGGTGAGCACTGGAAGGTAACCAGAGGCGGAGCTCCTCGGGCCTGTGGGCTCTGGGGAGGTGGTGGGATTTTATGCTAAAAGTGCATGCGTGCGCGCACACACACACACGTGGAGAATTTTACTCGGGGAGAAATGTTTGAAAGAACTTATGTTTTAAAGCTCAAACTAGCTGGCAGGCGCTGTGGAACACCCAGCAGAGGTGGGAAGAAGGTACGGTGCCGTCAGGAACCCTGGTGTTCATCATGCATTGTGTCCCAGACCTAGGGCGATATGGTGGAGAGCGTGGAACTGAGCCCTGATCTACACAGATGCTGCAAATGTGCTCTTCTTGGTTTTCCTGTGGCCTTGGGCTGCACATGAGCAGAAGGGAGTGGACGGATGCGAGAAGGGGGCAAAGACTGTGGCGCTCCAGCTGTCCCTCGAGCGTCGTCCTGAAAGCCTCCCTTGCAAGCGTTGTCTCCTGGCCCAGGATGGACGGTGCTCGTCTTCGGTCTTTCAGGCCGGGACCCATATAGCTTCCGGCACTTTCCTAGCTTCCTGTCTGCTGGTGCCCTTACGGTGGGCATCCAGCTCCCTGTGCTGACTCACGAAGGCTTCGGTGGAGTCTCCCGAGTGGTTAGGTGGACAGCAAGGACAAGGTACAGTTACGGGGAACTGGCCGACGTGCGGGGATTCAGCCTGAATCTCATTCAGGAAAAGATTCGTCCTGAATAGCAGACATTTAAAAGGGTCCTAACACCGCCCTGAGCCAGTCTCAGAGCCCTCAGGTGACCTACAGCAAGAGGCTTGTCCCAAATGGACCCCCCTCCCCAGGCTGGCAACTGGTGCCTTGGGAACCCAAGAAGGGGTCTTTCTTCCTCAGACATCAAGTGGTAATGTCTCTGTATATGGGGTGAACTTTGATTGCAGATGCCCAGACTGCAGATTTTCTGTGAACAGAGACAAAGACCTGAGTAAGAGGCCTTCGCTACCCCAAGGCAGAGCAAGTGGGACCTCAGGTAGTCTGGGCCACACGGGAGAGGACGGACAGAATAAAGCCTGAAGACCATGAGGAAAGCCCAGGACAGCCCTCGACACAAATGTCCCCCGGGCTCACTCGCCCTGTGAAAAAGAAACTAGAAGTAAGCATACCACAACCCCCCTTACTGTGCTTATTAATTGCTTTCTCTGTAGAGTAGCATTTATACTTACAATGAAAATTATCTCCATATTTTGAGCGCTTCCTGGGTGCTTATTATGCTAAACATTTAGCATTTTAAATGCTAAACATTTAAACATTATCTCATTTGCTTCTCCCCACAAGCAATACTCTGTCAATGACAAGGTTGGGACCTGGAGAGTTTAGGTGACTTGTCTGGGGTCACACAGGCCAAGCCTGCCTGGAGCCCAGGTCTGCCCAGGTCTAACTACAGAAGTGACACAGACTAAAGTTAGAACATCTCACTCCGGAGCGGGGATTGAGTCGTGCTCAGCAAATCCTTTTGGTGCCATCCTAACTACTGAGTTAGAATCCACCTCTGGGTAGTTTTATGCAGAGATGCAAGAGTGGGGTCAGCCCCGTGTCCCCGTTGGGGCTGAAACTTGGGTCCAGAGTGAGCCACGCCAGGGGGCAACCCCCCGAACGCACAG
The DNA here is from genome assembly GCA_002007465.1 of Ailurus styani. Lineage (NCBI taxonomy): Eukaryota > Metazoa > Chordata > Mammalia > Carnivora > Ailuridae > Ailurus > Ailurus styani. The sequence goes on along the minus strand of LNAC01000602.1, from coordinate 534,797 downwards.
CACCGCAAATGCTGCTTTTCCTTGTTCATTAACTTTTTTTTTTTTTTTAAAGATTTTATTTATTTATTTGACAGAGAGAGAGAGAGAGAGAGATCACAAGTAGGCTGAGAGGCAGGCAGAGAGAGAGAGGAGAGATTCGGGCCTCTATCCCAGGACCCTGAGATCATGACCTGAGCCAAAGGCAGAGTCGTTAACCCACTGAGCCACCCAGGCGCCCTCCTTGTTCATTATCTTTGTCGTTGACTTGTAGTAAAGGGTAACATGGGCTTGTTAGACGGAATGCAGACATTATGGAAAATAGAATCTGAAAACGGGAACGTGAGTGTAGTGATCAGGGTCCCAGCAGAGAACAGATGGCTCACTCGCATTAGGGTCCTTTCAGAAGAGGTTAATAAGGAGACTCCTTACAAAGGCACAGGGGGAACACAGGGTCGCCACCCCCTGAGCAGGAAGAGGGAGCAGTCACTGGATGCAACTTCAGGGGGTAGCCCTGGACAGAGCTGCAACCTTTCAACTGCAGAAACCAGGACTGAGCTGGTCTGAAGGTTCCAGGGAATGAACATCCTGAGCCCACCTCCCCCAACATCACCTCCCGTGGGTGATGCAGATGGCAGAGCTGGCCCAGTGTCAGACCCTGGGGCAGACATCAGGCCCGGAGAAACTTCTAGAGGGAGGCAGAAGATACTCCACGCAGTCCCCCAGAATCCCATCCCAGGAAGTAACCTCTTTGGGTGGCAATGTCTCTACACACGGTCTCAGGGACTGAGTCTCCAGGACACGCACTGAACCCCGATTCTTCCTTCGGATCAAAGCCCCTGCAGCTGGCTCTGGCCTCAGTTCTGTGGGGAACAGGGTGGGATGGAGTGTGCTGGATACAGTCTGGGAGTCCCACGCACCGAATGAGGAGGCAGCAACACGGAGGCTGGGGCCACAGCCTGGAAGTGGCAAATGGGCAAGATGCCTGTGCCATCAAGGCTCCAACACTGGTCCCAGGACTCCACCCCCACCCCCCGCCCTGGAGGCCCCTTCCACCCCTCCCAGCTCTCTCCTCACTCTCCCTGCAAACTCACCTAGAGTTCTCTGTGCAGCCAGGCGAGGGCAGGTGTGATCAGGTGTGTGAGAGAGTCTGAGTTTGAGGTGGTTTTTCAACGATCCCTCTGACTTTGCTGATCGGCTGGATGGAGGCGAGGCTGGGTGGGTGGGGCTGAGGAATCACAGGTGGCTCTGGGTTTTTGGGTGACACCATGTGGCTTACGGAGGTAGAAAAACTGGGAGGGGAATTACTTGACCAGGGGAAGGTGGGTGAAAATGAGGACTTCAGTTTTATGTACGCAAAGCTTGAGATGCCTTTGACATGCAAGCAGGTGATTGAATCAATAAGTTTGCAGCTTTGCTGAGAAGTTGGGATGGAAGATACACGTGTGGGATTGTCAGTATCTTGACATCAGCGTTTGGACCTCAGCACTGCTCAGCTCTGAGGATGTTAGTGGCTGGGGCTTGGGTAGATTCACCTTTTTCTTCATTGGGTGGAATCATTCCCTATCTTCTATCTATCTATCTATCTTCTATCTAATATCTATCTATCATCCATCTTTTATCTATCATCTATCAGTGAACAAACTGAAGGGATGGGGTAACTGGGTGATGGGCATTAAGGAGGGCACTTGTTGAGTGAGCACTGGGTGTTTATGTAAATGATGAATCATTAAATTCTACTCCTGAAACCAATACTACACAATATGTTAACTAACTTGAAATTAATTAAAAAAACAAATAAACAGAGTGCAAGGAGATGAGGTACTGGAGTGTGAGCAGGGTGAGCTCTGGAAACATTGGAGCATGCAGACAGGGGCTGGCATGGGCCGGGAGCCAGGGCAGGGCACTGCACCCCATCCAAAGAGGTACTAAAGAGATACTTGAATCAGAAATCAAGATGCTAACCCCCCTGGTCTTCACGTCACCTGGATGATGTAGCCTTCACTCTCAGGGGTGCTGAGACCAACCAACAGAAGATACAGCCCAAAAATCTCAGCTCCATTTAAGGGAGAATTTCACAATAATCACATCTGGAAGAAATGCCCTAGACTCCCCTAGGAGACAGGGAGCTAGCTCCCTGAGCCGGAGGGGAGGGACAAATGCGGAGGGAGAGACCACGAGGCAGAATTAACACTCCAGAGGAGGAGTGTGTCTTTCCATCTTGCAATCTCACAGATCTCTTGGCCTACCGCTCCGGGAACAAGACACGGTCACTGTCCGCACATTCTCCAAAGCTTTTCACTTTTTAGGCCAGGGACCTGTTAGAGATGCGCCTGCTTAGGTGCATCTACATCCCAAGAAGTTCTCTGGCATTTCTCTTAATCCCTTAGATTTGAGAACCACTGGTCCAAAGCAGTGATTTCGCAGCACCAGATTACCCACGGGGTGGGGGGGGAGGATGCTGTTGCATGCGTTCCCCCCACACTCCCCGCCAAGACTCATTTCTCTGCTCACAGCCTGGGAATCCAGGTCCTACCATGCACCTCCCACTTCCCCTTGGGGGGTGCTCTGTGCCTCTCCACTTGCTTTTCACTCCTGCTTTTCTCTATTTCGTTTACTAAATCTCCTTCTTGGATTTGCCTTCTTCTCTTTTCTTTCATATACTCACTGAAAAAGTGCTAAGGCAATAATCTCCTTTCCAAACATCTATGGGGAAGAAAGTGCCAAACAAGATAGATGCTTGTGAGCCAGTCCTTTAGAGGCTGGGCACGAGCATGCTAAAAATCATATATTCCAGTTTTCCTAATGCTTCATTCTACAGTCCTGGGGAGTCACGGTGTTCTGTCTTCAACTTGTTGAAGTAAATTGTTTTCTTTCTTTAACAAAATGAATACTATGCTTTATGTTAATGTATTAACGTACATTGCAAATGCAACCACGTGAAGGTGTTTAGGGAAATATGAGCTTGCCATATTACTGAGATGATAATTCGACCAGTGAAAAATCGTCAGAGCATAGGGCCGTAGTAACAAACCAAAACAGGGGCTGCTTTGTAACTAGTTAACAGGTCACAGCTTTGCGCCCTCCTACTTGGAGTAGTGAGTTCGGTTTCCACCAGAGAGAAGGTAAAAGAACTCAGACCTGGCTCAGCGAAGGGACTTTCATCAGAGAGGCGAGACAGCGGAATGGCCAGCAGTCCTCAGAAGGTGTCCTAGCGGGGCGGGCTGGGTGCAGTGTGGAGGGAAGGGTCTGCCTCATAGGAGATGCCTCTGCACCCCAGGAAACTGGGTTAACAGGGAGGCTTCCTAGGGGAGGGGAGGGTCCCCCTGAAGGATGAATGGCCTGGTGGGAGAGAAGTCTGCGAAGAGGCCTTGGACAAAGGAAAGGTGCACTTGAGGACCCTGGAGGAGGCAGGAGGGAGCCCGTGTGATCGAGGATGGGGAAGGGAAGTGGTGGTGGAGAGGGGTGCCCTGGGAAGTTCTTGCAGGGATTCAAATAAAGGAGTGGTGAGATCCACACAGAACATTTTTATTTGGTGCCTACAAAAAACTCAGTCTTTATTGGGTACAGTGGGGGAAACGCCAAATCAAGGGAAGGCTGATGATTTTGCTCCAGAATCTAACACGTTGCTCCAGTGAAGGTGCTTTTCAATCTTCTGTGAGGAAGGCAGTCGACTGACTCCCAAATCCTAACAGTTGAAGGCAATTTAAAGGCCCTTCTCACATTGTTTAAAATTAAATGTTTGATATTATTTTATAAATTCTGTTTTCATTCATTTCGTTTGTTTGTTTTTTTCTTCCAGACTCTCAGGAAAGCTCTGTATATCTTTTCTCACCGTGGGTGACCTTCCCTGGCCACGTCCAGAGAGTCAGTTAGATTCTATGCTTCCATTTCTGAGTTTTGGGAAATGCTGGGGTCTATGAACCTGACCTTCATTGCACCAAGCATGGGGGGGACCTACCCAGAGTCACAAATCAAGGCTGGAGCTGCTCCCACTAGCTGGCAGCAGCCCCTTTGGCTAATCAAGTGTTTGGGTTTGGCTAAGATGAGATTTCTTATAAACGTCTTTAGTTCCTGCCACAATGCCAAGTCCAAACCTGCTGAAGATGCCTTTTTCTGTCTTGTTTTGTTTCGCTTTGGTGCTGAAGGGTGTGAACATGTGAACAAAAACCTCGGGGAAGGAGCATTTTAGTGTTGGGACCCTCACAAATTTGTTCCACTTTGATCTGATTTCTGTAAAACAGCTCCGGGTGCGTGGGGCGAGGGAGAGAAGGGGAAACAGAAATGATTTCCGAGCTGCATTGGGCATTTCTGTACATCCTTCGAAACAACCTCTGGGTGGGGACCAGGCTCAAGAGTGGGTGTGCGCGGACCCTGGCGAAGGGCGCCAACCATCTTATTTTTTTATTAAATAAACCTTATTTATTTATTTATTTATTTGTGGGCAGGAGGCCATCTGGCTTCTTGGAGATGGGACTTGTCTTCGCTGCAGCCGCACGGACACCGCTGGCGCTGGGGCCCCCTGGCGGGACAGCTGGTGGAAGGAATTTGCTGAAGCTGGACCCATTGGGAAGCAAGGATGATGGGGAAGCTGACTGAACTCCAAAGGACACATATGTTCAAGCCTGGGGCGGTCTGTGGTTTGTGAGCCATCAGCAAAATTAAGAAATAGTGAGATCCAGACGTAAGATTTTCAGGTCACAGGTAAAGGGGGGGAAAATGATTTTCAAACCATGTCCCGGGCAGCAGACTTATAATCAGATGTGCCCTGTATGCCTAGACCACACCAGGATGGGCAGCCCTCAGGAGCCCCTGGGTCCGGCTCGGAGGCATGGCTGTCCCAGCCTTTCTGAAGCTGCAGGTCTGGGAGCTGTTGCACATGTCAACTATAGAAACTCAGGCATTTGTTTCAATACTATGGTCAACAAGAGTTAAAATTTCTTGCATTGAATTAGTTGTGGCCTCAGGATGGATACTTAGGAGTTAGACATTTCCATGCAATTGGGCAGAGCTGGTGACTCTTGCTGACAGAACCAGGGCCAAGGGGAATAGGGCCCCACACCCCGGCTGAGTGCAGCATCTTGTGGGAAGGCTGAGCTTGGAGCTGTGGGGGACCCAGAAGAGGGCGAAGAGCAGGGATGCAGCAGGCTGAACCTGGGGTTGGTGGACTGTGGGCCTGTGTGCCGGGAAGCCAAGACCAGACCCCTAAGCACAGGAATTTGGAATGATTCCTGAACGTGACTTCATGACAACGCCCTGCCCTTGAGCGCTTCTGGGACCCTAGCAGGAGCACAGTGGGAGATGGGCCTGGGGAAAAGCTGGAATGAGGGGCCTGAGATCCTTTATCCCAGCTTGGCCTCCAGCAAAGGAAAGTCCTCAACCCAGACAGCTGAAGGGGCAAATATCACCAGGAGCACCTGGCACTTCACTAAGACATGGGTCTGATTATAAACGGAGGAAGTGGGAGGCAGCCCTGAGAGAGGAGGGAAAGATCCATGAGCCGGCGGGCTTTGACAGCAAAGCCAGGGAGGGGAGCCCTCACTCAGCACCCAGCTTACCTAGCCCCAACGTCCCAGTTGCTAACCTTCGAACTGAAGCCATGCAGAGACGGAGAGGATGGGGGTCCACGCCCATGTCTGCTCTCGACCCTGGATGGCCCTAAGTGGTCACTCAGTTTCTCCCGAGTATGTCAGGTTGAATGAAGTCATGGATCTAGAGAAGCCTGGCACATAGATCTGAGCCTGGCACCTAGTCAGTCCTTGGGGAACGTTACCCGGCATCATTCTTATGGTTATTATTCCTGTTACTCCTTACCAGCCTCCAGCACCATCCTTCCTGCCAACTGGCCAGGCCAGAGTCTGACTCTCTTTTTCCAACTCAAGAATGCTTTTTTTTACACCCACACTCCTGCACCCATGACGGCTCACGAGGGGCTTGTTGGTCAACACTGTCATGCCCAGGAGACGCTTCTGCTTACCCTGTGTGCCAGACTCAAGGGTGACTTATGTCACCTGCACCCCAGGGCAGCCCCCAGCCCAGCAGCCGGTGGAGTGACTCCCTCTAGTCACGATCGCCCCTCCCGCCCCCCTCCTGCCACCTCCTGTCTGGCCCTCAGTGGGAAGTCTGAGACGCACCAGAAGGAAGGGTACCTGGTGATACGGATGGCTCGATAAAAACTGTGGAGACTCTGGTTTCTGCTGCTTCTATATACGTGGCTTAGGAAAGTGCTTAACTCAACTGCTTTCTCATCGGCGAATCCGGAATTCCATCTCCCCCGCAGGAAGCACGGAGCGGCGGTTAGTGTGTTTCATGCCTGGCACATGGAGGGGAGGGACGCCACGGATGGCAGGCTGGTCTCCTCCCTGAGTTCAGGCAGCAGCCCTGTCCCGCCCCCAAGTCCAGAGCTGGCCCGTGTGCCCGCCCCGCTCGGTCCAGGGAGCTACAACAGGGGAACTGCAGGTGAGCTCCAGGCTCAGGGAGGCTCAGCAACTTCCGCAGGTCTCCCGTGTGGTCTGTGATGGGGTGGGCACTGACTGCAGGCCCTGCGATCCTTCTCCTCCTGGACTGGCCTCCCTGCCTCGTGCCTGGCGTCCAGAGAGGATGAGGAGTCCAAGACCAGGCTGGGGATTCGGATGCCCCAGAGAGCAGGTCCAGGTTTGGGTGAAGAGAGGAAGGCCAGGGGTAGAAGCGGGACGTGGACCTGAGGCTTGTCTAGGCTTTGCTAGAAGGAGAGGAGGAGACAGAGGAGGAAGACTGCTGGGAGCAGCAGGACCTTTCGCTGTTCTTGCACTAGCCCAGCAGATTCCACACACTTTTTCTTGGTTTGATGAGGTGGCCATAGGATTTATCTTTTGAAATAGGACGTTCTGAGAGAGAGAGGGTGCTACTAGTCATTTTGCTGGGCCGACAGGCAGATGCTGGGACTGTCCAGGCACATTAGAATGCCTGGTCACTCTTTAAGGACTTTGAAAGGGCATCCAAACAGCATCACAGATATCCCTGATTGCCCAAGGAATGACCCCCTCAGATTCCTCTCTTTAAGAATTTCCAGGCTTAAGTCCCCCTTTCCTGGGACCCCAGGTGCCAGGCCCTGGCTCCTTGTGGCCCCGATGCTGACCCAGTGCACAGGTCCACAATGACCAGGTCTGGGGAGGTCAGCAGGGGCCTCATGAGCCCCACCACATGGGAAGTGGGCTCTCTCACAAGGCCCCTTGAGAACACAGGCCTTGGCAGCTACAGGGAGAGTGCCTTGTTATGGTGAGATCTAGTTATTCTAGAAAAGGAAGGAGTAAGCACCATGCCTTTCCTGGGATGGCTCATACACAGCCATTTCCAGCGAGTGCACAGAGTGAGGCTTGGGGTCTGAGACACCTGTGTTGGATTCCAGAGCTGCGGCTCAGCACGTGCGCCTCGGCTTTGGGGGCTCCCCTGCACCTTTCTGAGCCTCCCTGGCCTCATCTGTGCTGCGATCAGTAGCACCTTTACACAGCCTAGCACTCAGGTGCCTTTCTTGTGAAGGACTGCCTTCAGTACCAATACAGAGGCACAGAGCAGGGGGCTCCATATGGGGTGAGGATTATGGCCATGCTGTTTTGGTTCTGAAATATCACCATTTCCTTGCAAAGCCTACAGCTGTTTAGGAAAGAAAAAAGAAAGTGCCATTAGATGTCTACCGATGTCTACTGTGCTTGAAAATGTACGCTGATTTTAGAAACATTCGTGGTTTTTTTTTAAAAACTCTGATTAAATCAAAGAAATCTGGTGTCCTCTTCTAACTTCTGTCTTACTCAGGGAGGCAAGCCACGGTCATCATTGGGTTTTATGTGCCTAAGAGCAGTACATTTAATGAGGATAGACCACAATAAAAATTGGATTGGACTTTATAAAACACACACACATGCACACACATGTGCAAATTGTTCTAGTAAGTGTGACTTATGCCAATGTTTTCCATACCATTCTCTTCTTTCTTTATTTTTTGGTGCTATTTCACTTTTTAAAATACTGCTACTTCTGACAGTCTGTACTGATTTTATAGTTTGAGCTTGCTGAGCGTTTCCTCTGTCTGGACTCTCATTTTAGCCCTGGGGATACCCTTGAACCATACAGGGCAGAGCCTGCCCTGAGCCCAGCAGCCCCCACCCACTACCTCTGCCTGGAGAGCTTGCAAACTTCAAGAAGGGGTTGCCAGGCCTGCTGGAGCCAAACAGCCCAGGATCAGTCGGGCATCCCACATCCTGGCTTTGAGATGGGGAGACTTCACAGCTGCTTTGGACGTCTGTCTCTGTGTCCATCACACGGGAGAGGGCTGTTACCTCCTGGGACTGTGGGGGAACGCCCAAGTAGGAGGCATCTGAAAAACACCTCTGGGGGCTGGCAGGCAGAGACTGATCCTGAAATGTCAGCTGGATGGAAAGCACCTGACCGAGGTGTGCCCTTGTCCTCCCTGGGAACTCTGTTCTGCCTACTTAAGGAGAAGTGCAGTGAATGCATTAGCCTCCAGGTCCCCTTGGCTGCCCGAGCACCGGGGCAGGCCCCCACGGAGGAAGAACTGGAAAGAGCCGGTCCTTGGCAGGCCTCATTCCCAGGTGCCATGGTTTGGACATGGCACTCGAGGATTCCCACAGTGGCCGGAAGGAGGACCGCCTCCCCTGGAGCTCAGGAATGCCCCAAATGATTGTTTCCTCACGGCCTACAAGTCCACATGACCTGGGCTGATGTTTAGGGAAATGCCTGGAAGAGGCCAGGACAAGGTGAGCCTGTGGCTCCATCTGGGGCCTTCCTGACTGACCAAGACCAGTCCCTCCTACTCCTGAGCAACTTCCCCAGCCTGGCTGCAGAGCCGGGCTGCTGCCCGGGAGAGTGGAACACGGCTCTGCTGCCACCAGCCTTTCCCGGGCTCTCGGCTCTTTCCCTGACCTCGTCCCTGGGGGGCTGGCCAGCCATCCGCCGCCCCAGGTCAGGCCTGGGATGAAGCACTAACAGCGGAGGCCCCATCCCTGGACACTAGGCCAGTTGTCCAGCTGTCCCTAGACCAGCACTGACACCCCCCCAGTCTGCACAGGAAGTGTGTGCTGGTCCCCATAGGAGCAAGGAGCCCTCCCAAGGAGGTGCCCCGCGGGACAGGGATGATTCTTCAGTCTTGGTCACAGGAAATGAACCACTATGGTTTCTCATGCTCTGGGGACTCCAGGGGTTGGCTCAGGCACGGGGGATTCTAGACGAGAGGAAAGGTGTATTTTGTGTGTGTGACCACTGATATGTGCACAGCGGCATGAGGAGAATTTGGTGCTAAATGATGACTTCACAGTGCGGCCCTGAGTGTGGGAACGAACACGCAACCTTGTGAGGCGATTCCTGCTATCTTCGTTTCAGAGATGTGCCAAGACTCTCACGTGTTAACCTGTTGCTTTATCAGGCGGTCATTCCATGAATATTTCTTTAGCATCTTCTAGGAGCCGGCCACAAAGGGAGAAAAGCAGACCAAGCCCCTGTCTCCCCATGTGGTATGAATCTTCTCATGGGAAGCAGGCAGTGCCCAGGTCCCTGGCAGAAGAGGCTGTGGTGCGGGGAGGCCAAGCAGAATGAGGGGGTCACGCATGGCACATCAGGGGAATGGCTGCAGGCTGGGGAGTCTGCAAAGGCTCTCCTGACAAGGTGATGGCCAACAGAGACTGAATGAAGGAAGAGGGTAAGCCAGGTTGTATCTAGGCAGGGGCTACCCAGCACAAAAGTCCCCTGCCCAGATATAAGACAATCCTGGTCTGTTCAAGGGCAAGGGAGCCACTGTGGCTGCAGCAGAGGGAGGGGTGAGGTCGAGGGCTGACAGGCTCCAGTGGGTGTAAGCCTCCGTTGGTTAAACACTGGAGGGTGTGAATAGGGGTGGCATGACCAGGCGGCTCAGCAGGCCACTCTTGCTGCTTCGAGAGGACACTTGCTGGACCAAGATGGCAGCTGTGATTGGATTCTGGGTCTATGTTGAAGCTTAACTATTTGGGTTTGTTAATGGTTTAGTTCCGGGTTGTAAAGGAATAAAGTAAACCAAAGATGGCTATATGGTTTTGGCCCGAGCACCCAGAAGGAATGGAGCTGTTGTTTACAGGAATGGGGATGAGCAGGTTGGGGGAAACATGGAAAATAGGTATTTCCTTTTGCAAATGATCACTTTCAGAGGAGGAGGGGGCGTCCAAGCCCAGAGCCCAGGAGAGAGATCAGTCTGGGTTCCTCAGTCTTTGCATGGTGTCCAAGGCCAGGAGAGTGAATGAGGTGACCTGATATGAAGACAGAGCATCTGAGGACTGACCGAGGGCTGTCCTTGTGTTTAGATGTCCGGTCATGAGGAGGACACAGAAAAAAAAAAAAAAGAGAAGGTGTGAAGCTGAAGAAATAGTCAGGAATGGTCTCCTGAGAGCCAGCCAGAGCGTGTCTCAAGGAGGGCAACCCATGCTGTCAAGTTTGCTGGAGACCAAGGAAGCTGAGAATTGATAACTGGCCACTGCATTTCCCAACTGCTCAGTGACAACCTTGACAAAGAGCGGGTCTAGCAGAGTGAGTGGTACGGCCAAAATTCTAGCTGGGAGTGGGTTTTTCAAGAAAGAGAAGAGAGGAGGAGAAAAAGCGGACACGGGAAATATAGACCACTCTTGTGAGGACGTGTGTGTGGTGAGATCAGAGTAGTACAGACGCAGTAGGGGACAAGGGGCTGTAAGAATACCAGGTCGGGATTGGTTTTATTTTCCCTTTGTTTTGTTCCCAGGGGGAGATATTAGAGCATGTTGCTGTATTGACGTAGAGGGAAAGACTGCTGGTGCAGGTGAGAGGGAGAGAGAAGCGGGGCTCCGGGGCCAGGGATAGGACGGTAGGGATCAGGGGGCTTCCTGCCAGATGAGAGCGGAGGCCGTGGAGCAGACGTAGGGTTCATGAACCCCTTTCTTGTTGTTGCCTTTCCTGCTGACTTAGAAGCCAGCCCTTCAGTGGAATGAGGAGCGGGGAGGATGAAACGTTAAGGGGAGAGAAGGAGATATGGAATGAACACTCTGCTTTGTTTCTGTTTGGTTTCATGGGCCAATTGGTAGCTGCAACTCACTGGCTCAAAAATGAGCGTTGACTCCTGAAAACTTAGCAGAGCAAGCTCCTTGAAATCTGAGAATAGCTCCAGGCCCAGGTAGGAACGCCCGGGGGCTGGCTGTGGCTTGTCCTGGAGGCTCTCAGCTTGGCCACCTGCTCACACATCAAGTGTGTGTTCAACACCCACCCTGACAAGTCCTCTTTGAGGCACTGGGAATGCGGCTCCCCGCATCCCCACGAAGAGCCTGGGCAGCCTCTCGGTGGATGCGCCTCTTGGCAGATGCAGGAGGGATGGACTCCCCTTGAGAACTCCATTTTCCCAGTTTGTCCTCGGGGGAGCTCTGCACAGGCTGATGATGACCTCATTACAAGTGATGCAGGCAAGTTGGGTTGATGCTGGTGGGTGGAAGAGAGCCTAGCCCCTAAACAGAATCTGTGCACCTTTTGCATGTGTGTGTGGGAGGGTCCTTAAGGGATGTCTCTGGGTCCTTTTTTCAATCCCAATATGACAGCAAGCATGAGCTTAAATGGTCCTTCCTTGGAGTGACAGCTGAAGCCCCACTTACCACGTTCTACCAAAACTCTCATGTAATTGCAAGTCAGTCCCTCAGACTGTGGGTTCTGTGAAGTCGGGAGCAGGCCATCCTGCTCCCCACAGCATTCAAACTACCTACTCTGGGGCCTGGTGCAGCTGTTGTGAGCTGACTGCACAGGGGCCGGTAGCCCTGGGAAGCATGGTAGCCTAGTGGACTTTTTCTTTTCTATATGCTACATTGTTCTGAAGAGTCAACATCATTCTGAATACTTGAAACTTAATCCAGGGGTTGTTGGTTCCTGGTGCCGGAGGAGTGGAATGTGCTGGAACCAGCACTCACAGGTGCCCAGGGAACCTACAAGACCCAACCAAGAGGCTTCTCCCCACCTACTCACCTTTCAAAAGATGCTTCTAGCTCCAGGGGTCTGTGCACTGCTGAGGCCTAAGGAGAGGCATGTGGACCCCAGGAAACAGGTGGAGAGAGGGAGCGAAGCGTATCCTACCCACGGCTAGTCTGCCCAACTCTTGGGGACGGTAAGCTTCTGGGTTACAGCTGCAGAGGCTGGGACTCAGGGCAAGAGGTGTGTCTCAAGTCATCGAGGGAGCAGAGACAAGCCCAGGATCTAAGCACTGCTCTGCTGATCTGTACACCCGTGCTCGCCTCAGGACACCATGCTGTGTCTTGTCATGGCCTCCTCGAGTACTTCTTTCCTCCTCCAGTCCATCCGCAACTGAGGAATCACATCGAAGCCACCTTAGAAATAGCCAGAAGGTTCCAAGCACAGGAGTAATGTGGTCATGTCTGGGCCAATGGGCAAGAGGGTCTGGAGGAAAGAGCAATATGGACTCAGACATTTGGGGCTTCTGTTCTGGCCCCTCCTTTCCAGTGCGGTTGACTATGGACCAGAATGTGGGAGAAAGTGTGAGAGGCTGACCTCTATGAGGACAGAACCCTAGTAGGGTTACCGCCTGGTCAAGTATCCGGCACGGTGCTGGGGGATTCAGTAAGTTTCTGATGAGAGCGTCAGTAAGTTTCTAGGCCCTGGTGCAGGACAGAAAACACGCCCAGGTGATGGGTCCTTGTCGGTGCCTTCGGGGACAGGCTGCTGTTGTCATCCACCAGGCCTGGGAAGTACCCAATGGAGGCTTCCTGCCCCACAGCTGAAAGGCAACTATGTGGGTCCTTGCACAAAACCATCCCTTCTGGAGTAGAGGACTGGCTTGCCTTTAAGAAGGGATTCCAGCAAATCCAGGGACATTCAGAGAAAAGAGAGTGCCTTTCCCCCTGTTACAAATCAGTTGACTAGGAGAGGCAAGCGTGCCCCCAGAATCCCTCCTTATGATTAGCGTGATTGCAATGGCCTGTTTTCCACTAACCAGTGCAGCTAGGATTACAGGATCCTTCTGGTTTGGGTTGGAGGAAGAAAAACCAAGTTTGGAAAATTCCAAATGACAACACGGTAATTTCAAACCCTTGGCTGCTACATTTGAATATATGTCTTTATTAGGAAAATTGTAAGTGCATATACATCTTTTCATTGATATGACTTCAAAGTAGAAATGGTTGTTTCTCAAAAGGAGTTGTTATTTGTTATTTAAAAAAAAAAAGCACACCGCATACAGGAAGCTGCCTTCTCCTGGACCATTTTCACATTATCTGGGAGAGATGTATTTAAACAACACAAAATACAGTATTCATCACATTTAACACTGAACCCATCACTGCCCGGAGACTGAGAAGCCAGCGAGGTTACTGAGGCACAAGCAGCGTGAGAGGTTTTTTCCAACTTGGCCCTGTCAGTGGTCTGCCTAAGGGACTCGAAGGTTTCTAAGGAGCACTTCCCGGGGGTGGAGCTCCCCCAGAATGGGTCACGGAGGATGTGTACAGGGACCGCACAGTTCTCAGCCTGCTGTGGAAGGGTGTACCCCCCGGGGCAGGGGTTGTGGGGGGAGGTGATAAACTCCCCGTCCAGAGCCCATGGCCATAGCATCAGGCAGCAGTGAGACGGAAAAGGAAGGTCAAATCGGATCCAATGAAAATTCTTAGAAGTTCTCTGGTTTTCACACAGGGGGACTGCAACCTTTTGCTATTCAGGCCCTCTGCTCCAAGCTGAGCCTTCTTTCTCTGGCAGACAGGCCCGCATGCAGAGAGGCCCCCTCCTGAGCCTCCTCGCTGGGGTCTCAGCGCCTGAACAGGGCTGGACGAAGAACAGTACACACAACACATGGCGCGGATTCGGATATAAACACACAACACTTCCGCAAGTCCCTTCCCCAGCCCGGCCCCGTGGCTGCCCGGGTCCTGATGCAAAGGCTGGCAGGGGAGGGCTGCCCTGGAGGTTACAAGGAGCCCAAGGGAAGGTCAGGTGGAGCGGCGCTGGACAAGGAGGGACAGCTGGGGACCCCTAATCAACGGATGCACTTGACTTGTATTTTTAAAGCAAAAGGGGATCAGGAGAGCCTTTTCCTTTGCAAATAGACTATTTAAATGCATATTTGCTTTCAAGGGGCAGTCTCTGTTTAGGAGAAGAGTGCAAGTAGGGCAATTGTTAGGCAGATAACTTTCCCTGCAGTTTCTACTCTTATCTATTTTTCTCTCTATTGGGGAGAAAGGAATGATTCTTTATTTGACTGTCTTGTCAAGATTTAGGGCCATGTTTTTCTGGCAGTAACAGATTTAGTGGTTCTTGTTCATGGATTCCAGGGGAGGATGGTTCCAAATTTTCCATGAGAGTTTTAAATATCTTGGATTACTTAGAAAATGCCCATCCCACTGAAAAATGTGATCATTTCACGTATAATATAGTTCAGGAGACCTGCAGTGACGGCTTAATTTCGGAAGAGGGTCGTGAGACCAGTTCTGTATTCCTTATAATTAATAAAGGCCGCTGTACGCTATTTTATTCAATATAACATAGCTGACTTGAAGATACACATTTTTGTTCGGCTGATGGATTGGCTTTCTACCATGAAGATCCTATATATAAAGGAATATTTATGGAAATGCTTTAAACATGTTACTGATACCCCAAAGATTATTACATCTAAAAACATCTACAATTCAAGATTATTTTACCATAATATACTTTCTGTATATTATTTACAGTGTCCTATCAGTGGATGCATTTCCTAGTTTTGCCCTTCTTTTTTTTTCTGCTTTCTTAATTTAAAAAATTTCCCTGGGCTATTTAACCAAAGGGGCAAAGTATTAGTGAGACAAAATATAAAACAAAGCACAATAAGCAAAAACCCCTCAAGTGCCTAGCTGTTCAAAAAGTGATTATTTTGGGCGCCTGGGTGGCTCAGTGGGTTAAAGCCTCTGCTTTCGGCTCAGGTCATGATCTCAATGATCTCAGGGTCCTGGGATCGAGGCCCGCATCGGGCTCCCTGCTCGGCGGGGAGCCTGCTTCCTCCTCTCCCTGTCTCTCTGCCTGCCTCTCTGCCTACTTGTAATCTCTCTCTCTGTGTCGAATAAATGAATAAAATCTTTAAAAAAAAAAAGTGATTATTTTTAAACTGTTTAATGCAACTCTACAAACTGGTCTCAGTAAAAGGAAACACTTTACATGTCAAGGTTTTAACCTACTTTTCCAAACATCCCCTTTTCTAGGAGGAATGCCCTGCTGGACGTTCTGGAAGCACAAGGTAACTCCAGTGGCCAAGTCCAGAGTCTGCTGGACAAGAGCAGATGATGGGATTGCCAAGTGGGGAAAAAGTTGAGGTTAGATTTTAACTGCGAAGGAATCTTCCTGTCCAAGATTCATTATTTTGTGGATCAGGTTTTCAAAAACCAAGAATTGAGGACCCTTTTCATGTGATTGCCAAAAGCATCACGCTCTTGGCACAATGGAGACAAACCTCTCCGTGGTTCCGAGATATTGACACCTGTGGAAGCATGGAGGCCTGGCGTCCTCACAGCCCAGCACTGCTGCAAACCGGATTCCCCTGGGCTCTGTGGATCCATCCTGGGTTTGTGACCAGTGCAGAAACCCAGGCTGTCCACCCAAGAGGCTCACAGCCCTCATCAGAAGCCTGGTCAAAAGAACATCCCCTGACTCTGAGCCTTTGCATACGAGGAGCTGACAGCACACGCAGCGAGGACATTGGCTTTGAACAAGAACACAGGATTGGACGACAGACGATATTCCAAACAAGACACAGATGTGCACAGTGTTTTCAGAACGTGGTGACACACGAGACATTTTGATGTGCTTCTTGGTGCCCATTTAAATTAAAGCTTTGGTCTTGAGAGAGTCTTTTTCCGGGGTGATGGAGATAGTCTTGCACACACATGATGATGGATGAGAGAGAGAGTGATGAGAAGAACGTGATGGGATGTAGAGGAGAGCTCAGGATGAGGAGCGCATCTCTCCCTACCTCAGCCTCACACTCCTGCCTGCCTCGGCTCGGGGAAGCTCTGCGATGCTCACCGAAGGGGAAGACCCCAGCTCTCACTCCGGGGAAGGGTGAGGCTCCTGCCTGGCCCTCCAAGCCAGCCCTCCTCCACCCCCTGCACAGGGCAGCCTTCCCTAGGGCTTGCCCAGGCCAGGGGGCTCTGATACCTCCTGGTGGCTCTCCATCCTAGGACAGGGTGATCGGGGGTCCCAGCCTGCACAGCTCGGGAGACAGAACACTCAGGAACCTCGGGCCAGGCGAGGGGCTCCATGGGGAAGATACCATAAGATAGCAAGTAAAATAATGGCCTTAGTCTAAGTTCCTATCTGTCACCAGTGACATTGGATAATCAAACTAAATGAAGAATAAACACCATATATTTTGCTACATAATCAAATGGTGAAAGTAAGGCAAACTGTGCAGAACGGAGGCCCTTGGAAATGCACTGGGCCCTGCCTGGGTGCAGGGGAGCCACTGCGGGCTCTTCCTAACACTGCTTTCAGACCCGGGCTCCTACTGTAAGGCTTCCTCAGGCGTCTGACCCCACCTGCGCCTCTCACATCTTGAACCTCCTGTTAACAAGAACAGAGGGAGACACCATTAAGGCGGGTTCCCACAGCGGCCTGGCTGCACGCCTGAGACGCCGAGCCCCCCGTGGCGGCGGCAGGGCCCCCAACTCCTGACTTCCAAGTCACCAGCGTGCGCCTCCGCTCGGAGGCCCTGGGAAGGGGGAGGGTGGGGAGAGAGGCAGCGGGGGCTGAAGCGGAGGGGCGGCTGCAAGGTGGGAAGTGGAGAAGACAGACGGGCACAGTGGATGAACAAGGGCACGCGGACAGATAGCACGGCATGGTAGTCACACGACAGGGTAGGCGGGGCACCCCGCCTGGGCCCCCAGCACACCTGGAGGGCTGCCAGACAGCCCCCCACCCCGAGCGTGGCCCCAGCTCACGCAGAGCCCGGGGGAGGCTGCCTGCTCCTCCGAGGCCTTGGCACCATCAACTACCTCCATCGACAGCCCCGCCCTCCCGACTGGCCCCAGGTCTCTCGGCCGGCACCGCAGGGGTGGCTCAGGGACCGTGCACCCCGCGTGAGCACTGCTTAGTTTCAACCCACGACGGGATGGAGACCAGCTCCTCATGCTCCCACGGCACCACGCCCGCTTGTCGGGGACAGTGAGGGCCCACGGCCAGTGGAATCATAGGAGGACAGGCGTGGGGCATGTTTGCTTTTCTTAACGTGGCCCCAGCTCCCCCAGCGGGAGGAGAGGTGCTGGTAATCTGAGCACGGCGGAAAGCAGTCTGGCACCTCAGGGCAGCCAGAGCTTGACCCACCACTGCTAGAAGGCGGGTCCTCCTCCACGGTGTCCAGGACGGACCTGCCACCCCTGTCTAGGCACAGAGGTGTGCTGATCCTGCTGGATGAGGAAGGGAGAGCCTGGGGCCACAGGTCTGACCGGCTCTGGGGTGCTGATGTAAGAGGAGGACGACCCCAGCCAAGGTCCCCCAGACCAGGCCCGCTGCTGGCTTCTACAGAAGACTGCGGCCCTGGGCGGACCAGCAAACGGGCCCGATGCCTTCCGAGGGGAGGAGGGTGGAGAGGGGAGGCTGGCCAGAGGGGAGCAGACTGAGAGTCAGCCGGATAAAAGGGATGACGATGGGGACTAAAACGTTTTTGGGTGTAGTGTCCTGGCAGGACACCTCCCTAATGGAGACAAGGAGCACCCACAGTGCTTTACACTGCTGTCACAGAGGAGGGCACTAAAGCAGGAGGGAACACAGTGCTCCAGGTGAGTCTGACACTCAGGGACCTTGGATTATCTTCTCCTGACTCCATCTGTTCTGCCCTCCAAACACTTCATCTTTCTGGGTCCACATACTGAATTATGGCCAAGGGCCTGGGGTGAGTGTTTATGAGGGACAGGAGGATGAGGAGAACAGGCTAGATATTCGAGGTGTCCTTTCTCAAAGTACTATCGAAATCAGGGCCTTGCTCTCCCACATCATCCCCCTCCTTCTGGTCCAAATTAGAGAGACTTGGCAAGAAATCTTAGACATAAATCTGTGGGTGGTATGAGGAAAGTTCTAGAACTTTCTAGAACACCATGTTCACTTGAAGCAGATATTTCCCATGAGTGAGGGCTGAGGCAGCTGTGTCCTGGAACCTCATCGCCCAGGATCCCAGAGCCTCACCCGGCAGAAGGTGGGTGGGGACAGGCCTTTCACACAGTTCCTCCACGTTGGGGACCCGTTTAAAGAATCTATAAAGTGAATTGCCCGGCCCAGAGGCTCCCTGAGAAGTATTTTCCACAGCTGTTCCCTGGGAATGTGGAGCTCCCACCCACCTTCCAGACCTGGTGTGCAGAAACCACCCCTGCTAGAGGTAAAGCCGCTCTCACAGCCTCGGGAGGGGCTGCTGGACAAGCCCCACCCCGGGCGGCAGAGGGGTGGAGGGCCAGGCAGCAGGCACTTGGGAAAACAAAGTCAGTGAGCACCTGAAAAAGGCATGGCCACAGCTGCCCCACGAAGGCGGTGATGGGTGGCACTGGCTGCGGCCAAGGGGAGGGAGGAGGCGCATGTCCCTTGCTGGCCCAGGCTCCCACTGCTGGGCTAGTCCTCCACGCAGGCCGGGCCGCCCAGCCTGGCCTCAGCAGGAAGACAGATGGCGAGCGTGTGGAGCCGGGTGGGCTCCAGGGCGCTCACGGGCCCTTCGGAGAGAGGGAGAGGAGGGCAGAGTGGGAGACTCGGCAGCCCAGGGCAGAGCTGGAGAGACCCTGGGCCATTCTAGACAGAGTCCCGAGCACAGTGTCCTCCTCGCCCCAGACCGCAACCCCAGTCTCTGCACAACTACTTTCTTCATAACTTAGCAGACCAGGAAGGGCCTGAAAATGCACATAAATACAGGGGCCGGTGTGGCCACAGGAGCGCTGCTCCTCCACGGAGGTCTGAGCCCCTGCGCGGAAGGCAGGGGGTCTGCCTGGAGGAGGGTTAGAGCAAATTTACAAAGCGCCGGGGGAGACAAGAGCAGCGTGCACTGCGGTCCATCTCGAAGTGGCAGATAACTAGTTTTTCCTTTTCTGAGCAGCCTTTCTCTTCTTCTGTCGCTTCTTTTTTCCTATCTTTTCTTTTTTCCCCATTTTTTCTTCTCTGCGCCCCCTTAGATAAAATTAGTAGAACCATTAATGATGTTGAAATACACAGGGGTCTGTTTCAGTCTGCATAATTTCTAACACTTCCCTGGGTGTCTGTTTAACTCTGGCTTCAGTCTTAGGCCTGGAGGCCTCTGGGCAAAGCACCGTCCATCAACCATCAGTACTTCTTTAAATAAATCGGGGCATCTTCCCAATTCAAAGAAAAGTGTTCGCAGGCCTTCCAGAACACCTGGGAACCGGTTATAGCCACAGGCCGAGGGGCCAGCCTGGCCCTGCCTCCAGCTACTGTCTGAGGCTTCCAACCCAGAAAGGCATTCACACCTGAAAGGGTGTGAAGGGTCGCCTGGGGCCAGGCTGGACGTGGCCTTCTAACTCACCTCAATCCCATCTCCTCTGGCCTCCTTCCTTTATCAGAGCAGAGCTGAACTCTGCTGTTGCTACAAAAAAAATACCTGCATTTCAAATCAAATCACGCTTTGCATTCAGGCGGCCATCCAGGAGAGGAGAAAGAAGGCGGTGATTCCACCTTCTCCTTTCTGGATGCCTGGGGACACCCCTTGGGGATGACTGGGATTGTTCTGGAGAGCAAGGGAGAGAGCTGGTTAGCAGAATTTGATTAGAGCAACTGGCTCATGATTGTCACATTAAAATGATTCAAGCTCAATGGTATTTAATGATTTATGGGGTAAGGCCACCTGTTCCTGTGAAAGCTATTAACCATGGCCTGGAATTATGGGATTTTTACATGGGCAAATGTGAAAGCTGGATATTATGAGGATTGAGTCTCTGGAGATTACATGGGGGATGTTAGGAGAACCAAGGAAGAGGAGGAAAGGGAAGAGGAATTAGTGAGTCAAATATTATTCTTCAGAAAACTAGCACTGCTGTTTCCATTGGGGTAAAAAAAAAAAAAAAAAAAAGCACAAAAACTTGAGTTGCAGCTCTAATGTGCTCCTGAGCGAGGCTCACACTCACAAGAAGTCGGCAGGAGGGACCCAAGGCACCCAACCGGCGGGCCACCTTACCTCCATCGACTCCACAAATGTATCTGAGCCCCATTGTCTAACAGCTGATGGATTTTACTTCCGGTAAATAAATTCCCACATCCAGTAGGAGGTTGGTACCATGAAACAATTAGCATTTTATTGCTAGTGCATATAATGTCACATTTGATACAATTTTAGTACAAGTGAAAAAATACACTGTGGCTAACATTAAAAAGCTGTAATCACATTTATAGATCATATATATTTCTTTACAAATTGCCAGTGGTTCAAGAGAATAGAGAAATGTAACCTACTGACAGTCATATGGCTCCACTTCAAATATATGAATTGTTCGACTATAAATATATTCTGAAATACATTTGTTTTCTAAAGAAACATAAAAAAATGTGCACAAAAAATATATAAAAAATGCCTTGCAAAAAGTTACAAATACCACCAGGCCCATCTGTGGATCACATTTATGCATGGAAATGTCACCTTGCCAACGTTTCTGCCTGGAAACTGAAACCCTGCCGTGGTTTCAGGAGGAGGGGTTCATGGCAAAAGGCTCATTTCTTTCATTTATTTTGTTCGCTTCTGATTGCAGAGCCCTCAGAGTGTGCAGAGCCTCTCCGTGGCCTATAGAGGCCTCAGAGGCAATCACAGAAACCGAATTCCTCCAAACAAGTTCTCGGATTGAAAATTGCATTTGATTCTGCAAAGACGGGCCTTTTGAGGGAAGGCGGAGACATGATCTCCCGCCCCCCAGGAGAGGGCCAGCCCCATGGTGAAGGCCAGAGAAGGTTCTCGCAGAGGGCCTGAGCAGGAGGGGAGGGCCAAGGGAGGAGGGGGCTGCAGGGCAGCGCCCCAGCAATCACCCTCCTCCCCACCGAGCGTGTACAGAAATGAGAAGCCGAAGCAATAGGAAAGCATGCTATCGGAGGCAGGGAGAGGCCTAGGAATGGCCGGGAGAGGGTCTCTGAGCACAGTCCCCAGTGACAGTAGCTTCTCTACGGAGCCTACAGATCCAATCACCGAGCTCGAAAGAGGAGGTGGAGGTGGTGGCCGGTGTCTAGCACTGGCCAGTATCTGAGTCATCTGGTGGGGGGGGGGTGTCATTCCCAGAGGGGCACCCCCTGCGGAGGCCGCCCTCTGCCCTCCTCCAAGCCTCAGAGTCTGGAGGAAGGATGCTTTTCTGAGCTCCGCGCTTGGCCGTCACCTGCCTGTGCCCAGAGGCCCCAGAGGCAAGGAAGAAACACTCCAAAGCAAACCAAATACAGATCTTGAAGTAATCACTGATTTAAAAAAAAATAAAAAAAGATAATGGGAATGATGAGGGTTGTGATGATTGGGAGAGAGCAGACAGTGGGAGATGCTGTTGCGACAACATGATTTCTTAGAAAAACCCCAGTTCTAAAATAGCCAATGCACGAGGGTCTGGGGCGTGGGCAAACAGGAGCTGCAGGATCGTACCAGACGCTATCAATGCGGTGACTACATGGTGGGCAAACCTCAAGCCCGTTCCCAGGTCCGCGCTACCCCCCAGGAGCACCTGGCCCTCCCCACCCAGGCCCTCCGCCCCCACACCTCGCCCTTCCATCTGCCATACGGTGTTAGCTTTCCTCAAGTGGATCTAGCGGAAAGTCCTTTCCGGCTGTTGTGCTTACTTGTTTAAAGCTTTCTCCAGGTATTCCTGAATCCACTTCAATTTCGGGTCAATGCACACTTGTCTGTTGTTGCTCTTCAGTCTTGCCCTGCCAGAACGAGAGAGGCGACAGTAGGAGGCTGAGTGGAGGGGGGCGGCAGCGTGACCTGGGCACTGGCTCGTCGGACGCCCAGGTCAGGGCCCTCGCGAGCACCGGGGCCCCACTTGGCAGGCGCAGGTTCAGGAGGAACTCGTGGTGGGGAAACGCATCCCTAGCAGCGGGCCGGGTCCTAGGGCAGGGACACAGGAAGGTGGACGGTGCCCGCGCGCGGGCGTCGGGGGAGAGCGCACGCCTGGAACCTGTGAGTTGGCCTTGGAAGGATGCGGAGGGCCTGGCGGGGGGCATAAAGGGGGAGGGAAAAGCAAGAGCAAAGGCATCAAAGGGGTATGTGCGCAGAGGATGTGGAGGAAGGGGGGCTGCTCAAGAAGCAGGTGGCCAGATGTCAGGGCAGAAGAGTGGGGTTTTCTCTGCAAGATTATGGGGACTTACGCTGGAGAGGGACAAAGGCAGACTTTTATTTGGGTGGATCATCTTGAAAGTACATGGGAGACAGACTTAAGAGTAAGCCTGGAAGTAGAGATTTGAAAAGAGGGACTGAAATAGTCTGGGGAAGAGAGGTAACAGGGCGTGAGGGAGGGGCAGTGCGGGTGGGGGGGTGACAGGACAG